>CM055899.1:13767779-13975279 GCA_029582155.1 Panopea generosa | reverse complement strand
AAATATTTTGGTTTTCTTAGTGCATTCTGGTTCATTGTAGAACCCAGTAGAAACGACATTCGTTGCGCTCAGGGTAATCCCCTGTTGGTAGGGGTATGGAAGAAATGACATATACAACATCAAATACTGAATTTGAGTAAGATTTCAAGATAGAATATATGGTTGTCTTTTACTGCAGTTTGGTCTGGGAGAGGGGGGGGGGGGGGGGTGGGGGGTTGGAGAAAGCCCATGAACATTTTTATATCTAAAAACCAGTGCTCTATTATAGTTATTATTTTCTCGAGGTGAGGGGGGGGGGGGGGGTATTTTTTACTTCAATCTTTTCAACAACTATCAGATGTATTAAGTGAAGGAGAATGTTGTTAGATTGAGCTAGTGGTGGCACGCACACACTCCTCTCCCCTGACCCTGAATAAAAATGCTGGAGAGGGTGTTCCTTGTTGGTTAGGGTACGATGGGCATCCTCTGGAAAATCTCGATCAAACATTGAAATTTGGTAACAATAAAGTGGGAAATGGTTGTTATTTACTCAAATATTTTTGTGACATTTAAACGTTTTATTCAGAAATAGATATAAGATGTATTTAAAAATGAGCTTCCAATGGGTTTTATCCTCATGCATGACAGTCCAAACCGGGAGAAACAGTGTGACGGGAGCTGGTAGTAGTACGGTGTCTTATTCCGGAAAAATGTGATATTTAAAACAACAAATGCTGCATTCTAGTGAGTTTTTAGGGTTAAAAATGTGCTATCATTTACTCTAAATTTTGTGACCTTTAGACATTGTTATCAAAATATTTGGGGTCGGGTGGCGGGGCAAAACCTTATGCAGTCCCGGTCTCCTCTGCCTCCCCCCCCCCCCCCCCCCTGCGGCTCCTACGACAATGTTATTCCAGTTTGGAATATGGTTGGTGGTTGGTATACAAGAGCCTCAGCGATATCTTGATATCTTAAAATTCAAATACTGCATTTGGTAACAATAAGGGTGAAAATATTTGTGACAATGAACATGTTACTAAAGGGAATTTATCAGGATTTTAAAATTGGCTAAAACATATTTTTACCAAAATTTATATTTAATTTAACATGCCAAATTAATATATCAAAAATAGCTTTTTCTGACTTGGACTACGCGCCTTTATGTTAAACTGAAATATATTTCCCGCTTAAAAGTGCATTTTTGTGACGTATTAAATGAGTGATGTGATTTTATTTTGAATTCAATTTGATCCGTTGTACACAGGAATGGATCCATGATTTCATTTGAGAGGGGGCGCATCACAAACTCTGAATGTGTTTCAGTAGAAATATAGTGAATTATAATAAAATATAGGAGTTTATCAGCGGGGTGGAGGGGTGGGCGTATGGCATTTTTAAAGAGTAGATCCGCTATTAAAACAGGCTTAACCGTAGTAAAAATTGTTTCATCTTAGAAAGAGTCTGAATGACGTCAAATAGTATTTAAGTGCTGTTTATTTTTAGAATGGGGATTTCGTTTCAAGTTTACCACTCCAATTTTAATATAAATTTTGTCACGTTATGGTTGATTTGACATACTAAACAATTCGGATTTTATCTATCAATGGTAATAAAAAGCTTTTTATCCATTTTAAAAGTATTTATTTTAAGATATTTATAGCCTATTTTTTCTGATAGTTCCTTTAAGAAAAAAATATTAGATGAACATTTTGATATTAAAAACAAAACAACAGAATTGTATGCTGCATTCTAGTGAGTTTTAGGGTAAAAATATGTTGCCATTTACTCCCAACCCGAACACTGGGAAGTGCAGCAACCCAAGCCCTGCCCCTTCCCTTTGGCACTTACGCCTATGTATTTGTTGTCCTCCCACTTTTATGCTAGTAAATTTCTAGTTAACAAAGAAGGGGAGTCTATTATTGCAAAGTGGAAAACCGATTATAGATTGATGTGTACCGACGATTGGTTGCAACAGTCACGAGTGTCCTAATGAATAGAACAAACTTGTGCTAAAGTTTTGTAATCGAACCATTACTGTAGTTGATACATGAACTTAGATGTGGTCAATAAAACGCTAGAAAATAACAAAACTTAAAGTCTGACCATACTATCACCGTGACTGTGATCCATTTATACGTTGGTAATTGTCAGTTTATAATCAGATAATATATAATAGTTATCTATTTGGCCTGATCAAATTTTATCAATTAATTACATACTAAAAACTGCAAATTAATTAATTCTTCTTATATAATTGTTTGTCTTAATCAATTTAAACTATCGAATCAACAGAAAGAAGTATATGTAATATGCATTCGCTTAATTCAACCGTACACCGGTACAAATACTACAGAACTGGTCATTACATTTCATGACACACTTTGTTGTATGACGTAAACAATTGCAGTATTTGATAATGACCAGTTCCCGTTTTGTTAATACTGTCAGATTATACTTATTTATTTAAGCTCGATTGCGATGAAAGCTCAAAGCTTATATAAACCGCTCTCAAGTCCGCTTCCTGGGTAGAACCAGTACTGAGTGTTGTTTTATGAGAGGCATCGGGTCGAGCTGAGGATCGAACCCGCAACCTCTGGCGTGAGCGGCCAACACTCTATCCATTAGACTACCGCCACGGAAATACGCTTAAATACGGTTATCATACTAATGTTTAGTTTACACGTTCTAAGTAAACATTAGGATACGTCGGTGCATACACCGACCACCATATATATCTTATAATCAGTTGATAAATAATTCAACCTATTTAAAATTGATAACATATATGTAAATAGGCAAATACACTGACAAAATTAAATACCGTTCGATCAAATAATACCACGCATCAATAAAGTCGTTATAATGTGAGTTTGGAAATATTTTATTACAGAGCCAGTGTACATAAATGTAAATATTAATTAACTTCCGGCACATTCGTTACCATGACGATAATGTTATACGTATTTTTAAATATATTGTAGTATTTCAATGTTTTTTACTTTTTATTAAAAAAAAACACACTTTAACTTAAACACTTTATATTACTAGTAACCATTTCCTTAAAACAAGAATTCAAACGTTTTATGAACGAGTACCAATGATTCAAACAAATCAACAACGCAAAATAAATGAGGAAAAAACTTCGTTATTCATGGTAGTATGCAAGAAAGCCGTTATTTTAAGCTAGCCCTAGATATAACTTATTTATTTCTTTTGTCTTGGATGAAATACACTTGGATAACGGCAGAATAAGGCATTACTAGCTTGACATTTTTAAAATCGTGAGAAGCACACGCCATATATTTGCTGGTTACGCATAATCTCCACGTGGTCTGTACAATATAAAAAAACATATAAGTTAAGAAATAGTTGTATTGCAATTTATTCTACCTGAATTCTCGTTTAACTTCATTTAAACGCCCAGGATATATTAAATGTTACAATATGTATATACTTAATCTTATATTTATAGATCAATTCATAAAATGTGTGTTTTAACTTTAAATTGTATAACTTCCTCTACTGAGGATTACATTATTGGTTTAGAACCATCACAATACGGTAAATGATAATTCACTAACAGAGAGAAGTAATCAGGGTCGCTTCAGACTACATTCTTTATTAGGTATTCATTTACGTAAACCAAAAGTTTAAGGGAAATAACTAAATAAAGACGCTACATTTTTATATTAACACGACTGATAATATTATACACATGGAATCATGAAATCACTCACTGCATTGTTAGAAAATGCAAAATGAGCATTTCTGCATATCAATATGAACTGAATAAATAATGCTATTTTCTTCTCACAACAGAAAACCTGTATGGTTGAGTTGAGGGAAAGTTTTGTTCTGTTTATGTGAGGATGTTTAGTTTTGAAATACAGTTGGTTCGGCATATATGTAAACCATATTACATATTAGAAGCGCGTGGTTCATTTAAATATTGTTTGAAATTTTGAATACACTATTTTTGAGGTCAACACATACATCGTTTACCAACCAAACAGTATATGTGTCAAACATAATTCTTTTTACTTAAAAGAGTTGTCAATGAGTAGTTATAAATATCACTAAAATACTCTGAAAGGCAATTTTCAATGGTAAGGTATGGTTTGTGATGTTTTTGTTTTTTTATTCAGTTATACATAAAACTTGAGATGATCCATTTATGTATTATGATAAACGGAAAATGTTATCACCATGTGTACATATTTTGAGAAAATAAAGCATAAACGTTTGCTGAAATGGTCACACTAAATTGACATTGATTTAGCCCAATCGAAAATATTTTATGCTGTAAAATTGGTTTTACTCGATCGATTTTCAAATGCTACATTGTTCTATTTACAAAAAAACAAGAATGTATATATGATTTTTAACATAAAGATAAATATTTGCCAGTTGTATTTGTTAAAGCAGGAAATATTCAATGGAATCAGTAGCAAAGAAGTGTTAATGCACTTGCAATTTAAAAACGCAAACTTCAATTCATAATTGCTGGCAAACATTTTGTTTTGCTTTTTCTCCCACGGTAAACGGGAATCCCGTGATCGCATTTCATTCATTATTTCAAAATCTTTGACAATTAAGTAAGTGAAACACACTTTCAAATTAGTGCACTTTTTTTACGTTTAACTTAGATATGGAATATTATTTTACAGTTATGTTCGCGCTCATTTATCCTCAATAATAAACGTACTATACCTCCATTGTCTACCTACTCGTTCTTATGTGGTTCAGTTTTAAATAAGTTGAATATTGATAAAGGTTCTTTTTATCCGTTGTCTATTGACTTAGCCCGTGTGGTTCCGACTAATAATAGAATCACTACCAATCTCTGCAGAGGGGTAGAAACCCTCCGAATGGGTGACATGTTCATTTTATCATCTTTTGTCATGTTAACTATTGTGGTTAATTATCAACCCCTGTGTGGTTTCAGGGAGTCATATGAGTGATGGCAAGAATAGGACCACAGTGGCTCATGCATGTCGTAAGAAGCGACAATTTGAGTAATACGATAGAATTTGCTGAAACTCTGCAGTTCTGCAGGTATCAAGGTTCTAGGTTCATTCTGCATATTCATTTGTTGGTGTATTTTTGTTTAAATCTGTATGTTAATTTGTTGTTTTTGTACATGTAGAGTGAACCTGTAATCTTCCTTCTTGTTGGCGTCGAATAACCTATAATGTGTTGGTACGCCGTAAAACCATTTTCATTCATTCATTCTATTGACTCGTCCTCCTTGTTTTAATTTCATTTAGCTTAGTTAAATATTGATAAACGTACTATAGCCCTCTTGTCTACATACTCGTCCTACAGTGTTTTCAGAATGTTATACAGAATATAGGATTCAATACCCTATAGTGTATATCTACATGAATATCATACATCAATATATATGTATACAAAATTGTAACGTTTACACATACCTTAATTAATTTCTCTTCTTTATCCAATGTAAATACTTTTGACACTGCGTGTTCCATTCAACTATAAAACTGAATACTGTATTTTACATGGTCATCCATGTTGTGTCACAATGAGCTCATCAAGCGTGTTATCTAACTAGCAATCATGTGTCGCACCTTTATAATCTAGATATACAAAGAGGCATGTGACGGCCTTGATAACGTTTACTGATAAAGAAAAATGCCACAAGTTTATAAACAGTAAAGCTTTATACATGAATGTGTATGATACAGTTTAGTCAGATAACAAATTGTAAAAATGGCGATTGACGTACTTTCATGAAGTATTGATATACTCTGATTATTAAATCAGTAAACGGTCGTATCTTTGTCATTTCTTCAATAGTTCGCGCGTCACAATATTTTAGTAGAATCAGTTAACCTTACATTAACCTTACATCTTATAACCAATTTCTGGCAAGCATAAACGGACAGTAAAGTTAGTGAAACTAAGTTGAGAAACGGGTCTATGAAAATATTTGTCATAAGTTATGCTTGATTTGTTTTGTCCAATTCTCCCACAGTTTGTGATTTAATCTAAATTTCCTGAAACAACCTAGGTCTCTATTATAAGCTATACATGTATTTTAAAATAAAGAAAACTTGATCAATATAATAATTTCACCTCTAAGTGCAGCTTATGACAATATTTCGGAATGGGCACTGGTTCTTGATTTGCTTCTGGCACTAATGACTGGATTATATCCCTCTGTTTACGAGAAAAAGAGTCAAAAGTGTATTTCTCCGGCACATGTTATATTGTTTTCCATCGCAAATAAAGCTAATTGGTCAAGGAAAAGCATCACTTCATCGGCTGTTTGTTAATGACTGTTACCAACACCTTCTTCACACTGATTCTTGATTTCCTTCTGGCACTTATGAATTTCCCAAAAATTTCGAGAAATAGAGTCAAAAATTGAATTGTGTTTTTCCGACACATGTTATATTGTTTTCCATCGCAAATAAAGGTGATTGGTCAAGGAAAAGCATTAATGATTATGCTTTGTCGGCTGTTTGTTAATGACTTTTATCAACGCCTACTTTTTAGTGTGAAGGTTTATTTTCTTACGTCTGGTATGATTTTCTTAAACGGGTAATGGATTTTAGAATAAGACCTTTTGGAGACAGTCGAAGATTGAACATTGGTTTCGCACAAAGAGAGTCTGTAAAACAACCCAATTTTGTTTCTTTGTTTATTTTCGCATTCAATACAACTGGATGTTGATAAGCAGAAATTTATGTGTTTATTATTACTGATGTACCTGGGTCTTGATATTGCGAATGGCAGACTCACTGACAACTCTTTTGTCAATTTTTAATATTTGGTTCAATGGGATAATGTCTTCGGGCCAATATGCCAAGGCTGACTTGGGAATGGTTTTGTTTATCGATACTCAAGTCTCTGGGTGTACCTATTTGAGGGCCAATATGTATGGCTTCTACATTACGTGCCTAACTGGACCTCTCCATACGAGAAACAGTTGGATTTATTGTCCAGAAAGATAGTGATTAATCCCTATGACAACGCATGTAAATGTACTTATAGACAAACACCTGCTGATCCTTATTTCCACTCCTCATATTTCCTCTCCTTTTGTTCTTTATATGCTTTATTCTACCCTTATTCTGTGTCCTTATATCTATATAAATAAAACAAATCATTATGTTACATACAAAATAAATGTTGTTATATCTTGTTGGTAATTTCACAATATGAAAAAATCATTAACTTTGTTACTGATTGATTTGTTTTTTCTCTGTTTATTCAGTTCAACTGTAAGATATACCACTAAGTTTAATATACTTTTTACACATTAATGAACCTCTGTTGAATCATGCACCAAAATGTATTGTTATATGACTATGTTTATGTTGTTAATGACTTTATGAAATAAAATATTTAATTACAAAATGAACTTTTAAGAAACACAATTTTACATATAAGTCCTTAAGTATTCACCCAGCCTAAAAAGCCCAGAGGAGAATCAATCTGAATATATTACTAATACCACTTCTGTAATTATAGCTAACAAACCTAGAGGAGAATCAGCCTAGCTGCAGTGCTAATAACACTTCTGTAATTAGCAATACGTCTAGGCTAACAAACCTAGAGAAGAGTCAGCCTAGATGCATTGCTAATAACACTTCTGTAATAAGTAATACGTCAAGGCTAACAAACCTAGAGGAGAGTCAGCCAAGCTGTATTGCTAATAACACTTCTGTAATTAGCAGTACGTTTAGGCTAATATACCACTTGTTGACTAGTTAATTTCAATGTTTTGATTGTAATAATTTTATACTAAATTCGTAATAATAATAATAATATATTTGTAAACAGCAAATATATTATGGAACATTTCACCTGGTAACTTCCAAATTCCATATTGCAATTTTTATATATTCTTACCATGTATAATACAAAGGACCTCATTGGCAATAAGCATTTGGGCTTCATGAGCAATCCAGGGTTAGTACACACTATTATGTAAGCACGATGTTGCATTAATTGATACTTCTTAGATATTTTCCGCTTATTTCATTTAGGTTACCATAATTTCTATAGTATAAGTTATTGTGATAGATCCGTAACCTTTTTACTTTTGAGCCTGCCAAAACAATAATATTAAAATTACATTCTGATGTACTTTTGATAATTTGAAATACTTTATTATTTCTATATAGTATGGTTGATAGTTGCCTTTTAATAATTTATCTACATTTCATTTATTTTTGAGAATGTATATTAAATATAACCTGCTTGTTTTAGACTTGAAACACATCAATTATAAATCAATCAATACAGCCTATATAAACCGAAACATACTAACTTGACTAACATAATTCAATAGAGTGTCAAAACATCAAAACAATTCGTTTATCTGAATGTGTAACTTGTATAAGTTTTTGATAGTAAAAAGGATTGCTTTTTTTCGAGTCTATAAATTCTTCTTTTTAAAGATCAGTAATGCGTTTCACAAAATAACTTACGACAAAAATCGTCGTAAACGTAAACCAGCAATTATTCATAATATTTTTATCCAAAAGAAGCCAAGATGGCTCAGATCATGCAGCAAGTTACATATTTTCTGAAAATACAATCATTTTAAATGTCGATCTAAATTTGAACACGAAACGGAGAAATTGTCAAATTAATTTACGTCGATTCTTATCGTAAATATTTTGTGAAACACACCCTAGTCTGGAGCAGTTTAATGTTGTACTAAATTAAAGAATAAAGAAAAAAAGAAACATTCTGGAAAGGGAATGTGGACTGGTATAATTAAATGAACTTACCAATTAAAGAGGTGTTTAAATGAATAGTAAGATAGAAAATGCAAAATGTTTTAACGTTGTATCAAGATATAAGTGGTTTATAATCATTCAAATTAGTATCAAAAAAGTGTATTTTACAATTTATCTTTACTAGATACTGTTCTGTATCATACAGAGTTCTATGTTTTTTAATGCTGTTAAGTACAGACTTAACTGTTTTGAGTTTCTGATTGTGAATAAAATTCTTTGCAATTAGTAGAAGTGGGTTCAAAATTGTGTCAAACGTTTTGTTTCCGTCTGTAATTGTCAAATATAAATGAATGTCTATACATTGTCTACGAATATTATTAATCAAACACGAGATATCTGGTAAGAAATGTAACAGTAGATAAAAATGTGCCTTATTTTTTCTATTTCTCTATTGCATAAGCTGCAAATATCAGAGTCCTTGATTTTCTTTTTTAGAAGCGAGTTAGTTCCTAATACTTGGTGGATGGTTCTATATTGAAACCATGAAACCATTGCAAATTTGTGTTATTTGTTATGTTAAAATCAAGACTATAAGACGTTGTCCCAACTAGAGTTGTTCTTATGCATAATTCATTTTCCCATTTGGTAGCGGATATGGGTATTATATATTTTGTATGGAAGACAGTTAGATTGATCTACATCCTTTGAAATATTCCATTAATATTGAAATTGATAAAGAGTATATAGGTGCCCTCTTATAGTCAATTGAAAGTTTGGATAAAACCTTTTAACCGATCATGGCGAGCAATATTCATATTTTATGAAGTTTGCATTTATGTTGTATTTATTAATTAAATATATCATTGAGTAGAAATTACCCCGTAGAGAACCAATGATTACAAAATATACTTGTGGCCCAGACGTTAATATACCAATTTGTTGGCTTTTGTCAGTAAAAGCATGGTCGTATGGCCGCATTTTCTAGGCTTAAAATAAACAAGTATTTGAATATATTTTGGTGAAAAAAGGCAAGATCTTGGATAAAAATATATTGAATATTAAAAAAACTTGCGTTTTAAGAGACGCTAAGTATATTTTTACTGTATCCATATAGCAAGATGGTTGCTTTTTGTCATCTTATGGTTAATTATGTCAATGGACATGTCCAATAAAGGAAAATTCATGCTGTACCATTTCTTCGTATTATTATTACATGTTGTATTGTTATTTCAGGAGAATGCATTATTGTGCAAAACCTTTACTAGCCCTGGTGGTTGTGCTCATTGTCGGTGTCTACGTTTTATACAGGGATTTAGATAAAGATGTCCTAATGTGTAAGTGTATTAACATGTTTATTAATCCTTTACTTCATATAGACGCCTTTGGACATCTAATATAGACGCCTTTGGACACCTAATATAGACGCCTTTGGACATTAAATATAGACGCCTTTGGACACCAAATATAGACACATTTGGACACCTAATATAGACACCTTTGGACACCTAATATAGACGCCTTTGGACACTTCCTATAGACGCCTTTGGACACCTAATATAGACCCCTTTTTGACACCCAATATAGACGCCTTTGGACACTTAATATAGACGACTTTGGACACCTAATATAGACGCCTTTGGACACCCAATATAGACGCCTTTGAACACTTATTATAGACGCCTTTGGACACCTAATATAGACGCCTTTGGACACCTAATATACACGACTTTGGACACTTAATATAGACACCTTTGGACACCAAATATAAACACCTTTGGACACACAATATAGACGCCTGTGGACACCTAATATAGACGTCTTTGGACACCTCTAATATAGAAGGCTTTTGAATTATTGGGTGAATTATGTTTAAATTAACTGACAGAGTGGAAAACAGTACAGGAAGTGTTTAGATTGCTCGTTACGAAAATTTGAACTCTTCATGCACTGTTTTCAAAGGCCTTTTGTGATTGGTGTGGGAAAACACGTATCTATGGAGTAAAGGGTTAACCGAAAATCAATATACTAATGTCGTCAGTCAAGAGTTAGTAATCTTAACTAAATGGTTTCGTATCGTCTAATTGTGATGAACATTTGGTATGCCTATACAAAAACAGCAAAGAAACATTCTGCTGTAATATGTTCGTTAGGTTTATTTCATACTGATATATTTTAACCGCACCGGTGGTCTACAGGTAGGTTCCGCCGCGCATGAGGAACATCGTGGGTTCATTCTCTTGCCGGGTCACACGAAAGACTTGAAAAAATGGTACTAGGTATCAGGAGCTTCCTCGCATGAATAGGAACGTTCTAGGTCTAGTCGGCCCGTTGTCAGTATAATGTGACCATATGGGCTATCATATGCACGATACTCCAATGTGGTAGCGCTAAGAATACTGTCTCAAGTAGACACCGTTGCGATATAACTTCAAAACTGTTGAAAGCGACGCTAAACACCAGCCAGCCAACCAACCAACCAACCGACCAAACAAACTCACGAACACACAAATTTATTTTAGAATGATTGCGAAGTAAGCTGAGAGTTTATATGAATCGAGTTCGAGTCCACTGCCTTGATAATTTCAGTATTTAGTATTGGTTCACAAGAGGCCACCAGGGATGAAACTGGGGATCAAACATGCAACCTCCAGCGTGGAGTGCGTAGTCTATTGGTAGAATATTGAACGGAGTGCCGTGGGTTCGATTTCCTGCCATGGCTATGTCTGTTGACCTTTAGTAGGACATTTTGTCCACATATGCTTAGTACTGGTTTTACCTCGGACTGGAAGCGTGTTTTGTAAGAACTTGTTTCACAGTCGATCTAAAATATTATTAAATAAGTTTAAATCTTAAAGTTATAAATTTACTCGCCTAAATTATGTTCACGTCGTCACATTATGTAACTTTCTAGAATGGATAAAACACATGGACAGCCAAGATAACAATCGACACAAAAACTCTTTCTTCATATCAGTCAGGTCCGATTAGCTCAGTCGGTAACGCGTCTGACAATCAATCAAGGGGTAGTGCGTTCCAATCTCCACACATCCACATTCTCCGTGACGCATTGCGTCTCATTGTTATTCTTCTCTCACCGCTGATTCAAGTGGGGAAATTATCGGTTACTTGAAGAGATGGGTGTGCCTAAGTACTTGTTAACCTTCCAAGATCACAGAAACGAGCGGTTATGTTACTTGATGATCTGTTAGCCATCGATGACATAACAATTGTGATGAACATTAAACTCAAATGTTCTTCACTTCAGATGCAGTCAAAGGTACAATTAAACAAAAGGATGTCAACATGGATGTACAACCTAACACATTGTCAGCAATACACGAGACAAATTCAGGTTTAAAGAACGCGAAAAACAAAACCGTCCAAGGAGAGACGATTAATAATACAACAATTGTTTTGATAATATCATATATGCGGACTGGTTCAACATTGATGGGCGGCTTGTTTCAAGAATATCCAGGCGCATTCTATGTATTTGAGCCAATCAGAACACTCATTGATCGACTTCCAATAAACAACCAAACCACGGGAGAGTTGCAATATATTAACGGGAAAAACATGTGAGTTTTTAATTGGGTTTCAGGTCTCATATTGCGGATCATTTATTGAAACATTTATTTACGAATAATTTTTCAATACTGGGTGATACAGAGTCAATCATCATTTCAGAGACAGCATATATAATTTTAGTGGGGTGTATACTTGGCCGGTTTAGAGGTGTCGTACACGGGTCTAACGAAGAATTGGTAATGTTTACTTAAGCCGGGTGCATCCCCACAATTGATTCGATAGTGGGCATTTTTCTACATGAATGGGTGGTGTATAATATAGCCAGGAAGAAAATTGACAGAAAAAAAATCTGCATTATTCTTGAACAACCCTCGTATATGGTGATATACTTGTAACGAGGATTCTAATTGGATACAACTCATACAAAACATTGCTGCGCCCTTTCACGCTCGTTTCAACGCCACTTTACCACGATGTTAATATTAAAACGACCAGTGTTTTTTTTTGTTTCTTTTGTTTCGAGATTTCGTTTTTGATTCGTATTGTTAAATTTTCTATTGCGTTTGATATTTTTATAGTTATGTTCATTATTTTACATTCTTGTTGTAGAGTTGTATATTGTGATTGTTTTTTTTCTATTTTCATGTTCTTAATTTTTATTCATATTGATTAATATATTTTGCGTACCTTAATGTTATAAGTTTTTTTTTTAAATTCATGTTCTTAGTTTAACAATAAGTATGTAAAAAGAATCATGAACAAACATATATAATTTAACACCATATATGTACCATTAAACAACACATATGCAAAGTTTAAAAAACAAAAAAGAGTTATACAATATTGTAACGTTTGGCCTATCATTCTTAAAAATTGTCCTGAAAAGTTTAAATCTACACATATTAAATTAGAACAGGTGTACTTGATTGCGTTTCTCTTTGAAAGGGACATACCTTTCATAATGTGTCATGTGAAATCATACTTGCCATATTCGTGTTCATAAGATGACGAAACGTGATACACATGTTGTGTTTAAATCAGTTTTTATCGGTATGATATGATAGGAAATATCAATATATATATTTTAAAATATTTTCAAAATAAGCATGCCACCAGTCAAATTTTTTATAGGATGTGACGACGGTTTCAGTTTTTAATGGTGTTTAACGCCATTTCAACACATATGTGGCTTTTCTAGTTTTATTGGATGAGGAAAATCACAGAATAAATCTGAGTAGAACCATCGTCCTTCAGCAAGTAACTGGCAAACTATCCCATATACAGTTTTTTGGTGTAAGTGGGACTCGAACGTACGACTTTAGCGAGACGGTGCCATAGATCACTGGGTCACTGGGGAACCCTTTGATTGTTTGCTTTAGAGGTTGACGTTTGTTCATGTTTATGCTTTCAGAACTTACAAATATGAAGATAAAGATGACGTCATTCTTAACGAAATAATCAACTGGTTGACCTGTAAACTCGACGCTATTAGTATTGAAAGTCTTACAGATGAGTTCCACCAAGTTTACACAAACGTAATGCAAGAGTTTGTAAATTGTTCGAATCAGACAAAACAATTTTCAAAAAATCAGACGTCAACTTTTCAAACCTGCATAAAGGCTGCCACAGAAAAGTGTAAAACAGCGCCGAAATAGTTTTAAAGTTTATTCGCTTACCCATGCGCTGGATATTATCTTTACTTCCGGTATTTCCAAATATGAAAGTTATACATCTTAACAGAGATCCTAGAGCTGTTGTTAATTCACGATTAAGGTTGGATAGAAATTCTGACAATACCACAACGTATCAGCTAGCGAGTGAACACTGTCTCCAACTGAACGATGATTTGGCCATATCAAAACACATCTTGCAAAAATACCCTGGACGTCTAAAAATAGTTCAATATGAAGATCTGGCTGAGACGCCTTTGCAGACAGCAAAGGAGGTCGTAGAATTTACCGGTTTAGCGTTTTGTAGTGAAATGGCAAGTTATATACAAAATGAAACAGCATCAACAGAAGATATGTGCGACTACTGCACTGGGAGAAAGAACTCGAAGGAAACGTCGAGAAAATGGCGTTTACAATTGAAGGTCGAGCATGCACAGACCGTGTATAACATGTGCAAACATAGTAACAAGGTGTTTGGGTATTTGTGATTTGCTACTAGAAATGATTTTAGGAATTTGAATATGCCATCGCGCGTAAAACTAAATGTTACCCGTGAAATATTAAACAATGACAATTTTTAACAAATAAATTAGTTTTCATATATTGTTCGTTAGTATGAATTGCTTTTCGCTTTTTTCAACAGTATTTCTTTGATATTAAAGCATATAAACAGTGCACCTACACATTGTTCCTGTGATCCACGAAGAGGTTAAGTAGTACAAGACACGCATTATCTCTGCAGGTCTCAGACGAGAGAGAGAGAGAGAGAGAGAGAGAGAGAGAGAGAGAGAGCATTACTGTAAGGAAGCAGCGAACAAAGTCAGTAGCTTTGCTAAGAGAGAGAGAGAGAGAGAGAGAGAGAGAGAGAGAGAGAGAGAGAGAGAGAGAGTAGAAAAGATATAGAGAGTATGCGAGAGAAGGGTGGATTTTTTACCGGTTAGTTACCGTTTTGAGAAAAAAGTTATATCTTGATAGTTAGACGAGATCAAAACAAAACGTGATGCGTACTTCGTTCTTTAAAAATCTTTGCCTCGGATTTATCTGTAATTATATTCTGTCTTCATTACACTAAACTTAACTACCACCATCTTTATTGAAGGGTTACGTTACAATGTACTTGAATAACGAAAGACGAAAAGCGAATTACAACATATCCTGGGGTAAAAAGAAACAAATAAAAGTAAATGAAGTTTGAAGACCCGTACTCATTGTACTTTATATATAATTTCTATAGTGCTTGAAAAAATCAATATTAATATATTTTAAGCAAATTTAAAAAAAAAAATACCAAAGAATTATACAATTATATAAACCCTTAAAAATATAAAAGAGATAAGACTAAAATACATTTCAAATTTATCTCTAACTTACTATAATATCGGAAACTTGTTATTTTAAGTCCGGGGAGGATAAAATTACTAGTATTCGAATGATTAATATTTCGAATTATCGGGAATATATAATTTTTTTTATAATTTTTATAATTTACTCTACCAACTTGATAAACCATAAAACACGCCTATAAAGCTGTATATGTTTTTGTTTACCTCGTTAAATTCATATATTCTTGTTATATTAATGCGTGAAATACGCCTTGTTCATATTGACGTGTATATTTGTTTTATAGATTTAATAATTTATATCAATTCGTGTGTTGATAGATTTTAAGTTCAGCCTCATATTTGATATGCTAATGAGTATTGGTTAACTTTTCACTATCCCAGGAAACAGTGGTTAGGTAAACTGATCGTCTGTTAGCCCTCAACGGCATAAAAATGACGCTAAATATTCGATCAATCTAATGAAAAACAACTATATAAGTTTATATCTTCTGTTCGTATCCATATTTGAATTTATATTGATTGACATGTATGTAAAATTGAACTGAATTGAGTAAGTATACAAAAACCAACCTTATCATATTTGAACAAATACTGACTATTAATATAATAAGTAGTACTTGTCAACGGTTCTGGGGCCCGTTTTACTAACTTCCGTAAGTATTAAGAATTTCGTACGAACAAATTGTTATATCTAGGAAGGTTTCATAAGGGCAGTATTTTTGCAAATTTTAGTAAGAGTACTTTTTACAAAGCTTACAAAAGATTGAAAAATAAGTAATAGACACACTAAATGAATTTCCCGACTTTTCGTCAGAAATTCAAATTTTACACTATTTTTATGCTATCGAGGGCTAACAGATGATCAGTTTCCTTGGATTCTGGTAGGTTAACCAGTACTCGAGTACACCCCATCTCCGCAAGAAACTGATAACTTTTCCACTCGAATCAACGGTGAGTGACGAATTGTAATGAGACACAAACTCTTATATCAATCATTACAGATGGGGTGGGGATTCGAACACATGATCCCTGGATTGATAGTCAGACGCGTGTTGGGCCCATCTATCCTTGTGACAAGACCGTAGCTGAGCCAAGGACGTATATTATAGATATATAAGTCCTTGGCTGAGCTGAATGTACGCGTTCAAGGATGTCCGGATGTGGTACACATCTTGCTACTATCTTATCAATGGATACCACTGACACCAGCGTCACAAATAAACACAATACACATATACACGGATATCTATATTAACAATATCCGGTGTATTCATATTGATAAATTTGAAAGATTAAAGATGCAGACGACCTAATTTATTTTGTTACACAGTTATAAACATGTACTAACGATAATGCAGTATCATTGACTGTTACACGAACTGATTTTCTCAATTTGGACCGACATATTCAGAAAGTATGGACTTGCGCGTGTTTGTTTTGTCGTTTGCGCTATTTCTGTCAGAGTTGCAGATGGTGCCGGGTCAGTACGTTGACGGGTGCCCGATGTACGGCTGTAAACCATCCGGTACATTCTCGTTCTCTGTGAGTGTTCCTCGAGTTAACGCTACAATAGGCTGGGTTAATGACTTTTTTCTCGGACCGATACCCAATGGACTTGGTTGTGTTGGAAACTCAGTAAGTTTAGTGTGCCAGTCTAACGGCGCGGGACCACATGACACGTAAGTGTACTTTTGTGTTAAACATCTTGATCATCATGATGCTGTTGATCTCAGAATTGGCCCATATATAGTGTCCGGTCACACGGAAAAGCTTAAATAGTGCATAGTGAAAAATTGGTGTGTAGATTTCATTGTCAGATTTTTATTGGAACTTCTGATTTAGTGCAGATGTATGTGAGCTTTAATATCGGTGGTGTTAATAAATCAGAAGGTTTTCTGTGTTGTATTTCAAAACTACTTTCATAGAAAATGCGGTCAGAGATGTGGGTGTAACAACATCAGCTGCAGAAACAACAATCATTAACAACATCATGATACTTTAAACAAAAAGAACAGAAACAACATCAGTTAGCAACATTAAAAGCAACAAAATAACAGCAGCAGCAACAACAATAACAACATCACCATTTTAATAACAATTTCAGTTACAACAACAACAACAGCAACAATGAATAACAACACACTACAACAGAATGAAGAACCTTTAAACAACAAGATCAGCAACAACAACACAAACAACAACAGCAACAATTACAAAAACATCAACATTAAAATATTCCAGTGGCAGCAGCAGCAACAACAACAGCAACAGTCAATAAAACCAAAACACAACATCAACCGATCTAAACAACACGATCAGAAACAACAACAACAATCAGCAACATTTAAAACTACAACAACAGCAACATCATTACTAACAATGACAACTTCAACATTTAAATATCAAATTCGGTTGCAACAACAACAGCAACAGTAACAATCAATAACAACAAAATATAACAACATCAATATATTTACACAATAAAATCAGCAAAAATCACAACAATCAACAAAAACAAATGCAACAAAAACAACACCATCAACAATCAAACAACACATCCAGTGGCAACTGCAGCAAAAACAATTACAACAACAACATCAATAACAACAATCAATAAAAACAAAAAACAACAACATAAAGATAACAACAATGACAATGCAAAAACATTAACAACAACATCAATTAACAACATCATTATTTAAACAACTTAAGTTCCAGCATCACAACCACCACCAACAACAACAAGAGCATTTAAACAAAAGATTTAGCAACAGTCATTATCTGACCCTTGGCGGGTCTGTGACATATACATTATATGATGGCGGGTGTGGGGGGGGGACTATTGCACTTACTATGCTTTACGAAAGCACTTAGCATTTGACCTTTAGCTATATAATTGTTTCGTGTCTACAGTGATTCATTTTAGTCTGAAAACAATGCAATATAAGCTGGACTTTCGAAGAAAATGGTCACTATTATACTCATCCTGGCGTCGATGATTTTTTTTTTGTTTTGGTTTCTAAGGTTTTAACACTGGGCTCGTGTATAGTCTATATATAGAACCTGATATCTCCCGAATCAGTTCTCTTAACCCCAAATTAATAAAGCAAGGAAGTATGTGCCTGTCCCACAATCCATAGCAATTGAGCGCTTACTAAACTATGACGTCATTCAAACTTTCCCTGAAGCAACTGACGAATCAACGAGCTCAAATGTGCTATTATTTGATGGATCCAATTTAGAGAGCTGGTATCCGTTCTACATACCAAGCTCATATCCCATTAACTGTTAGTCAATGAAATTTTACATGTGCCTTCACTACCACTGATAAATAACACTCAGTTGGACAAGTGGAATAATTGATTTATTTCAATTTGAGGCAGAGGTATGAACCAATTTATACTTTTTAGTTTTGTTATTAAAAGTATTGTGGCAAGCTCATATCGCAATAACGTTGAGCCATATATCATATAGCGGTACGTGGTTTTCGGACGATTTTACCTTTTTTTTTCTTATAAAATGTTCAATATTAATTGAAAACTATTTTGAATGAATGAATGAATGAATGAATGAATGAATGAATGAATGAATATAGTTTTACGGCGTACCATCACATTATAGGCTATTCGACGCCAACAGAAGGGAAGATTCCAGGTTCACTCTACATGTACAAAAAACAAACAAATTAACATACAGATTAAAAAAAAATACATCAACGGATGAATATGCAGGATGACCCAAGAACCTTGATACCTGCAGAACTGCAGAGTTTCAGTAAATCCAGGGTTTATTAAAATGCGTGTTTAAAAACAACACATTTTGAATATTCACGCTTGATTGCGCAAAAATGTTCTGGTACAAGTTTTTGAATTTTATGTTAAACTTTATTAATTTCACTACAATATGACTGAATAAAAAGAGGTGGTGTTCACACTAGTTTTTTCATCATTTCGAGCTCAAAATAAAAATGTAACACGTAAAATTACACGAAGTTTGCCTGCTATTTCGGACGACGTCGTCTGTTACGTAAGTAGTGTATGGCGTTCTCTTGACGTCGTCTGTTATGTTAGTAGTATGTGGCGTTCTCTTGACGTAGTGACTGTTGTTTTTTTAAATATATTTCATTTTAGTTTAAATTGAATTTAAAAAACTATCGTGAACACCCGTCTATTATTATTCGATCTTTTTTAGTAAAAATGATAAAGTTAAACATATGTGAAATTCAAGAACTTGTACTAGCTTTTTTGCACAATCAGCCGTGATTATTAAAAATTCGTTGTTTTTTAACCCGTGTTTTAATCAGCCCCGGCGTAATAATAGATGTAAAGCTACCAAAAAGTCGTATTTCATCTGCATGAAGTTTTACTATTATCACGGGAAATTAATTTAATAATATTATTGAAAACAATTTAAAAAAAAATAGTATTGATTATTTTACAATGGAAAAAACAGTGAAAAGTATATACCACCAGGAGGAGCTGTTGGCGAGAAACTGCGGTAATATATTGAAAAAGAGAAAACTTAAACAAAAGCTGAGACTTCAGAGACGAATTGACCACATTTTTGATAAAAAAACATCAGATGTAAAAAAATCCGATAGGAACGCTGTGAACTACATTGCACCTTAGATGTGTACGGCCGATCTTGTGATATACCTACATGGCGCAATGGTCATATCTATGGATTATAAACTGGGCGATTCGGGCTAGAATCCCGTGACAAGTATATTTTTGTTAATTTGAAACATTATTTTCCCCCTACAGTGCTCAAAAAAAAAAATTCCAACAAAATGGAAACATTTTTTTTTCCATTATATGCATTTATATTTTTGCACATATCTAGCGATCGACCTTTATAAAAGTATTCAAATACTGGTTATGCCGCTTTAAAAATGTTAATATCAGTATGTAAATACAAACAAATATTAGGATTTACTTTAAGTCAGGTTCATTTTACATTGAAATCCTCCCCGGGCCAGTTTCCGAATATTTACAAACTTGTGAAAATCCATTCACCCATTTATGATAGCATTTATTTATTAACATTACAGTGGATACGTCGGTGTAAATTTAGATTCCGGATCCGTCAGATGGCGCGATCTTGTATTACGGTTTCCTTCTCTTCCGGTGCTTGATGACACGGGTGAATTGTGGGGCTCTGACGGGTTTAAACTGATGAACTACGACGCCGGTGGCAGACCTCTCAAATCTAATATAGCCCTGGATCCGCCAATGAGACCTCTTTTCAGGTAAATTTTAAGATTGCCTTTGATCTTTGCAGCATTGCAGCAAAACATTTATGATGAAATTCACTCATTAAAATAAATCTTCCTTTTATTTTATATAACAATTCTGTGATTGTTAAGGATTAAAATTGATTTTTATAAAGTTTTATTTATTTGCAAACTTTGTACTTTGTAAAATGCGTAAAATATACACATGCAAACACTGGATCGGAGTGTTGGGTTTTGGTTTGGTATGAATTTACTTGTCATTTTTTTTCTAAATTTTAGACAAAATAGTTGTTTTTTATTGATGAAATTTGTAAATCTTATAGAAGGTTCCCAAATCCTAAGAGTGGGTATGTGTGAATTGGGAGCAAGTGTAGGTTCATCACACATTTCACTGAACTATGCTCATTTTTTAATAATTAATTCATTGAACATTTATATTTTGAATTTGAGCTTTGAAAATCAAAATTTTAATGCGCAGGCCTAGGGTTTTATCGTTTTAAAAGTCCACGAGTGATTTTTTTCCAAAAACATTGAAAAAATAATGCAATAAACGTGTTCAAATGCCAGTTTATAGGCATTTTAGTTACGCTAAATTTACGGATCAATCAATTGCCGATAAATAATTCACGACAGAAATATGTCATATCATTGCAACCAACGATAGTAAAAGCATTTAATAACAAAACATACTTTTAGAGACACACAGCAACTTTGTTACAAAATCGTATTTTTCTATCACACTTTCAACCTAATATAATTATAATTCTTAGATTATTCAACTGAGCCCTTATTTCTTACTAAAACATGCCAAAATGATGTATTGAAATTTCCCATCTTGCCTTACCCAACCAGTTTTTATTTGAATAATATTTCCGCATAATTAGCAATGCATTTTGGGATGTACCAAATGATCCACGTGACTTCAATTAAATTTCATTTTGATCCGACATGCTGGTAACAGTAACGATAGAACATTGGTGCCATCTCAGTGTCATGCCATCGCGTATGGCTGTTGACACAGCGATATTACGATGGACCTAACGGAACACCATAAAAATTGTATTGTTTATTTTTGTTTATCTTTTCAGCATGCAATACGTCGCCACCAGTCTACTGCTGTTGGTTTCAGAGACAGGACAGATTTCTACATTAACCACAGGTTGACCTATTTAAATTCATCCACACTTAAATTATACGCAAACTTTTCTTTTTAACATATTGTTAATTCCGTTATATAATATGTGTCATTGTTCACTTAGTTACGATGAATGTAAGTTCGGAACAAATCATATTCATTGATGTTAGTTTTGGCCAAAACAAACATGTCATTTACAATTGTAGCTGCAGTTGATTAAAACAAACGTGTCATTTACTACTGACGCTGCAGTTGATTAAAACAAACGTGTCATTTACTACTGTAGCTGCAGTTGATTAAAACAAACGTGTCATTTACAATTGTAGCTGCAGTTGATTAAAACAAACGTGCCATTTACTACTGTAGCTGCAGTTGATTAAAACAAACGTGTCATTTACTACTGTAGCTGCAGTTGATTAAAACAAACGTGTCATTTACTACTGTAGCTGCAGTTGATTAAAACATACGTGTCATTTACTACTGTAGCTGCAGTTGATTAAAACAAACGTGTCATTTACTACTGTAGCTGCAGTTGATTAAAACAAACGTGTCATTTACTACTGTAGCTGCAGTTGATTAAAACAATCGTGCCATTTACTACTGTAGCTGCAGTTGATTAAAACAAACGTGTCATTTACTACTGTAGTCGCGGTTGATTAAGTTTTGAATATAACAAACGTGTCATAAGTCCACGTAGTTACGATTGGAATTAGTTTGGAACGGGATATAGGTGTTATCTGTCCACTATGTTACAGTTGATGTTAGTTTGGAATACAATACATTTGCCAATAATACACTAACTTAGGGTTTATGTTGGTTTGAAACAGAGCGTACGTGTCATTTGATCACTAAGTTACAGTTGACGTTAGTTTGGAATACAATATGTTTGTCATTAATCCACTAACTTAGGGTTCATATTGGTTTGGAACAGAGCGTACGTGTCATTTGTTTACTAAGTTACAGTTGATGTTTGTTTGGAATACAATACGTTTGTCATTAAGCCACTAATTAAGGGTTTATGTTAGTTTGGAACAGAGCGTATGTGTCATTTGCTTACTAAGTTACAGTTGATGTTATTTTGGAATACAATACATTTGTCATTAATCCACTAACTTAGGGTTATATTAGTCTGTTTAGTAACAGTCCAAATTCAACATTTCAGATGGCATCCAATTGGCCCAGTTATTTCTTAACGGAACTGTTGAAAGGTCCAATGGAACGTTTATTCCCACCGCGCCCCCTGTTGTCAATGGTAACAGATTCTACTTGATGACAGAATTTGTACCGAAAGACAGTGACGTAAGTGAAAGCCTTTGCTATGCTATGGTATTTTAAGGTAAATTTAACAATTTTCCAACAAAACTGAGAACAGTGCTAATTATTCTATATTTATCGTTGATTCAGACGATCATCTTTTGCACACTGTATGAAACTATCACGTCTAAATGCTATGCCATGTCATGCATTTTACGTCATGAAATCATATAATCCTTGTAATACAGTTTTATGTTTCTAAGAAACATTAAGTACATACAAGTTCTATTTTTTCATCGAACGACATGCTAGACACATATAGATGTCACTATCCATTTTAAGTCTGACTTTCGCTATTCTTTATATTTTAATGATAGAGCATGGGACCAAAGGTCAGAGGATCGTGGGTTTGATACCCCGCTAAGGCCCGTTAGCACATACATGCTCTTAGAACTGGTTCTACCCATGAACAAATCAAGCGTGATTAAGTTTTTTGGTTCAAAATTAGAGACCATAGTTTTTCAACTTTTGCCTTTTGTTTTACTAATGCTTGTAATTTAAAATTTCAGTCGGAAAACCTTGGTCTTCAACGTCTGTATGCTATAGATAACTACGAATCTAAGTCTGAAAAAATAAAAGTTGCCTGGTACGCAAACTTTGAGCGGGAGAATGCAATTCGAAAGAGGATTGTTTCTCCTCGTCTACATTTCAGACCTAGATCACTGAAACAAACATTAGTTGAAAAGGTTCGAGACGATGTTGACATGCAGCCGAAGCTTTTATGGGACCACTCTGCCAAGACAGTCTTTGTAAGTCTTCCGCCACCCATTTTAAGGCCAAGGTCAAATATCGCACCTGATACCGTTGCTACCTTTTGGGGAATTAAGGATTTAGGTAATGATTCCGGGCTCGTGTTTCGGACCGATAGAAGCGTGTCTAGTATGGCTATGTATGAAATGGACATTGGACCACCATCGAACGCCGGGGAGCAACTGTGGGTGGCACTCAGCGATGGAAAACTTTGCGCTATGGAAAAAGATGGAAATATCTCCAAGGTTATAGATTTAACGCTGGTTCTTAAAACCGAGTTTACCATAACATCTAAAATGGTCATAACAAGAAACAGAGAGGTGTATGAAGATATCTTGATTTTTGGAATTCACGTACCATCTCCTACAATGGAATTCCTAGAAATAGCCTATCAATTTGGAAACGACGTTTCCAGTAACGCGTCAAAGTCGTACGTCGTTGCCTATGATACACCGGAAAACGGAGATAACGACGTTATGCCTGTTATGTGGATGGTTCAAACGCCTGAAGGAACGACAGTTAATGGGCAGATAATTGGCATTAAGGGAGATAATTCAAATAGAAAAGACCAATTAGTTGTATTTTCTAAAATAGAAGGACAATTTGGAAAACTATTTTCAATTGTGTAATTGGCTTTTAAAAATATGTTTGAACAATTTTTCATTTATTTCGTTTGATGGAATTTCTTAAATGTATTAAAACATTTGACACACGATAAAGATGTTGTATTTGTTTATTTGAATATTTAGCGTCATCAAGGGTATACATACGATCAGTTAACTTAATCCCCGAGTTCCTGGAAGAATAACCAGTACTGAAGCACACCTATCTTTGTAAGTAACTGATAACTTTCCCACAAGAATCAGTGGATCGATACGAATGGCAACGAGACGCAATGTCGTATATCAATTATCACGGAGAATGTGGCCGGGCATGTGTTCGAACTCGCAACCCTAGGATTGATAGTCAATAGCGCTACTGACCAAGCTGATAGATTTAGGTTTTAAGTATTTAAGTTTATACTTAATGTACAGGTGAAACATTAGCCTGATCTTAAAGAATATGTATCTTTGTTTTTTAAAAAAAAATGTTTTGCTTATTTCAAGTGTAACCAAGCGGAAACTAATAGTTCTTTTATTCCACTATATTGACGATAATTAAAGTCAATAAAATGAAAATAAAATAATTAAAAAAAAAATCTACTTGAAAGCAATAATTCGTCTATATTCATTCAGACGGACAATCGTAATTACTCAACAACAATCATGTTTATACACTTATACACAACTCTAATAGTATATACTATAGAAATGTTGGCACACATATAACTGTTTTGTAGTTAAGTATTGTGAAATGTCCCCGTTATTATTCACGCTATTAACATTTTTACAGAAACTCACAATGCTTCAAATAACATGTGCCGTGTCAATCTCAATTGATGCGAATATTCTGTAGCATTAATCCTGATGACTCATACACCGCTGAAACGTAACAGTCCGACAGTGAAATACAAGAAAAACTTCGTACAAAATATCAATTCGCCGTCAGTACACTCCCTAAACATCGTCTGCAAAGTATCCATCAATTGCAATCTCTGCTTGAAAAGACTGTTAATCTTCTATTTTAGATCGAACTTTTCACAAGAAATGAAAACAAATCAAATCTAGCTTACAAAATTTTTGTCCGACATTATAAACTAAGTGACAGTGTGCTGTTTCTGAAATAAACGAATAAAAATGATATTAAATAGTGGGAGAAATATTGTCTAATTCTTACAGCGTGTGGAAAATATCACATCGACTAAATCTCTCTCTCTCTCTCTCTCTGTATATATATTTATAAATCTGCCCTTTATATAGCATGTGAGTAATCATAAATCCTTAACTGGAGTCCACTAGCAGCACTTTCTCTGCAACCACTCTGCCAGGTATACTCACTTTGACGTTTCTCATGTATGTGAGACTATACCCACGATTTTCGATGTTCAGTTTGAAATGTTCACTGTAACAAAAAATAGCAAAAGAATTTTTAAAAAATATTCCCCATGAACCGCCCAACACGGTGCTGTACACACATGTGAAGTTTCACTCAAATCAAATGAGTGGTTGCATGGATATATTACCCGATAGCAAAACTTTAACCTAAAAAACCAACGCCGACGCTGGGGCGAGTACAATAGCCCCCATTCTACAAAATGTCGAGCTAATAAGCCAACAAGAGTTGTCAGAAGACATCAAAGCTCGCCTATGTGATAAAACTCACCACCCATGCAAAGATTGAGATTGGAGGCGAACGTTTAACTTGGCAATAGCTCTCCTGGACATTCGTCCCGGCGAAACTGAACATCGAAAATCGTGGGTATAGTCTCACATACATGAGAAACGTCAAAGTGAGTATACCTGGCAGAGTGGTTGCAGAGAAAGTGCTGCTAGTGGACTCCAGTTAAGGATTTATGATTTATGATCAGTCTGACTCAGTCTGAAGTCTTCCTCCACCAGTAAAACTGGATATAACATATATAACATGAGATGTGTTGAAAATGGCGTTAAACCCCATTCTTCCACCAAAATGGCGTTAATCTCGTCCCTTTATCGACATTGTCATCTGTCATATGGATGGCAATGGATGTCTTCGTATATTTGGTATCAACTACTATTCCTTCTCAACATTGGCCAGTAGCCTCCACATCTACAAGTTCCAATACCAGGAAGTTGACCATGTTTTCGGGGAACCTCATCAATAGACACTTGTTTGGATCCTGCAATTGTTTAAAAGAAACACATTGGTAGCTGAAATGAATTATATTTCAAATAAAGATAGACGAATATTCTTTTCACAACCCAGAACCTCAATTTCAATCAAGAAATGGTGGGTGTTGTGTACTGTACTGTACTGTACTGTACTGTATTGAAGTGTACTGTACTGTTGAAACATAGCTTTTTTATAATGAACTAAACCTATCACTGAAGGTGATTTAGACCCCTGCATTAATTAAATCAGCATTACAAAAATATGTCAGCCACATCTTTACTTGGTTGGTTCAGGAGATATGTTTCCAAAATTTAGAAAACGTCAAATGTGCCACCTCGAATTTAGACACTTGCCTTCAAGCTTTGTTCATATGTCTCTGATGTTAATCATGAATACAAAATAAATTATCTGCAAAACTGCATAGCCAGAGCAAATTACAACATAAACTGAATGTTCAACTCTTACCACATGCTGGAGCTACAGTGGTCGTATTATTGTCATCACGCATTTAGGACCTGGACCTACACATGCTTTTAGATGCCAAGCTTTCATTTATACAAATGGTTTGACAGTTTTGAAACTCTACACACGTGACACGCTCCAAAAATGTAGGTCCGAAAGTTTGCGGAAGGACGGTGATTCTACTCAGATTCTTTCTGAAGTCTTCCTCCACCAGCAAAACTGTATATGCCATATATAATATCAAATGAGTTGAAAATGACATAGAAACCCCATTCAATTTTCCTGGTATCAAGATTTTAAGACCATTTAATATATATTTTTTGTGATATGTCGGGTTAAAATGTTTCTATTGTTTTTATATGCAAATTCTATTCCTGTTTGTGTCAAATATCTTTATTAGAAGGAATAACGTTATACCATTTTCATTCATTTTTGTGTCAAATACTTTTATTAGTAGAAACTTTGTAAAACTTTTTTAATTCATTCATTCACGCTTCCATTCGTTCATTTGTTTGTAGCTTCGTTTGTTCATTCATACATGTAATAGCGGCAAGTTTAAGTGTCAAACGTCGACACCGTTCAATCAGGCAAACTAAGGACAGATATTTGACAAATGCAAGATGATAAATAGTCAAGACACTATGTAATTATATACCTCAATTCCTTCGTCTGTCAATATTGTGCACAAGATGTGTTCCTTTAAGTAATCCAGATGAACAGAACTTGCCTGATCAATACTCTGAAAGTTACACAGATCTGAATGCAAATTATATAGTTTTTCCGTCCTCACGCGTACTATTTCTTCACCTTTTACCTGCAAATAAAAGTATATACATGTATAAAAATTGTTGGAAACATAGCTCTTATCATTAGTCAGGCAAGAGGCCGAGGCCAATTTTGGCCTAAGGCACTTAATGTCTCATTAACATATTACCCTAACCCCCTTAGTGACAGGAGCAAGTGTTTTTATTGCGCCCAAGAAATTAGAGCTGTATAAAGCGGCTGGGTATTCTTTTTGTTGAAAATGCTTAAAATGGTCATATTTCTTTGTACGTATGAGAATATTGTAACATTTTCATGAAATCTGCAAAGTTTAGATGACATTGGGTACTGTTGGATGAAGATATAACAGTTTAAAGATGCCTAGTTATACACTGCAACAAATGGGCAGAATTATCAAAAATGAAGGAGTGTCTTCTAATTTGTGAAAAAGCACTCTGGCTAATACCATGTTTTTTCTTTAATAAACAGAGGACTATCAATGGAAACAAGATACTATTAGAACCGTCAACAATGCGTTCAGTGTCCAAGAATTGCATGTCTATATATATAAATATTATATATAAAACAGTACAAAATCAACTGGTGTGTGAGACGTCAAATATACAATATCACGATTACATATATCAAACAGTATTGACAATTCACGTACACACGCCTCACTAAATTGCGATAAGAAAACAATTGTATTTAAAGAGAACAGTTTATGTTAATTATGTGCATCTTTTAAACTAAAGGATCGAGAGATCCTCATTTTTTTTCACCTCAGAGACCGTAAAGATTTGCAATGTATTGTCATTGAAAAGAGTCTTATACGATGGCATTGTTAACCAGAATCGTTTTTTCCAACACATACACGTGATTTCCAAGTTTCAAACAATCTTAGTGCAATACCGTTGGACTTGAGCTTAATTCAACATTTTTTTAAAAATGATTCCAAGTTTAAAATATCAAATCGTACAGAGGTCCATGCAGGTTACATACATACTATTAAAGCAACAAAAAGACATTGTCCTTCAATTGTCCCTGCCATTTATATTTTACTGTTCGAGTTTAGAAACCTGCAGGTGAAAACCCATTTGTAGTAAAAGTAGATATCTAGATTTTGGAGTTTTTGCTCCGGAACGGAACATAAATTTGGTTATTGTTTCTGAAGCAAGAAAAACAATATTAAACATGAAAACTCTCACATACATGCAGCAAAAGGCACCATTCAAACACAAACAACGTTTTGTGAAGCTATCTTGAACGGTTTACGTAACATGTATGCTCCTGAAACGAAGTTTTTAGTATTTTTTTCAATTTGTTTACATGGTAATAAAACAAGTACTGAAAATGAAAGATATTTCATATCAAAATGCACTAGATAACAACTTAGTTTATACTAATATATTTTAGCTCGATTGCGATGAAAGCTCATAGTTTATATGAACGGCTCTCGAGTCCGCTTCCTGGGTAAAACCAGTACTAAGTGTTGTTTTCTGAGAGGCATCGGGTCGAGCTTATTTCTGAAGTTAAATGAGCCTTTTCCGCATGTGGAACATGAGCATTTAACGCAGGTGGAACGACACCAATGTCAGCGAGAATACAAAAAGTCCCCTAAAGTAACACATAAATATATCAGTACCTTTTCAATCTGACAATTGCCCATCTTCTTTAAAAACATTTCTAGCATATAATCGGATCTAGTCTCCCCATTAAGAATAATGCCAACTTTTCCTTTATTAATATTGTCTATCTCTCGCAACGCTACGAATAGCTTCTGTTTTCCATTCCATGCAACAACTATTTTTTCTAAAGTGTCCAGTTCCTGAACATAGGCTTCCTTCGGTCTTGTGGATACCGATATAATGTCCGAATGTTGCACTTCATCTATACCTTCCAACAGATGGTATTTTTCTAGAATAAAATGAAAGATATGATTTACATAAATACTACTTATTTTCTGTTTACTTTTCGTTTTACTCTCAGTAATATGATCAAATGGAAAATCTAGAGAACTTTTCATTTGGAAGACGAAATGTTGGGCGAGTTTGTATCTGTTTGCATGATTGGTGCCACTTAAATGTTGAGCTTTGACCTAAAGACAACAGAAAAAAATGGCGCTCCATCACGTGGTAGGGAAATCTAGGTTTTATCCCGGTACTATTTTATTTACATGCTCAGATCATATATACCTGCTGTACTGCAATCGGGTTATAGCTGTGGGAAGTGTTGCGTCCGCAAGATTATTGTTCCAAAACGTGACGGACGGGCGCCATTTCATTTCCCCAATATTTAGAATATCGGGGGATAATAAATACCATATAACATTTTTTCCCACATAGACATCTCAATCATTTTTTTAAAGTCAGACTATCTGCTGCGAATCGGTAAATGTTACGGATGTACAACTTTGATTCTGTTTGTTCTCTCCTCTATTTTCGGTCGTTGTTGGTAGGACAATACGTCTGTACATGCACAATTAATATTATGCTATGTAATTATGCTATGAACGTTTGGGTGCAATTCGGTTAAATTTGTAGGAGGATAGAAATAACTGTCGTTTAGAACTCACCTTTGTATTTCCTCAGTAGTATTTGTGTAAGGTCGCTAAATTGTTTTGGAAGGTTTGGCAATTCAAAACGTCTAGTCATCTCCTGGTCAGATTTTTCATATGGCTGCAGATCGAATGTCACTTTTACAGGAGTGTCTATAAAATAGGCAATTTTTGTGTGTTTTTTGTTACCATTAGAAACAAAATGCGTAGGAAGATTTTCAATTCCCATATCCGTAATATGATCCTCTATATAATCACACAACTTGTCAACCGATATGAGACTATCTGAATGATACTTGGTATATTCCTCACATATTTTACAATCTGACAATCGACCCCCTATGTCCTGACCCCTCAAATTTGAGCATGGCTTATCAAGTGCTTTTCCTTTAAGTCCTGCAATAAGAAACTGTGTGAAAGGACTTCCAAAATTATCAACTACACTGGTGATATCACGATGCCTGCTTGCATTCATCTGTATTACGCAATTTTCCTTTGACAGTTCTGGTACAGCAAAGCCAGGAGCTGTGCAACAATCTAGGAAAACGATAAATCTTGTGTAGCCGACACCTGAAAATCGTTGAAAAAGATCCTTCTCTAGGTCTTCTTTTGTAATAAACTCATCGTCGCTTCCAAGAAGAAAACCCTTATCCACACAATGTCCGTTAAAATAGAAAACAAGTGTATCCAATGTGTTAAGTCGACCCTTTTCATAAAGTTCATTTATACTGTCTTGTAATTTTGATTTCAATGTGTCGGGTTCTCCATGTTTTGTTGGTTTAATACAATATGCATGCTCCTTCCTGAAGAAAGAGAAAACAGATCAACCATTACGTTTTTAAACTTAAATAAGAACAACATGAAAATGTCATCATCGTACGAAAATTATTCCGAATTTTGGTAGAACAGTTGGGGTCATTCGTGGCCGAGTAGTCTAATGCGACGTCTCAAGATCACTTACGTCTCACTGCTAAAGTCGTAGGTTCGAGTCCCGCTCGCTTCAAAAACGTTATGTGAGAAAGTTTGCCAGATACTTGCGGAAGGAGGGTGGTTTTACTCAGTCTGACTCAGTGTGAGGTTTTCCTCCACCAGTAAAACTAGAATTGCAAAATATAACCTGAAATGAGTTGACACTGGCATTAAACCCCATTCAAAAAATCGTATAACGGTTAAATAATTTAGTAAATTTAAACTAGATATTTTGCCAATAAACAATTTAACTAATATTAGTGAAGATTAGATTAAAATTTCTAGAGTAGAGGCATAATTTTTATATTTATTCTGCAAATTTAAAAAAAATCCAAAGGCTGTAACTCAAGTCCCTACTATGTAAGCACAAGAATTCTGCGGAATGATATGTCTCGCCGTGTCCGCTTTGACCGTTAATACACACATGGGAGAGAAAAAAATTAAAATATTATGTTCATGCAAGAGTTAACGAACTTGGTTAATGGAGTAGGTTTAATGACTAATAAATATAGTAGGAAGTATTGTGTGAAGTTTCGATCAAACACATTAAGTGATTTCTGAGATATGAACTTCATGGTAGTTGCAAACAAAACTTTAACCAGTCTTTCTTAGTAAAGCATATTTAAAAAAACAAACAACTTTAACCAGTATTCTAAGTAAAACATATTTAAAAAAAAAAGTAAAAAAATAATAAAAAATTAAAAATATTGTTTTTTTAAATAAATTAAAAAAAAAAGTACTCAGCATCTGCATTATATTATGTAAAGCAGGGTGTTAGTTGTAACTATGATCCAAGTATGAGTGTCCTAGCGCTTGTGCTTGTTGAGAAATAGTGTAAAAACGAAAACTTAACGTTGGAGGTAAATGCAAAATTCAGCATCAAACGAAGTCAACGGACCACGCAATGTAGGTCATACTCAGTATCTGCAGTATATAATGTGATGCAGGGTGTTAGTTGTAACTATGATCCAAGTATGAGTGTCCTAGCGCTTGTACTTGTTGAGAAATAGTGTAAAAACGAAAACTTAACGTTGGAGGTAAATACAAAATTCAGCATCAAACGAAGTCAACGGACCACGCAATGTAGGTCATACTCAGTATCTGCAGTATATAATGTGATGCAGGGTATTAGTTGTAACTATGATCAAAATATGAGTGTCCTAGCACTTGTACTTGTCGAGGGATAGTGTAAAAACTAAAACTTAACGTTGGAGCTAAATATAAATTTTTGACGCCACCGTCGCCGTTGTCGGAAAAGCTACACCTTAATCTCGCCTCCCCTTCATTGTGGCGAGACAAAAATTGAGGTTTTAAAGAAAAAATAATGGATTGACGTCAAGTGGGAAATTTATCAATTGCTGGCGGAGATGGGTGTGCCTGAGTACTGGTTAACCTTTCATGATCCCAGGAAAGAGTGGCAAGGTTAACTGATCGTGTTTTAGCCCTCGATGGCAATAAAATGACGCTTAATATTCAAACAAAACAAATCATTTATCAATTTGTTTGATGATCATGCAAACCTGATTCCCATAACCAATGGATGTTTTGATACGAAGGTGTCATGGGCATCAAGCATTTCATTGGAAAATGTTTCTGCACATTTCTTCATCTTCGTGTCATTTCCAGCAATCAGCAACGCCCCCCATTTTTTTCCTGAAAGTCATATGATAAAACAATATATTTTCGGAATTTCTGTCAAACCAAGTGAAATGTTTTACGACGTGTAAAATAATTTCACCATCTTCTACATGCACAGAATTGTTCACATTCAGGACATTTATGCTGAAAACAAGAAAATTTCGATTTTCATATATATATTAAGAAACAAAACATATCAAATTATCTTAATGAGTGATAATAATGGGGCCACCGCGGCCTATTAATGAAAATAAGTAAAGGCGAAACAACTAAACTATAGTCATGGTAAAAAGTCAAATAACGATTGTGGAAAGTCGAAACTACAATGGTGAAAAGACGAAACTACGGTGTTGAAAAGTCGAAATAGTAATATTTCATCGTAATTCCGCCTTTTCGCCATCGCAGTTTCGTTGTTTCGACTTTTAACCAACCATTGTAGTTTCGACTTTTCACTGTCTTGTTCCTGTTGCTCATACACACTGGTATATTTAACAAACGTCATATAGACTAAAGGTTGGGTCCAAAACACGGTTTTAATATTCAACGCTTTATAGTTTATACATTGGATTCTGCTTCGCATGTCACAAATAATATATTTAACAGTAACATGTTGTTAGGTACGCGTCTGCTTGATTCCAAATTCTCAATATTTCATTATAAAAAAGAAAGTAGCGTAATTCTACATTTTTTTAAGGCAAGCAGGCAGTCATATTTGGAGTAACATATGACAATCTATGGCATCAAAGTGATTTTAAAACTATTGGTAATGAGTTCAGTGTTCCAGAAGTGTATTTCTCTATAATGTAAAACAGTGCAAAAATAATTGTTGTGTGAGATGTTAAAGGGATATCTATCTTATCTGTTATTGAAGGAGAGTAACAAATTAACCGATCTTTCAGTAAAAACTACTAATTTCAAGATTTTTAGAAAGCACGTGTTTTACATCAATTCAATGTCAAATGTCAGTTTTGTTACGTTATTTTGACAAATATCACTCCGCGAGCCCCTGGCATACCTACTGTGACATCTCTAGTGATACCTTGATATTTGAGATAGATAGATATCTGGTTGTTGCTTTCTTGATTCATCTGTCTGTTAAGAATATTTGTGCTGTTTATTAAAATGTCCATAAATGTCCAGATATGAACCGAATACAAAAAATATTGGTTCATATCAAATTATTGTTTTTATGAATTCAACGCCCATGTGTGACCTTTACCTGTGAGGGACATACCTTGTTTTTTGCTTTGATGCGACAATCCACCAGGTAAACAATTGTATTTAATTTTATAAAGTCATATATATGCAGTAAAAGTAATTAATCGTCGCGTAAACAGTTTCTACTTTATATAAAGATGGTCTTTTTTTGTTACTTTGTTCTTTGAGATACAGAACTGGCTTTCTGTTCTGCATATCATCTAGACGTGATGAATACTTGCTCATAGCTATATCAAAACATATACATGCATGTGGCTATTCTTAAATAAAAAATGTCTGTTTAACGTGCTCATACCTATCCAAAAAAATTGCAAACTATTTGTATTTTTTTTTCCATGATGTCGGTCAATGTTTTTTCAAATTACTAGTAAGAAAATCAAATTCTTGCGATAACAAATGCCTGCCTGCATGCCTGCCAGCCGCCCTTCCGTCCGTCTGTCAGCCTGCCTACCTACAAGAACTTACTTTGTTCGGGAACATCGAACGTACCGTACCGTTTTAAAGATGGTATTACGAACCGGACAGTTACAATAATTATTATAAAACATGAAGTAAGTGATATGTTGATGTCTTCAGTTACAAGCAAAATGAAGCAAAGTCGTATACTATTACATTTTCAGCTAGCAAATACTGCTGATCAGAGTGACTTACTGATAAGCAAACGGACTTATCGATATGAAGGTTAGGTTAGACTGTCAATTATAAGTGCAATTATAACTCACCAATGGGAGGTTCCACTTCGTTACCACACGTGTGACAGAAGATTGGATTGAGGTATGAATTGCGCATACAAGCCACACATACATGAAGGTTACAACCCAGGCTATGGTTCAGTACATCCCTACCAGCTAAAAAATAGTAATTTATACATAAAAGTACCACCACAGCGTAGTTCTAGTGGGAGAGCGTCCGCCTTGCATGTGAAATGACGTGGGTTCAATCCCCGGCCGGGTCATACCAAATACTTGAAAAATGGTACAAGAAGCTTCATCGCTTGGCGCTTAGCATTAAGAGGAAAGTTCTAAATCTGGTCGGCCCGGTGTCAGTATAATGTGACCTGGTGGGCTATCATCATACCATGTGTCTGCGACATGATACTGCAGTGTGGCAGCGCTCAGAATACTGTCTCAAGTAAACACAGTCGCCATACAACAACACTACTTAATATAAAAGTACAAGTATTCACAACTATAGGCAATTCAAAGAAAAGTATCTGGTAATGTAAAGCCAATTGAAAATCTTGCAGAAGTTCAGTGGATAAAGTGTTTGCCGCTAATCCCAGACTTTGCGTGTTAGATTCTGGTTGACTGGAAGACTATAGAAAAACACCCAGTACCTCTACCAAGGACAAGGACTCTACAGCAATTCGTATTACTAAGATAAATGCGCTTCAATGAATTAGTATAAACCAAAACGATCATGAATTTATACTTGATCAAATCTAAATTTATAAAAGATGAAATAAAAACCATAATCATTTATGGTTAAGATTACCTGCAGGGTTAACCATACATATAACACATTTGCTTATATTTTCTGAAGGTGTCCAGCGTTTACTAGCGGTGAGAAGTCCCTGAAATTAAAAAAAAAACACAATGTATCGGTGGTACAATACCAATGGATGATTCTTGAACACGTGCTTCGTTGAACAGTGTTCAGCTACCACTATCGAGATGTTCAGGGCATATATAATGATAGTAAGCTTATTTCTGGTTGGATAAAAATGTCAAACTGGCAAATGATCACAATTATATTTAATTTGTTTTTTTTAACCAACTTAATTAATTTTATTAAAGAAATTGTGTGGAATGTTAAGTAATTTAAATATAATTTTCTTCATGCTCAAATTGGAGGTACCCAATACCAGGCGGAAGAGTGGTAAAAAGTGGTATTTTTGGAAATTTTCATTAGAGTCTAGGATAGTACTTTAATATGATACAGGACTTTTTGGTCCGCGAATGTTAAACATAGTGAAAATAATTCATAAAAGGTCAAGTTTTATAATGTAGGTTAATGGACAACTCAACGATGATAGCTGCAGTGTTTGTAATTGGATAGAGGGGGTAAAGGGAAAATAATTTATTTGATTATATGTTTGGTTCTTCACTCTGAACTTCCACAAATTGACCTTTACCCACAGGTCTCGCTGGATTCCCATCCATATTCTTGAAGTTCAAAACAAGGATGTGTAGTAATGGACAGAATCACAGGACCATAACTCATCGAAATAAAGCAAAGAAAATATGCCCATATCCACTTGGTAGTGATGCATCCAAGAAAGTTATATTAATTTCCAACAAAAGGTTTCAGAGAAATAGCGTAGACAAGGAGTTTGTAATTGACGGAATCAAAGAGCCATAATTCTGGGAAAAGTCATTGAGAATTCTGCGGAATGATATGTCTCGCCGTGTCCGCTTTGACCGTTAATACACACATGGGAGAGAAAAAAAAATACAATGATAAAAATGCCCCAATGAATCTGTAAATCTAAAAAGATATTGTTTTAATCCAGTGGTAACAGAGAAATGACATAACAACTTCCATAATATATTAAAAAGTGTTTATTTACAATTATAGTTATTTGATTTGATGAATTAGGTAATAGCCACGATTTGCGAAAATATAACACAAAAATTTGCATTATCTAACTTGGTTAATGTAGTAGGTTTAATGACTAAGAAATATTGTAGGAAGTATTGTGTGAAGTTTCGATCAAATACACTAAGTGGTTTTTGATGGTAGTTGCACACAAAACTTTAACCAGTATTTCTAAGTAAAATATATTTAAAAAAAAAAATTAAAAAAAATAATAATTTAAAAATACCAAAAAAAAATTTTGTTTCAAAAAAAAATATAAAAAAAAAAAAAAAAAAAATAAAATTCAAAAATAAAAAAAAGAATAAAAAATTTCAAAAAAAAGAAAAGAACTCAACATCTGCATTATATTATGCAATGCGGGGTGTTAGTTGCAACTATGATCCAAGTATGAGTGTTCTAGCACTAGTACTTATTGAGAAATAGTGTAAAAAATGAAAACTTAACGTTAGAGGTAAATGCAAAGTTCAGCATCAAACAATGTCAATGGACCCTGAAATGTAGGTCATACTCAGCATCTGCAGTATATAATGTGATGCAGGGTATTAGTTATAACTATGATCCAAGTATGAGTGTCCTAGCACTTGTACTTGTTGAGAAATAGTGTCAAAACGAAAACTTAACGTTGGAGGTAAATGCAAAATTCAGCATCAAACAAAGTCAATGGACAATGCAATGTAGGTCATACTCAGCATCTGTAGTGTATAATGTGATTCAGGGTGTTAGGTGTAACTATGATCCAAGTATGAGTGTCCTAGCTCTTGTAATTGTTGAGAAATAGTGTAAAAACGAAAACTTAACGTTGGAGCTAAATATAAATGTTTGACGTCGCCGCCGACGGAAAGGCACACCTTAATCTCGCTTTCGCTCCTTCGTCGCGGCGAGACAAAACACATCATCAAGCCAAAACACAAAGACAATATGCACATCTCCATTGAAAATGATGTATCCTAGTAAATTTTATAAAACCCCAATCAATGGTTGTAGAGAAATAGCAAAAGAATTTAGTGATGGGCGGACGATCGCACAGAGCGGCGACTATATGCCGTCACTTCCCTCTTGTCTTTAACTATAAGAGCTAAAAATCAGTAAAAGTGATTTTAAAGCAGTCTTTCCATAAAATTCCAATACAAAATATGAAGTGTAAGAAGATACATGCTTGTAAAGGAGACTAACACAGCTCACATATACAAGTTTCTAAAGGGTGATGTGCCGCCGTTGCAAAAGATATATATAAATCCCACGGCTTCTAATAGGTTTCATATAGGAAATATTGATTGAAAAGGGTGGAGCAGAATGTTAATAGAGGCTTCAAAATTAATGAAATACATTTTAAAAGCAGCCTGATAATTATGGCTGTTGCCGATCCTCAACATAAACCCAGATTAGTAACTATTTCTTCCAACAGCAGACCTAAAACATCCATAAATGGAGAAATTAAACCCCATTAGCTATAAAACGAACTACATGGATCTGAAACTGTTCATGAAAAAGTCATGTGATAATAGTGTTCAATAGTCAATGACTTATAAATAAAACACATTTATCATTAACCTACCTTTATTGTGTCAAAAAGTTCACTAGTTGTAATTTTCTGCTCTAAACATTTCTTTGCAAGTTGAATCAGTTCTTCCACATATAGCCATTCACCTCCCCATACACCCTGCCATAAAGAATTATAATACATTTAGTAACGGTGACTTTGACCGTAACCCGGTGTACCTCAAAACCAATCATAAGATTATTTTTCTTGACAGGAAACTAAACAAAAAATTTCAAAAACGATATTTTAACAAGAGTCCTAAGAGGGCATGAATCACTCTACTTGAAACAAACCACTAGAAGACTGTTTTGGTAAGCTCCCCGCGAGATCTTGTGGTTATATAACTATTGTGCAAGTTCACATTCCTTGAAAAATGGGGGTGATATCACATCTACACTGTACAAGAAAAAGGTTAACAGACAGACGACGGACGACAAAGGACGGACTATTGACAATTTACTATGACATAAGCAATGCTGGTCTTTTGCCAGTAGAGCTACAAAGGGGTTGCTATCGTGTTTACACGGAAATTTGAACATATTCCAAATATAATTCTATGTAAAACCGTAATTCATTCCTGATTGCAACACCTTATATGGGACCTCCATACAATGCTAAATGTAAAATACCTAAGGTCTGTGGCTTGAACTTTTAAAGAAAATAATTTAAGTTTCGTTTAAAATATGGTTATAAGCCCTGTGACGGAGAGCATTCTAACCAAGTCGTGTATCAAACTGAAGACAACTAAAAATGACATGGTCTTTGTCTATAAGGCAGTATTCTGTGTTTTTCAACAAGAGCCGTAAATGTGTTGTTTAAATGGGGGGGGGGGGGGGGGGTAGTTTTATGAATAGTGTTGGCCGCTCACGCTAGAGGTTGGGGGTTCGATCCCCCGGTCGACCCAATGCCTCTCATGAAACAACACTCAGTACTGGTTCTACTCAAGAAGCAGACTCGTGAGCGGTCCATATAAGTTCTGAGCTTTCATCGCATTCAAGAAAAATAAATAAGTATAAACTAAACTAAATGTGTTGTTTCTGGTCCAATCTAGCCAGTTTAAGTTTCATGGATATAAAATGAAAATTGGAAGGTTTTACAAGAAAAGTTAACAATTAGAAACTGGGCGGACAAATCATCACGACAAAAGAATTTATCAACTGGCCTTTGACAAGGAAAATAAAGTATGCTGATAACACTGGAAAAAACTCAAAGCATAAAGGCACATTTTGTGTATCGTAAGTTTGAATTATGATATGTATTGTTATGGTTACCGTGATATGGCCTTTGTTTCTGATAGGATAGTCTTTAATGTTTGTTTTGACATCATTCAATTTCGTCTTGCACAGCTTTTTATCATTGCCTTCGACCGGCTTCGCTCCAGTAAGCAATTCAAGAATAACTGAAAACAAGAATGATGTCAACAAAAGGGTAAAACTCACGAAACAACAATCAAACAAGAACATCCCAACAATATGTAAATGTTCACTTGTATATTCAGTTTCAATTGAATAGTATGTAAACTAAGGGAGATGCTTCACAAGGTCCACCCATGTAGTAATTCTAATATGAAGTAATACTATAAAGTCAAAGAATGGGCCTAACTCTAGACAATCAGTTGAATTGCAACATCCCGACGTTAAGCGCATGGGCACTTGTTGCTTATGATGTATTTAGAAAATTGAACTGTATCAAAAATAGATGAAATAGAGGAAAAGTTATCGCCCTTCTCAAATCCGATAGGAAACTGGTGATCAGCCTGAAAACGGACTTGGCTAAATGCTTTGATTAAATTTACTGCTTGGAAAAAAATGTCTTATGTTTACCTATAAAAACTTGTTTATATCGGTAAAATATCGTAAAGTGCTGGTTATCGTACTTGAAAATAAACTCATAAAATATCAAAAATGTTGTTTTTACTTGTGGCTACTCTCAGAAGTTGCCGTTACTTTATTTTGATTCGGCAATTTGTAATATTATGATCAGTGTTGTCCAGGCGCATAGTCATGAAGTGTTAAACACGATAGTTTAAACTAAAGCGTTTATTATGTATATTATTGATCACACATTTCTCATTTCATTACACACGAACTTTGCAGTAAATGCTTATATTCAATATAGAAAACGATTGTAGAAGATAAAGATACGGGCCAATCTATACACTAAAGACTCCCCATGCAGTTGTAAACTTGATTAGTAAACTGGGACGGTTTTACTTACTATATCGACTTTTACAGACATAAAAAATATGTTTATACTCATTTAAGTATTCAGCTGCATTAGCGAATTCTATTGTTTTTCATATTTCGCATACAGTGTTAGAGATAAAGCCTTTACATATATATATATATATATATATATATATATATATATATATAAGAAGTAGCCTTGTCACTTTTTATAGAATTGTCGGGAATATTGAGGAAATATAGATTATATATTTATAAATAATATGTAGCCTCGTGACTTTTTATGGAACTGTTGGGAAGATTGAGGAAATAGTAGTTTGGAACACATACGTGCACCTAGAAATTACTGAAAATAGTGTAGCCCATATTAGTTCCAGTTGTTGTATTTTTATTATTATACATATATGTATGTTTATATATATATATATATATATATATATATGTATATTATATTTTATTTTTTTTTACAGAAAATCAGTGTTGGTATAAGTGACACAGTTGCAAGAAAGATCTCTCGGTGGATAATAAACAAGTAGTCTAGTACTTCTTACTTTTTTGGAAAATAATTAACCACATTGTGTAACCATATATAATTGCTACAAAGCATAAACTGTTAAAAAGAGAACACTACCGTTCATGGTTTCGTTTTCTGTGTGTATATGTTGTTTTCGCTTTTTTTTAGATGTTTTTTTATTATTTTTTCCGGCAAGAATAGGATCACTGAGGCTCATGCATGTTGTAGGAAGCGATAATTTGAGTAATATGATAGAATTTGCCAAAACTCTGCATTTCTGCAGGTATTAAGGTTCTAGGTTCATTCTGCATATTCATTTGTTGATGTATTTTTTAATCTGTATGTTAATTTGTTGTTTTTGTACATGTACAGTGAACCTGGACTCTTCCTTCCTGTTGGCGTCAGATAACCTATAATGTGTTGGTACGCCGTAAAACCCTGTTCATTCATTCATTTTTCTTTCCATGGTCATTTAAGATTGATGAAATATATGCGATCAATCTGGGACAAGCACACATGGAAGTGTTACTACCAGCTCGAGCTTCAGCATTCTATATGAGTGTATACGTGTATATATACTAGTATGTGGGTGGGTGTATATACATATACTTTTCAAAATGCGATATGTACATAAAAAAGGCTCATTTGTTGTTTACTGTTTATAAATAATTACTATAAATATTCACCATACCCTTAATATGTATTGTTCAGTAAAATTACTTGATATTCTACTCCTTTTTTCATCATGTAAATTCTGTTCATCATTTATTGTTCTTTCTTTCTTTTTTTTCTAATGTATGTACCTCACAATTTTATATTTCCGGTAGAAACAGGGGAACAACATTGTAGATGTCAAACTCATGAAAATGTAATCCTTTTATCAACAATTCATACAGTTATACAGTGTGTGTCTGACCAGACAGCCAGTTTTTTTAAAGGTAACTTTCTTAATGTGAATGAAAAGGTAACTTTCATCTCAATGAATGTCCAAGGCCTTGGTGACAGAAACAAACTTAAAAATGTCTTCCGTTTTTTAAAACAAAAATCATGTTCAATATATTTTTACAAGATACACATTTTATTAAAAAAGATGAAAATTACATACGAGAACAGTGGGGCTATGAATGTTATTTTAATAATTTTAATAGTCAGTCTAGAGGAGTTGCAATATTATTCAATAACAATTTCGAATATAAACTTCATAAAATGGAAGGAGATATACATGGTAACAAACTTATTTTAGATATTGCAATTAATGGAAAGAGGATAACACTAATTAATATTTATGGTCCAAATAAAGATAAACCTGATTTTTATACAGAGATAGAACAAGATATTGAAAGATATGGAAATCAAACCATCTTGGCTGGTGATTTTAACCTGATCATTGAGCCTCAAATAGATACTTGTAACTACATTAATATAAACAATCCTAAAGCTAGGGATAAGGTTATAAAAATTATAAATGAATGTAGCTTGGTTGACTGCTGGAGGGACCTTAATTTTGAAAAAAGAGGTTTTACATGGAGGCGGGCAAATACAAATAAAATGGCAAGACTAGATTTTTTTCTAATTTCCGAACAATTGTATACCGATATTGATAGCACTGACATCCTACCGGGCTATCGAACAGACCATTCGTTGATAACTATAAATTTGCATTTGACAAATTTAAAAAAGGATTTTCCTACTGGAAATTTAATAACTCACTTTTAAAAGACAAAAAATATGTAGATGAAATAAAAAAGATTATTGAAAATACAAAAGTTCAATATGCAACTAAAAACCAGAACATAAATTTACAGATAAATGATATACCATGCCAAGATGGTTTTGGATATTAATGAACAACTTTTTTATGAAATGCTGTTGATGGAGATAAGGGGAAACACTACATCATATTCATCCTTTCTGAAAAAACAAGAAGATAAAACAGAAATAAAACATTTAGAGAAAATAGGGAAACTTGAAAAACAATTAGACACAGATTTAACAATATTACACAATAAAAGGAAATCACTGTTTGAACTAAGACAAAAAAAAATTAGAAGGAATAAAAATAAGATCAAAAGCCAAATGGTTAGAAAACTATTTTTGCAACCTAGAAAATAGGAACTTTATAAGTAAATCCATACCTTCCCTCATTTCAAAGGAAGGGACAATTTTAAAAAGTCAAGAATCAATTTTAGAAGAAGCAAGAACTTATTACCAAACATTATATAAATATAGACCAGTTAAAAATATAACTTTAAGTACATTGCTTACAGAATTTTCTATTCCAAAACTCACAAGAGAGGAACAGATTTCTTTGGACGGTCCAATAGAATTAGTGGAGTTATTATCTTGTTTAAAAAGGGCAAAAAAATTAAAAAGCCCAGGTTCAAGTGGTTACACTATGGAATTTTACAAAATTTTCTGAATATACTTGGGTGTATTTCTTTGTCGATCCATTAACTATGGGTTACTTAAAGGGGAACTTTCAATCACGCAAAAAGAAAGAATAATAACATGCATCCCAAAATCAAACAAAGATAAACAGTACTTAAAAAATTGGAGACCTATATCTTTATTAAATTGTTCATATAAATTAGCCTCTGCATGTATTGCTCAGCGTTTAAAATTAGTTTTATCAAAAGTTATTAATGAAGACCAAACCGGTTTTCTTGCTGGACGATACATTCAATGGTGAAAATACACGTACAATTTATGATTTATTCCATTATGGAGAAACATATGATGTACCAGGTTTACTAGTTATCATTGATTTCGAAAAAGCTTTTGATTACACTCTCGTGGTCTTTTATTGATGAGGTTTTAATTATTTTAATTTTGGAAAAAGTATAAGAAATTGGATTAAATTATTTTATACGGATATTAAATCTTGCATATCAATAAATGGTCATCTATCAGATTGGTTCTATATTTTCCGAGGCTGTCGACAAGGCGATCCAATATCACCATACATTTTTATTTTATGTGTAGAAATATTGGCTGTATTGGTCAGGACAAACAAAAATATTAAAGGAATCAAAGTAGACGATACCGAATATATAATCTCACAATATGCTGATGACACTTCCCTTATGTTAGATGGTACAGAAAAATCACTTAAACATACTCTTATAGTTTTAAAATTCTATGCAGATATTTCTGGTCTTAATGTTAATGTTGCAAAAACCAGAGTTATATGGTTTGGGAAAAAAAAGGTTCAAATATAAAACTGTGCACAGAAACAGAATTAAATTGGGATCAGGGAATATTTACTGTACTTGGCATTACTATGTCAACTTATATGAATAATATGATTACATTGACTTATAACAAGAAAATAAATGAAATTAAAACACTGCTACTCTCATGGTCAAAAAGAATTTTAACCCCTTTTGGAAAAATCACAGTCTTAAAAAGTTTAGCTTTACCAAAATTAAACCACCTGTTTTCATCATTACCAAACCCATCAGAAGATCAAATTAAATTGTTACAAACTATGTGTTTTAGCTTTCTCTGGAATAATCATCCAGATAAAATAAAAAGAAATATTGTAATACAAGATTATAAGAATGGAGGACTCCGAATGACTGACATTAAACAGTTTGTATATGCTTTAAAACTTACTTGGATAAGAAGACTTTTGTCTGGTTGGAAAAAATGTATAGAAATTCATAATTTTATGTATCCTTATGCATCAGAAATGTTAATTTTTGGTAATGATTATGTGAAAAAGATCCTTTTCAAAATATGTAATCCATTTTGGAAAGATATGTACATAAGTCTGGAAGTGTTAATAACTGCCTTAGTACCAATGTCTTGGAAAGATTTTTTAAACCAACCTTTATGGTTTAACAATAACATTAAGATAGGAAGATCGAGTGTATTTTTATAAAAGATGGTATGACAAAGGTGTAAAATTTATTAGTGACTTGATTGATGAACATGTTAATCTTCTTACATTTAGGTTATTTGTGGACAAGTTTTCTGTAAATATTAATTTTATTGAATATGAAGGTATGCTTGGTACATTACGAGGTTACCTTCAAACACTTAAATTTGCAAATTTGCTCACCTTGCAACGAAATTAGACAATCTAATATGCCAATTATCAGTGTCTTGCATAAACAGCACAAAAAAAGGTTGTCGTGCAATATATGATGTTCTTGTTAGGTCAAATGTGTCACCAACTTCTATTACTAAATGGGGACAGTATGGATTAAATATTGAAAGAGAATGGAAAAATTTATTTCAATTACCTTTTAGTTGTACAAAAAGATACTAGAATACAATGGTTTCAGGTTAAAATGAACCACAGAATTACAGCTACAAATTCTCTTTTGACAAAAATGAAGATAAAAAATGACGATACATGTACCTTTTGCAAAGCACTTGTAGAAAACATTACAAACTTATTCTGGGAATGCAAGTATGTAGAAACATTATTGGATAGTTTTGTAACAACATGCAATGACAAAAACACAATACTTCAACATCAATAGAGTGTGTATTATCTTTGGATCAGTAAAACTAATTTTTCATGCAAAATACTTTATTTATAAGTGCAAGTTAGATGATAGGTTACCATTCTTCATCAATTTTAAGCAACAAATAAAGTATGTGTACCAAACTGAAAAAATAAATGCAATTAAAAATTGTACCATAGAAAAGTTTGAAACATCATGGTTGGTGTATAAATCACTTCTTTGAATATTACTTATTTTGTTTATATTTTTTTCTCATATGAAGCGTTAAATTACAACACGTCTAGATAAAATACAATGCATACCTTAAAACTATAAAAAGTAGCTGTCACACTTTGTTTGTTCCCTGCTGTTCCTATTTGGAAATGAAAACCACATCTCCAAGGAAATACCCTGTCTTTTTTGTATTGAACTTTTTCTTTTATTATGCTGTTCAATTTATCACTTTCATTATAATTAAGGTTTGATATTTGGGAAAAAAAATCCAATGGATTGAAAGAAAGAAGTTTTATACAGGTTTTGCAGTTAAACTTTTCTAAATATTTATCCAATCTCATACAGTAGACTTTACTGTCTTTTTTGTATTAAACTTTTTCTTTTATAAAGATGTTCAATTGATAATTTTCATTATAATTATAGTTTGACATTTGAAAAAAAAAATTCAGTGGATTAGTAAAAGAAGTTTTATACTGGTTTTGTAGTTAAACTGTCCTAAATATTTATACAGTCACATACAGTAGACTTTATTCTTTCAATCTATTATTTTCATATAATTATTATTATTATGAAAAATGCAAATTTTTAGTATTTAGAACACCAATTTTCAACCTGATCTTAAAAATCCCATATAATTTGTTTTTAGATTTATAAAAATGATTATATTAATCTGAAATAAAAACCAGTAAACCCAATACATGAACTATGTATAGCGTATCTGTAAATGTTGTTGTATGGTGTTTAGCGTCGCTTTCAACAATTTTTCAGTCATACCGCGACGGTGTCTACTTGAGACAGTATTCTGAGCGCTGTCATACTCGAGTATCATCCCAGTCACATTATACTGACACCGGGCCGACCAGACCTAGAACTCTCCTCTAAATGCTGAGCGTCAAGCGAGGAAGCTTCTAGTACCATTTTTAAAGTCTTTGGTATGACCCGGCCGGGGATTGAACCCACGACCTTCCGCATGCGGGGTGGACGCTCTACCACTAGACCACGCCGCGGTCTCTTATCTGTAAATAAATTTGTTGTTATTATTAAATGTTTCTTTACAGTCTTAGCTAATAATGAATATAATGCCTTTTTATGAATGACAAATGGTAACTGTATAAAGATATGTGTGTATGTATGTGTAAATACTGATATGGTGTGTGTGTGCGTGTTGCTATTGCTTTGCTGTTTTATGTGAAAAAACTTGGTACACAATTGAAACTCTTTGTTAAAAATGTCTTTTTTTTCCCTAAAAAAACCAATACGGTGATTGTTACTTAACAAGTTCAAATACTATTGGTAATATGAGACATTAAATTTAAACATAGAATATCGACTAAAAATGATAAACTTACGGTTATAATCGTAACACATAACACCATAGCTAAGTGATGAATGGATTTAACTTTCTAAATGATATATATTTAAAACATACCATGGTTAGATGTTTGTTACAGATATTTCTCTATAAGGAATGGCATCCCTTATGGGTAGATGTCTGTAACAAAACAACTACTTATTTACAATTGTCATTAAAAGAATAACACTTGTGTAAATGTTATATGTTCTGTAAATTGAAATTGTAATATTGTAATATATTGTAATGTATTGGAATACAAAATAAAAAAAAAAATAGATGAAATCACTTAGTACCGACGTTGTATTACTTTAATGATGTACAAACATTCCTCCAATGTATATTTTTACAAACAAGAGGCCCAAGAGGGCATCAGGACGCTCTCCTGACTCACAGTTTAAGTTTTGGACTATTTTTAGTAATGGTGGCCATCTTGAATTTCAGATCGAAAAAAAAATCTTCTGTATAGTCTCCTATGCAACAGAAACATCCATGTGAAGTTTCAGTTTAATTGGCCTTGTGGTTTCAGAAAAGATGAAAAAAAAGAGAATTTTCTGTTTTCCCATAGTATTCCTATGTGAAATTCAAAGTCCACTTACATGGCCCCTATAAATTTTAGCCCCTAAATTCTTATCTGCAATCAAACCCCTACACATTGGGATAATTTATGCTAAATATGAACAAATCTGACATTGATACCGGTTCTTAAGAATGAATGAAAGAATAGGGTTTTACGGCGTACCAACACATTATAGGTTATCCGATGCCAACAGGAAGGAAGATTCAGGGCTCACTCTACATGTACAAAAACAACAAATTAACATACAGATTTAAAAAAAATACACCAACAAATGAATATGCAGAATGAACCTAGAACCTTAATACCTGCAGAACTGCAGAGTTTCAGCAAATTCTATCGTATTACTCAAATTGTCGCTTCTTACGACATGCATGAGCCACAGTTGTCATATTCTTGTCATCACTCATATGGCTCCCTGAAACAACACAGGGGTTGATAATTTAACCACAATAGTGAACATGACAAAAATAATAAAATGAACATGACACCCATTCGGAGGATTCCTACCCCTCTGCAGAGATCGGCAGTGATTCTATTTTATCCGCCAGAACCACGCGGACTCGGTTCTTAAGAAAAATGATTTTAGTAATTCCCAATTTTTACCCTTTTGTGGCCCCTCCTGACCCCTTAAGAAAGTGGAACCCAGTCATTTTTACGAAATTCAATCTGAACCTCCTTCACCAAACAATGCTTTTGTGAAGATATAGGCAAAATCATTTCCATTTTAAAAAAATATATATTATTTTGTCATGTGTCCCCTAATTGAACCCTCGGGGCGGGGTCATTTTTAACACTAGGGACACAATTTGAACAAATCTAACAAAACTGTAGTTGGCCATCAATGGTGCTAACGACGGACAACGCGCCATCGCATAAGCACATCTGGTCTTTGGCCAGTAGAGCTAAAAATCGAACAGATATATCATAATTGCAAAGCAAAGTGAATACAAAACCAGTGGGAAATACATGAAGCGCAGTGGATAGAGTGTCGGATGATCCCATCAGAAATTCATGGTTCTATTCATGGTTCTATCAAATGTTCTTTCAAAAGCAACACTCTGTATAGGGTTCGTCCAAAAATATACTACAAAAAGAGTCATATAAGCTCTGAGCATACTTCGTGATTGGTCTAAAATAAATTGGTATAAACGAAACAAAATAACTTTAAAGATATTTCGTGAATTAAGGATTTATCTCAAGATTGATTTTTAAGGGGCATAACTCGAAAAATTGTTTTTAAGCGTCCGTTTTGAACATTTTATGGTCGAATGTAACAAAACGTGCAAAGGATTTTCATTTTAATGAATGTTTGTTTGTTAAATTAAAAAAACTCTGAGAATATATCAATTAATAATTAATATTCAATAGTCGAGCTAAAAAGAAACAAAAGATTATATACGCTTGATCTTCGATGATGTATTTTTCAAACATACAAGCTTAACATTGATGGAGAACAATGGACATATAATGATCTCAAAACTACTCTTCGAGTGTTTGACGCAGATGAACTAATATAATATAATAGAACTTACCAACTCCGAAGTTTAGACAATCAGTCTTTTCATTTAAATCTGACATTCTGCTTGACATGAAATATCCAGGTGTTCCAATCATATCTGACTGTGTCATTGTTTTACGTGTCTGGCCTTCTTCAAACTCCCGTGATAAGCCGAAGTCTAACAGTCTTGCATTACCATCCTTGTCCAGAACAATGTTTCTTGTGGTAATATCACGATGTATAATTGGACCCCTAAAATACAAGTTAGATTTCAGTTTAAATTACGATTTCTATGTTTTTTGTCAATTTTTTCCTATCGATAGAATTTCAAAACGTTTCAGTATTGAAGTTTAATGTACGTTTATACAATATCAGAAATAAAGCATACACGTTGCCGCACATATCTTTTGTTATTACCTCATCAATAACATACCCTTCCTTGAAATTTTGAGAAAAAATGTAGTTTTTACAAGAAATGCGAGACAAATATTTAGAATTGTTTACATCTAGTATTTAATTTAAACTAATACAAAGATGCATGCAAATAATATTTGTCAACGAAAAGGTAATTATAAACTTGAATTTAACTGTTTAAGATTTTTAAAAATAAAATCATTTCGGACGAGTGTCAATTTCTTTTCAATTTTGCAATAAATATATAGCTTTTACTTCAATATTTTATATAGTGTATGGATAAACTTTGCTTAAAATCTCACAAAATACTCTCTGATGCCCATTCTAATGACAATCAATATAAAAAAAAACTTTACCGCGTAATTGGACAAAAATATAGCTCTTAAAGTATGCCATCGTTAAATAAATTACAGTTGCAAAATGATTATGTTTAAATCAAATGAATATATTTGTATATAGATTATCATTTCTGTTATATTTCATTTTTAGATTAATTTCTTATAAAACAATTATTTTATGCCGCTATGTATATTTAACATATTGAACACATTACAAACCTTTTATTATTAAAGGTGACCTTGGATTTAAAACCTTAATTTTCGGCCCGACAAACCTTTTTATTTTGACTATTTATCTCAAGTCTGATTGGGTTCCGTATAGTACTCTGACAGTGATAGCGGACAAACCATTGCGATGTATTAATTGACGTATGAGCAGATGGACATTTTGAATAATATATGCCAACTTAAAACGTTTTTATGATACAATAAGAACATTTGACCATCATAATTCTAAGGAGCAGGGATAAAATATTGAAGATTATAGTAATAAATATTGTACATAGATATTTATAGTAATTTCTACTACCTAAGCCCTTCAACCGGGCAGTGGAGGAACATCATGGCTGCGGCTATCTGATATAAGATTTTCAGACGCTCTTCGGCTGTGAGTTCTGCAGGCTTCCTATTTTTGACATTGTCTACATCTCTCGCAATAGCTAACATTAAATCAAACTTCTCCAGATAAGGTAACATGAAATAAAGGACCCTGAAAGGGAATTAAACACATGCTGAAAAAAGTTTTGCAACACATTTTTTATCAATATTTTTGCAATATCAATTAAAAATATCAAAGGACACAAGAGTCACCAATCTGTTGGTTTGTTGGAATATTGAGAGTCGTTTTTATGTCATCAAGGACTACAGACGACCAATTCACCCAACAACTATTCCATAGGAACCAGTACTCGAGCCGGTACAACACCGCAAACAAGTGAACTTTCCCAATTGAACCAGCAGTGAGACACATTGAAACAATGGCCGGATGAGGATTCAAGATCGCAACTCTTGAATTGATAGTCACGTGCCATACCGACTGAATATAGCTTTAAGGGCTTGTCCCGTAAGTACTTCATCGGTTTCATTAAAACAGCCACCAGATATGAATATAATTCCTATGTATCTAAATTTACTGACGATTTCAATGTCTGTATCATTTTATTTGTATCTCATTTTTTTAACCAGCCCCCCCCCCCCCCCCCTCTTCTGAACACCTCAAACACATAGGTGAAACGCCTAGTACAATACTCTTCTAAAACATGTAATGGTCCTTTTTCCTTATTCACCTTGAGGGAACCCGATATTACACGAGGATTCACTGCTGAATGTATTCATATATTTTACTTCTGATTTTAAACATTTATACATGTATCTTATTAGCTCCAGAATTGTTCTCCATGCCCCTGATTATAATCAGTTAATGCCAATGATCCCTAACCATAGAGTCGAAAGCGTTTTTTAAAGAACAGTAAAGAGTAACTCCATAGTTTAAGGTATGTAAAATAAGTTTGTGTAAAACAAAACTTTTGTCTGGCATGTTCATACTTTTTCTAAATCTTGCTTTGGCTTCTACATAGATTTGAAGATATTAACATGTTATTTAGAACTCTTGTAAACTGTTTGCCTAAGGCAATAAAGTACCGAGGTCCCCTATAATTGCTTAAATCACTAGTGTCAGAATCTTTAAGAGTAGACACTACATGACATTCGCTCCAACTATCTGGAAAATAGCCACGTGCTAGACAGGATTTGAATAGTTTATTTGAATAAGGTTATAAAACATTCGAACCGTTTTTGAAGAACTCATTTAATAATAAATCTGGCTTACCGCTTCACTTATTCCTAAGCTGTTTTAATGATTTAAGCAATTCATCATCTGTATTTTCAAATTCAAATTCTTCAAACATAATTTAAGATCAACAATAAGAATTACAAGAGCTGCCGGAGAGAAAGCGCGGTCGACTATTCGAATGTTTGTCACAAAAGTACAAATTTGACTGAGACTGATGACAAATCCAATCAAATAAGAGTTATCTAACTTATAAAATCAACAAAATTAATTAGGTCTTAAAACTGCAATACCTTGTATAAAAGTTTCAATCCAACACATGCAGTGACTGCTGAGTTAAAACATTTTTAAGCCAAACAAAGGCCTTAATTTGCAAAAAAATCTGGAAGAGTTATCCCATTTCATTAATCAAGTTGGTTTCATGACTACAAAGTAATATGTAAAGTTTCAATCAAATACATTGATTGGTTGATGTGATATGGACTTGGCGGTACTTGCACGCAAAACTTAAACCAGATTTTCTAAGTGAAACAAGGGCAATAATTTGCACGATATTCAAGCAAGAGTTATCTAACTTAGTTATTAGAGTGCGTTGATGACTGAGAAGACTTGTGTAAAGTTTCATTCAAATACATTGGAGGTTGGTGAGATATGGACTTGATAGTACCTGCACGCAAAACTTTAACCAGAATTTTTAAATCAAACAAGGGCAATAAATTGCATGATATTCAAGAAAGAGTTATCTATCTTAGTTATTGAAGTAGGGTTGATAACTGGGAAGACTTGTGTAAAGTTTCAATCAAACACATTGTGTTATTGGTGGGATACGCACTTGATGGTACTTGCACGCAAAACTTTAACATAATTTCTAAGTAAAACAAGGGCAATAATTTGTATTATATTCACGCAAGAGTTATCTAACTTAGTTATTGTAGTAGGGTTGATGACAGGAAAGGCTTGTGCAAAGTTTCAATTAAATACATTATAGTTTTGTTTCAATAATGTTCAATAGATAAACGACACGGTATCCACTTCTGTGTTGAAAATAAATAGATTAGAATCTATAAAATCATGGTGAATTTTCGAGTATGAGTTTTTACTGTTCATTAGAATATTTTTGCTAATATATATTAACTAAAGTATATTAAAAGATTTTTTTGTAATGGACAGTATGTAATATATAAAATATACAATTGACATGTTTGTATCTTCGATGTTTGATCTGTAGTGAAGAGCTGGGTCCAGTTATCTCAGTCGGTAGCGCGTCTATCAACCAAGGGGTCGTGAGTTCAAATCACCGCCCAACCACATTCTCCGTGATGGTTGATATACAATATTGCGTTTCATAAACAATTGTCTCTCACCGCCGATTCAAGCGAGAAAGGTATCAGTTAACCTGAAAAAAAGTCGAAAAAGGGCCATAACTCTGCCAAAATGCAATCCAGAGTTATGGTTCTTGTATGTGTGTATGCCATTGACGATGGTGAACACACATGTGAAGTGATATTCATATCCAATGAGTGGTTGCAAAGATATCTAACCTGATAAAAAACTTTAACCTGAAAAATTAAGTCGAAAAAGGGCCAGAACTCTGCCAAAATGCAATCCAGAATTAAAGTTCTTGACTGTGTGTGTTCCATTGATGATGGTGAACACACATGTGGAGTTATATTCGTATCCAATGAGTGGTAGAATAGATATCTTGAACTTAAACTCAACTAAACGTAAAAGTTTAACATGGGTGTCTAAGTCCAAAAAGGGCCATAACTGTGCCAAAATGCAATCCAGAGTTGTGGTTCTTGTCTGTGTGTGTTCCATTGATAGTGGTGAACACACATGCGAAGTTTCATTCACATCCAATGAGTGGTTGCATAGATATCTTAAACTTGAACGCAAAAGTTTAACCTGGGTGTCTAGTACCGTCTACAGACGACGCCGACGACGAAGTCTGGGTCATGGCAATAGCTCTCCTTCGACTTCGTCCCGGCGAGCTAATAAAAATAAAGACTCAAACACGTCATCAGTTTTTTTTATCGTACGTTTAAAGGTCACTTTCATCCGAAAGAAAACTTGTTATAAAACAACAATCACAAACTTTTATTGCTTAAGTAGTTTGAAACCATTAGGAAGTAGTAAATGGGAGCATATGAAAAAAGATATGTTCAATATACAACTGATCATCCTAAAGAGTCGTAAGAAGGTCTGGTGGGTATAGATAATGGATATAGATATTTGCCAATTCCTTTGAATAGTTTCTAATTTTGTACTCTTAGACTCTTAGTTTTTGACATTTTGAACGATATTTCGCGAGATAATTGTATTTAAAGATTTTTTCAAACTGCATATCAGCAAAGCAATTTTGCCAGTAAACAGAATACCACAAAGAATGTGTGAGAAAATGCATCACAGTTTATATGCGAAGCTCATTAGCCAGTTAAATACCCTCATTTACATTAAAATAGAAAATATAAATAGCATGTTTAGTATTCCATAAAGCTTATATAAATATATGTACATATACCTGCATATATATATATGACATATGTTGAGAGAGAGAGAGAGAGAGAGAGAGAGAGAGAGATAGATAGATAGATAGATAGATAGATAGATAGATAGATAGATAGATAGATAGATAGATAGATAGATAGATAGATAAAGAGAGAGAGAGAGAGAGAGAGACGGGGAGAGAGAGAGAGAGAGAGAGAGAGAGAGAGAGAGAGAGAGAGAGACGGGGGATCTCTGCATTCTCTTTTGCCTAATGAACGTTCATTGTTTACTTATAAATACAGACATTTTTGTGATAAACATATGTTTAAAAGAGGTAAATATCCTTTTTGACAATACAACAGTTGCCATGAACTTGCAAGGAAATCGAAACAATCTACTTACTCCTCTTGTAGGTCCTCAGCCATGCCTAGCAATGGTACAATGGCATAATGCATAGCCCGTCCTGCAACCATTTCCTGTGTAACGAATATTAATTAAATTGTATATTTCATTAACGTCTTCAGACAAAATTGTCTAAGGATGATACAAAATAATTAGTTGTATTGCAATCAGGCTTTATTATATTAGAAAGATTTATTATGTTTAGTATAAAATTTCCTCCCCTGATTTGACCTATAACTTCTTTGCAAATTTTGAATGAGCTTTAATGGACTATTTATGCGAAATATAAACAAATTTAAGATATTTTTCTTTTTAATTTCACAGTACCAACCAAACGTTGTCTCACTATGGTGAACATTTGTGGCACGTTACAAGATATGAAGCGGACATGAAACTCTGTATGTAATAAGATAATTATCATTGACAAGATCATTCCCGATATACCTTAACATACACATTCTACAACTGTAAATATTTCCTACACTAGTTTGTTAATGTGGCTCTTCTTTGTCGCTTCCATATATTATTTATAATTTAGAGGTTTTACGAAATGTATTTTATCTGATGATATGGGAGCAGTTTCAATTCTATAAATACATACAGAAATAAATCGATCTGTAAAATTCGTACTTGTTAAAATGGAATGATTTTTACATATAGTATATCATAGGAAAATTGAATTTACAAAGAGGGAGAACATTTTATCAATTTTTACTTGATAAATAACTATTGATTCGGACCTCATATTAGTGATGCAGATTTGTGATAGAAGTGAGCACCTTTGACAAAAACACCAAACTTGGACGGTATACTTATTAACAAGACTATTCTTAGGAAAAAACGACTATGAACCCATTTTCAAACTAGCCGCCATTTTTGAAGTAATATCTTTAAGTTTAATGTTTTTATTTTACAGTTTATATATCTTACGAAAATTCAATTAACAAACCATTGGAAGACAACAGTTAATCAATTTTCAGTCGATAAATAACAACTGATTCAGACCTCATATATGTAGATCTATTTGTCGTTTTAGTAATTTATAGACTCTATTGCGCATTGCAAAGATATTCAGACATAGTACGGATGCTTAATTGTCGTTTCACAATTATTGAATAAATGTATACATACATTGATGGCTGATTTTCTTTTGTCTGGGGCACCCTTGTACTCAATCTTCTTAAATACAACTTGCATATCCAGGTTTGAAGATTTATCTAAAATATGAAACAGTTTCTACAATTCGCTTTTCTAAGCGATCAGGAATCCCCATGTCAACTCTACTTGTATTAATATGCCTTGGTTAAATGAACAAGAACACCAATCAGATTATATCTTTTCAAAATAAAAGTATGGAGCTCACGCCTACTAAACTCACTCACGGTCAAGTAATTTGAAGCAAAAGTTAACAACGGACGGATATTTGACGGGCGACGGACACGGGCATTCATAAAAATCACCTTCGGTTCAGGTGAGCTTAAAACAAACAACATCAAACCCGTTAACCTGTTACCTACTTCTTGTCAGATTGACTTTATATTGACTCTGATGAGAAAAGAATTCAAAACCAAATGCAAAACTACATCAGATATTATAACTTCTGGTTTGATAGCTACATGGTTTATATATCATAATCATTGGTATTACCGAATGCAAAAAAAAGTATATGCCCATGGGCTACAATATCGACGCCGCCAGTACAGATATGTGATCTAACATTGTCTCATTATGGTGAAGATTTATGGCCCGTTACAAGATGTGGAGCGGACACTAACGTTTCTGACATTTAACCTCTATGTGTGACCTTAACCTTTCTTTGACTTATAGAAATGTGTCTTGCGTGTGACATATCATCTGGTTAAATGGGAACATATGTGCCATGTTATTTTAAAAAATGTCATGTGGTTTACTATGAAGCGGACGCGGAAATTTGAACGTATTTCGACCTTTAACCTCTAAATGTGACATTGATCTTTGAGCTACGAATCCAGTCTTGCGCACGACTCATCGTCTGTTTATGGTGAGCAATTGTGTCGTGTTATTTTATCTATTTCTGATCTTCAGCTTCTAAGTGAGATTTTGACATACACCGAACCGCAATTGTGAAACCTATGTCGAGCTCACCGCAAGCGGGCTCGACAAAACAATCAATATGACCTATTTTTATTCACATAATGAAGAAATGGCTGTCGGTCCAATGACATTTTCATTTTTTCATTCAACATTGTCTGATTTAAATTCAATAAACAAGATGCGAATTTGTTCATCAATTTACGCATAATGCAAATTTTCATAAAAATATACTCTTAATTTCTTTATGGAGATGAAGGCTTTTATACACAACCACTGATTCTAACACACCGCTCAGCACTCACTTGTATTGTTTCTTCTGTAAGCTTGTAACACTATTTCATAATAACATATACTGGGGTATGGTTGTGATAGAAGGATCTTAATTATTGATAAGCAACACCGATACAACACAGAAACAAAAAGAACACACGATTCTTAAATAACACAACAAGATCATGCAGACGTTGAACGGTTGAACGTTTATCATACAAACAAATTTCTTATAGAACATATGTATGTATTTGCAATGCCAATCCAAACAGACACCTCTTATGCTGAAATTTAATTAAGGTTCCAAAGAAAAATGTTTGCATTTTACGTATTGTGTTTACAAAAAAAAACCATATATTGACAACTTACCTGACACTGGGAGGATTAAAGAAAACACATAAACAATTATAAACTCCAATACACAAGTTAAGGTCCATGACCTTTATAAATTCTACTGGACTAAAATTCAAACTTTTCTGTCAATATATACAGAAAAGGTAGCTGAAAATAAAGGATTTTCTGAACTTTGCTGAGTTAACTTAGCTTTAACTAATTCTTTAAATAAGTATTTATTATGTTCAACACTCAAAACCAAAAAAAAATGCATGTATTCGAGTTATAAATATATTACATACAAATACAAATACATTTGTATAGCGCAAAAATGTATCGTAAGCACAATACTCTGTTGCGCTTCACACGTTTGCATAATATTTATTATATACACAGTCCTACAATAATTATGCACATAAAAACTTCAGTCATATCATTTAGTTATAAAACATATTAAACAATGAATTTTCATTTTTTTTCCTAAATATACTTTTACTGGTTACACATTTCAGATCTTTTTGAAGTCCATTCCACCACTTTGGGCCAACTACAGTAAATGATCTGTCTGCCATTTTAATTCTTGTTCTTGGCACTATAAAGTTAATTTCATCAGATGATCTTAATCTATATTTTCCCTGAACACATTTGAGTAAATCCTTCAAATAAGATGGAGCTGTTCCCTGCACAATTCGAAAGACAAGAACAAGTATTTTGTACATGATTCTTGCCCTTACAGGCAGCCAGTAGAGAGAATTTAGAATTTCACTACTAGGTTGGTCATACAGAGCACATGTGACAACCTTGGCCGCACGATTTTGGATTATTTGAAGTCTCTCAATCTGATAGGCAGGTATATTAGTGAAAAGTCCATTGCAGAAGTCAATGTGTGAATGAATAAGTCCATGCACTAAGATTTCTGTTGACTTTTGTGTAAGGTGTTTGCGAATACCTTTCAGATTTCTAAGCTGGGCATGTGCAATCTAACATTTCTTTCTAATACGAAGGTCAAAATTTAAAGTATTCTCCATATATACTCCAAGATCTCTCACATGATCAACACACTTTACTTCACATCCACCAACATTTGCACTCGAGATGTTAATCTTTGCTAAATGACGCCTAGTCCCATACATAATAATTTCAGTTTTTTAGTTATTCATTTTCAACTTGAATTTTGTCATCCACATGATAACATCATTTAGACATCACTAAACTGTTGAAGCACAATTGCCTCGTTTTGCACATTTCCAGCCTGAATTCTGAAAGCGATTTACGAGGGGGGTCAGTTAGTTCGTAGACTTTTGCAATAACTTTTTTATTTATTATTGTTTTTTAATTAATATCAGAGAGCCTGTGCCGCTATACATTTGGAGTAATTTTGCGAAATATTAATGATTTTCTTTTGATTAGTTTATATTCTATTGTAACTATGAAAACGTCAATTTACATAGTCGAAACAGTTTTTGCTTTTTTCTACCTCTACTATTCAAACAAGCGTAACGCTGCCAAAAGGAGTTCTATTTTTAAATATAAACGACCAAGGTGTATTGTATCAAATGCTTGTTCACACCCTTTAAGAAAATGGCACCAATTCTGCACATCTTAAAATAAGCTCCCTATATATCTTAACCCCTTAATATGTACAAATTATAATCTCTACTCATAGGGATGATTTGTACCAAATATCAACAGGGTGTATCAGCGAAATTATAAGAACATCTGGTTTAGACCACATTCTTCTTTTAAATGTTGTATAAACAATGCACACAAAGTCTGATTATTATTGGGAATGAATGATCATGAAAATGTATAGCAAGGCCGTTTCTGAAACGTTATTTTAAAGTCATAATTATATGTGTGAAAATAATGTTTGTGGGTAATAATTATAATCCGCCTCCGATTTGCATAAATTGGGGAGTACGGGTGAAGGGGAAAGGGTGAGGGTAAAATAGCATTTTTGCCAGTATTACGAAGTTAAGTATTGACAATGGATTTGCCAATTAAGAATTACATGCTTTTGAGCGCATTAAACAAAACTCTTCTGTACAGTCTCACATACATATAAACCATTCATGTGACTTCTAAGTACAACTGCCCTAGAGATGCCAGAGGGCAACAGACAATGCACCAGTGAATCTCTTCTGACCATTTGCCAGTAAAGCTAAAATGAAGTTACAATTTAAATTAAGTCAAAGCATTGGCATATCAACAAGAAAATAATGAAGGGCGATGTGAGTAATGATCGGATCAGCTTATTTTACCTTTTTATTTTCAATTTCTCTATTCATAGGCAATTGACTTTGAATGACTATTAAGTATTCAAATAATATTAAAAATGTCTCACCTACTATTCTATTGCCGATATTTTTCGATCGTAGCAGTAAAACTGCACATTATCAAACATCATATATTATGGATATTGTGTTCAATAACTTATATTGTATTTTGTTTCTGTACTAAGTGTAATTTTTTTTTTAAATTTTGTTGACCACAATACTTAATCGCGACCCTCGATAAAGTCACTCGTTTACCAGTATCGGGTTATGCTAAAACATCGATGAACAAAATAGAAAATGCCAATAGTTTACCTAATTTCTCATAAATAAGATAAACTACAAAGACGGAACCAACCGTTAATTTTGAATGGAACCTTCCTCTTTGTGATTCCCCGAGTTGAAAAGTCATCTGAGCGTATGATTGCAAAGATGTTTGTTAGGGAATCTTAGTGGCTATAATCTCGACTGTAATTTGTGGATAAATAAGAAACATAATATATGGTTTATAATGAAAGTATTATCAAGTGATTATTTACCTCTATATATCGTTCCATATCCTCCACTATTAAATGGGAGTTTCTTCTTTAAATTGGTTTTAACATCCTCTAGATCCAACTGCCAAATTCGCCCGTCGTGGGGACAAACGTTTACATCTATTGATCTTGTAATGCCTGGTATTGTTTTTGAATCAAGAACTGTCACTGTAGAAGCTAAACTAGAAGTATTCACACCAGTAGTTGTTTCTGTTTTTTTAACAAATGCGTCAACTTCAGTAGGTTGAGCAGCATTATCATTCACGAGTGGAACTGTTGGTGGTAAGTCTGTAGGATTGCGGTGTGAATTCATGACTTTTATTTTTTCTAATTCAGTTTCTATGTTGTGTATAGCTTGATGCATAGGTTCAGTAGTTGTTTGAATTTCTGGAACGTTTTCAGTTCCCGTCTGAATCCCTGAATAGTTTATTCGTACCGCATCAACAGAATCATGGTCAGGGTTATCCAAATCTATTGACATGCCTGGGTGCTGAGTAGGTTGTGCTGTCATTTGAGTATTATTATTTCTGGTGTAATTGGATGCGGTATTATGACTCTGTGCACTCTCCAAATTAGGATTACTCATTGTTGGCTGACCATGACCACTTGCCGGAGCTTGACTCCGATAACTCGTCGTATGTTGACCCTGACCACTTGCAGGAGCTTGACTCCGATCACTCGGTGTATGCTGACCCTGACCACTTGCAGGAGCTTGACTCCGATCACTAGGTGTATGCTGATACTGGCGATTCGCAGGAGGCTGACCTAGACCACTTGCAGGAGCTTGACTCCAATCACTCGTCGTATGCTGACCCTGACCACTTGCAGGAGCTTGACTCCGATCACTCGGTGTATGCTGATACTGGCGATTCGCAGGAGGCTGACCCTGACCACTTGCAGGAGCTTGAATCCAATATCTCGATGTATGCTGACCCTGACCACTTACAGGAGCTTGACTCCGATCACTCGTCGTATGCTGACCCTGACCACTCGCAGGATATCGACTCTGACCACTTGAATGACCTTGGCCACTAATGGTTTGTTGAAACTGATCGATTCTAAGAGTCTGACTCTGACTACTTGTGGTAGAGGAATACTGAGAACCAACAGGAAGCTGAACTTGACTACTTGTGGGCAACTGACCATAAGGATTTGCTTGGACTTGACTCTGGCCACTTGTGGCAAGTTGACCAGGACCAGTTCCATGATTATGGCTTTGACTATTATCATCAGTCAAAGTTAATTGCGATAACTGCTGAACCGGACTGGGGTCAGTTTCTTGTACAATATTGCTCACCATAGAAGTAGAATCATATGCTGTATGTTGATTTTGATTAATCACAGGAGGTTGACCCTGACTATTTATTGTTTGTTGACCATGACCACTTGTGAGTGATTGGCCCCGATTCCTTCTAGTTTGTTGATCTTGACCACTTGCAAGGTGTTGGCTATGACTACTTGTGGAGGGCGCATCTTGAATACTCGCTGAAAGTTGTTCACCATAATTAGTCGAGGCCAACCGTGAGAAATCAACTTGCCCATGCTGAGCCAGACTGGAAGATGGGTCTTGTATACATGTTTTTCCTAAAGCAGCATTTGAGCTGGCTGGTTGATTATCAGGTGTTACAATGTTTTCCTCGGTGTTAGTATACGACTGGTCAGAATCTCGTTTTCTTTTAGATAAATCAGTCATGCTTGCTGCATAGGATAGAGGTTCAGTATCAGACACCATTGTATTCACCTGCATATCCCTGTTGCTAGAGGGAGGAGTGAATTTTGATTTGAAACCTTTATTTCCTTGATTTATAATTTCTGTTTCAGGATTAGACATACTTTCTATGCTCACTGACGGTTTTTTCGTTCGGTCTATGTCCACCATATCTGAGGGTAGATCACCTTTACTGATTTTGGGAATTTCTTTGGACCTACAAAACATAGTTAAATACTACATAGTCAAATACAATAGTAAAGCAGAAATAATACATACAATTCCATGTCGGGAAGAAATGGATTCACAACGTGTTGCGAAATTGGTGAGAATTGACCGATTTTAAGACGAGGTGAAATCAAACAGTGACATTTTACTGATCTGTTTATACCACCATATCTGTTATCTTTACGATGCCCACTCGTTCTGATACAACCTTATTCAGTATCCGACCAGTCGATTTGTTTACATGAAAATGTTGACACGCTCTTCTCAACGAATAAAACGTGATTAGATACGATTAATGTCTCCAAAAATAAACCTACATGCTCACTCGACACCCGTCATTTATTGGACCAAGTTTGAAGACTGAAATGACATTGGCTACATCATCTTTTAATCTATAGTAAGATCATCAACCTCCCACCAATTTCACAACGCGTTGTAATAACATTATATATTAAAGCACATAGTATTAGTTAAGCGTGTAACTTTTGTTGCATAATATAATCATGATATATCATTAAATCATAATTTTGATATTATGGTCACCCGTTGTATGAACTCAATTGGGAATATCAACCCATTTATATATAGATTGATGACTATTCAAGATCTAGCTATATAGGAAATACTTTTTAAACAAAGAGGTCTGAATGACCCGCTGCATTATTGGATGCTGGTGGAAATCGCTTCCACAAAGCATTGTTTATTCTGGAGCAATTCAACTGTCCCATAACTATAAGTAAGTTAAATCTTAACAAGCGATTTTGAAAGACAGCCTTATCAATGAATCGCCGGATACCCACGGGTTTCAATTCCGATTCTCTCCATCCATCACCCGTGTGAAATTACGCTAGCCCTGCGTAGTTTTATTTGAACAGAACAACATACAGCTAACGTTAACAACGTCTCATCATAACGGCGTTTTAATGAAACTAGCGTTGCGATTGGATAACGATCCCTTCATGAAGTCGTACAGCAACTAACCAAATGGTTGTATTGTGGCTTGGTAAAAACGACGCTAAGCTAGTGTAATATACCACGGGTGATAAATGGAGAGTATCGGAATGGATTACACGTGGGTATCCGACGATGTATCCAGGCAGCACAGAGTTTAACTTTTAAGTGTGACGTGATCTTAATGGCTACCAGTCATTAAATGATATTCTGTATGATATTGTTTTATTTTGAAATGAATAAAGTTTTCAGAAGAAAGATTTGTATATCGTCTTGATGAAGTGAATATTTGATGAAAATTTCATGACAATCCTTCAATGGGTTAGAGAGAGAGAGAGAGGGAGAGAGAGAGAGAGAGAGAGAGAGATAGCAGACATATGACGACCTTAATTTGCAACCTGGAATATTTGTTCTGTACACTTTCTCAATGAGGTGGGTACTCGACTCAAGTTTAATGAAAAGCGTCACACACCAAACAAGAAATCGTGGATAAATCAAGGCTGAAAATATTTGACCTTAAACTGTTACTTTTACCTTGAATAAGAATGATTGGTATTTGGTATTCTGCACATTTTCTTGAGGTTGAACAATTGAACCAAGTTTCATGAAAATCCTTCAGGGGGTGACTACAGAGCAGACACGAAATCATGGCTAAATTAAAGCTGAAAGCATTTTGCCTTGAACTGTGTCGACCTTAAACCAACATGGTTTGAATGTGGGTTTTGTTTGTTGTCGCGAAGAAGTTAACATCTAAACAAAGTTTCCTGAAAAACTTACAAGAGGTTTGAGAGATTCAGAGAGTACAAAAGATAACTTTCTAAAATTGAAATATCTTACACATACCTTAGTTTTTCTTTGCCTTTTCCCAACCAATCTGTAAAATAAAACATAAGAACATTCCATAACTGATTAGAACAATGTCAAATTCATAAATTACAAACCTGCTATTTACTTTTCTTGGTACATTTTGTTCTTTTATCAGATGTTATAGTAACTAACCAAAAGTGTTTGAGTTAAGAAGTATAGCGATTTTTTGCACCTTATTTACCTCTGTTGTGATAATGTCATATTTCTTTTTGGAAATTAATATTTATCAAGCATTTTTTACTTAAACTAAACTTTAAAGATATCATTGTACATGTTAAAATATGATCAATGCATCATATTGATCAAAAGAATTTGTGTCAATACCTAATGGCAATTTTTTAATTTAAGTGCAATGCAAAAATGAACAAGACCACACAGTCGCCAATATCCCTCTTAATGCGGTAATTTTTTTAGATATTTTGAGCTATAAAGCTTGAAAATGAGAACTCCTTTACAGCAAATGACATAACTCGATCGCTAGATTTGAAACTGTGCACCGGAAAAGTGGATTTTGTTTGTAATTTTTGCTAATTATTTCAATAGTAATATACCTAATGAACAAATACTGAACAAGACAACTCCTCGTAGCAAAATGATAATAGACCACTAGGTCGTACATGTGTGCAAAATTTCATTCAGTTACTAGTATCTGAACAGTTCGGAGTTTTTGCTATATTTCCATGAACAGATAAATACATTGACAATGAAAACTCTCTCATACAAAAAAAAAACAACTTGACCATAAGGTTAGTAATGTTACTTGAAACGGTTTTGTTGTTATGATCTGGAAACTGCAAGTTTTGTAATTATGACTTTGTTTCCATGGTAAAAGAAAAAAAACAAGAAATTTAATACATTAATCCACTACCGGTTTACAGGTTGGACTTTGTTAACATACATGTAGTTAGTGTTTTGAAGGATTTATTTCTGTAAATAGTGACATAAGATTTGTAATGCCATGAGAAAAATGTGGTTGTTGCCATAGCAGCCACAATTTCTTGTCCGCTGAAAAAAAATAATTAAAGGATTTACATGCTTTCCTTATTTCTTTCTATGCACATGCAAAGTTTCACAAAAGTAGCTTGGATACTTTTTGTGTTTTCACAGGCTCCATGTTGTATCTGTTATTTTACATATTTTGTTGCCATATCAACCCCAATATTTGTCCGTCTGAATAAATGAATGACCTACGTTATTCTTATTTCCATCTATCCACATGATATTTTTAGTAACCTTTCCGGACGAACAGATGCTAAACCTAATAGTTCCCTCCAGTGAAACCGGTAGGGGACTAAAATGAAAATAAAAACTCCATAAATAACGCGGGCATTTGTACAAAAATATATTACATCCCTTCACAGGCTTTAGAAGATAATGAGCGGGTGAGCAATTGTGCATCTGTGCCAGGTTTTAGAAATTATTTGAAGATAATACGTTACGGACGGACTAACTGATGGACAAAGATAATTCCGACATATCCCTTCCGCTACGCAGCGGGGGATAATAAGCAGATACATAACCAATTTATAGCGACTACACAATTATTTTGGCTTATGCACGTGTTAGATGAGCTCAAATGCCAAATAAAAGAATAGCATGTAAACACTTCATTCAACAACTTACCCTGATATTGCTGTTTAACTTTCTGTGCCAAATCTCTCCGACCTACTTCTTCTAAAGCTGCTGCCAGTTCTTGCATCATATCAGAAGGGTCCTGTGTGTTATTGTTGTTCCTCCATCTGAAGTAAATAATATATATACCTTAAACAAGAACCATCATGATGATGGACCTACCATCCCAGAAATCCCACTTTCTGCTCGTGCACTTGCTCTCTATGTCCTTTTCTCCTATCCATGCATTGCATCACTGGAAACAATGACCTCGCTCCCACCTCCCCACTATTAAGGCCTTTCATTTTTTTCTTTACAGATAGAAATGACACTGACCTTCACAAAAGTGACATAACAATCAAAGTGTCATGATGTGGAATGTCATTATCATGCACAGTATAAAAAAGGGTTACATTGGCTTACCAGTTACATAAGAGATCGTGAAAGATAATGTGATTTTGCATAATCAAAGGGATGTATATTTATTTATTTTAAGCATTTATATAATATGGTATTTAATAACTACTTTATAAGCCTGTTGAAGATTCAGTGTTAAGGGGAATATACCAGGCTTTTCCAAATTTAATATTGGCTAAAAACAGTTTTTCCAATACATTGTATATACTCGCTACTCCGCATTGCCATAAAGATATCTATTTAAACATTCCAAAATAAAATACAAACAATAGCTCTTCGTTATTTTTTTCAAACAGACGAGCTTAAAACGGATTCCTCAATTGGGCTACGGGCCTAGGTTAGACTAAAAAAATCAGTTTAAAGCTGCAACATTTTTTGTGATGTCACATAAACAAGAAGCTGAAGAGGGCTTGAATCGCTATACTGGCAACAAATGGACAGATGAATATTTCATGTTTTGCATAAAATGTGCTTATAAGTGCGGGGGCATTTGTGGTCTAATGACGCTGGTTCAAGAACTCATCTGAGATCTTATGGCTATATAACTGCTGTGCAAGTTTGGTTTAGATTCAATGAAAAACTAGACCTATCACTGAAGGTGATGAATACCCCCGAACGCCACCATGACAGAAAATGGTTAACCATTGTATGAAGTTTTATTAAATTATATCCAATAGTTTTAAAGTTATGCTCCGACAAAAAAAATTCTTAATAAAAAAGAATGTTATGGATTGAGTTTTTTGTATTGTTAATTTTTTTATGGTTTTGTTAAAATTAAAAATGGTCTTTTTAATTATTGTGCAGTGTACAAGCTTTCATGGCAATCAATAAATGTTATTTCTTTCGAGTTATGTTGAGGGACAACAATTTTATGGATAAGAAACAAACAAGAGCACTAGGAATACAATATCAAACTTGATTTGCTCGAACTCCATGTATTCATCAACTTGGTTCTTTCATGAACTTCATTAAACTGTTATCACTGATGGCTTTAAAAGTACTTTAAAAGTACTGCACCAGACAAGGGAAATATATCAAAGGGCAATAACTCTGTAATCAGCAGGAATATAGTTATGTTTCTTGTACACTGCACTTCCTCTCATTATATTCTACCATTGTATGAAGTTTGATGAAATTCCATCCAGTACTTTAAAAGTAATGCTCCAGACAAGGGAAATATATCAAAGGGCAATAACTCTGTAATTAGCAATAATAGAGTTATGTTTCCTGTACACTGCACTTCATGTCATTATATTCTACCATTGTATGAAGTTTGATGAAATTCCATCCGGTACTTTAAAAGTAATGCTCCGGACAAGGGAAATATATCAAAGGGCAATAACTCTGTAATTAGCAAGAATAGAGTTATGTTTCTTGTACACTGCACTTCCTCTCATTATATTCTACCATTGTATGAAGCTTGATGAAATTCCATCAGGTACTTTTTAAGTTATGCTCCGGACAAGAAAAAATATCAAATGCAATAACTCTGTAATTAGCAAGAATAGAGTTATGTTTCTTATACACTGCACTTCCTCTCATTATATTCTACCATTGTATGAAGTTTGATAAAATTCCATCCAGTACTTTAAAAGTAATGCTCCAGACAAGGGAAATATATCAAAGGGCAATAACTCTGTAATTAGCAAGAATAGAGTTATGTTTCTTGTACACTGCACTTCCTCTCATTATATTCTACCATTGTATGAAGTTTGATGAAATTCCATCCATACTTTAAAAGTAATGCTCCAGACAAGGGAAATATATCAAAGGGCAATAACTCTGTAATTAGCAAGAATACAGTTATGTTTCCTGTACACTGCACTTCCTCTCATTATATTCTACCATTGTATGAAGCTTGATGAAATTCCATCTGGTACATTTTAAGTTATGCTCCAGACAAGAAAAATATCAAAGGGAAATATATCAAAGGGCAATAACTCTGTAATTAGCAAGAATAGAGTTATGTTTCCTGTACACTGCACTTCCTCTCATCATATTCTACCATTGTATAAAGCTTGATGAAATTCCATTCGGTACTTTTCAAGTTATGCTCTGGACAAGAAAAAATATCAAAGGGCAATAACTCTGTAACTAGCAATAATTGAGTTATGTTTCTAGTACACTGCACTTCCTCTCATTATATTCTACCATTGTATGAAGTTTGATGAAATTCCATCCAGTACTTTAAAAGTAATGCTCCAGACAAGGGAAATATATCAAAGGGCAATAACTCTGTAATTAGCAAGAATAAAGTTATGTTTCTTGTACACTGCACTTCCTCTCATTATATTCTACCATTGTATGAAGTTTGATGAAATTCCATCCAGTACTTTAAAAGTAATGCTCCAGACAAGGGAAATATATCAAAGGGCAATAACTCTGTAATTAGCAAGAATAGAGTTATGTTTCCTGTACACTGCACTTCCTCTCATCATATTCTACCATTGTATGAAGCTTGATGAAATTCCATCCGGTACTTTTTAAGTTATGCTCTGGACAAGAAAAAATATCAAAGGGCAATAACTCTGTAATTAGCAATAATAGAGTTATGTTTCCTGTACACTGCACTTCCTCTCATTATATTCTACCATTGTATGAAGTTTGATGAAATTCCATCCAGTACTTTAAAAGTAATGCTCCAGACAAGGGAAATATATCAAAGGGCAATAACTCTGTTATTAGCAAGAATAGAGTGATGTTTCTTGTACATTGCACTTCCTCTCATTATATTCTATCATTGTATGAAGTTTGATGAAATTCCATCCAGTACTTTAAAAGTAATGCTCCGGACAAGGGAAATATATCAAAGGGCAATAACTCTGTAATTAGCAAGAATAGAGTTATGTTTCCTGTACACTGCACTTCCTCTCATTATATTCTACCATTGTATGAAGCTTGATGAAATTCCATCCGGTACTTTTTAAGTTATGCTCCGTACAAGAAAAAATATCAAAGGGAAATATATCAAAGGGCAATAACTCTGTAATAAGCAAGAATAGAGTTATGTTTCCTGTACACTGCACTTCCTCTCATTATATTCTACCATTGTATGAAGCTTGATGAAATTCCATCCGGTACTTTTCAAGTTATGCTCCGGACAAGAAAAAATATCAAAGGGCAATAACTCTGTAATTAGCAAGAATATAGTTATGTTTCTTGTACACTGCACTTCCTCTCATTATATTCTACCATTGTATGACGTTTGATGAAATTCCATCCAGTTCTTTTCAAGTGATGATCCGGACAAGGAAAATTGCAACGGACAGACCGACTGACAGACCGACGGACCGACAGACCGACCTCAGCGTGACTCCAATATACCCCCTCAAAACTTCGTTTGTCGGGGGTATAATAAAGGTGCTATCGCGTGTAAAAGGAAAAGGTTAACACCTAAAAATCACACACAAAAAAAGAGACATCGAAGAACTGCGATATCTAGACTGTTCTAGCCTTGTCACAGAACAGTATACATGTATTTTAATGTACCATCAGAAAAACAGATCTATCTGTATGAATAAAATCATCTTTCATATAAGCAAAATAGTAGATACATGTTTGTGCAGGTAGGACTATAAGGGCAGAATATACACTATGTACATGTCTATGTCTGGCATTGGCTAGCAGCCAGTAATTCAGTTGGAATGTATTTAATTTAATATATTTTTTTGAAAAATCAATAAAAACAAGAAATGTCACTGTTTAATGGGGCAGACTATTTGATTTAATACAAAACAAAGTTTAAAAAAATATATATATATCAAAATTGGCAGCTGGGTGGGGGTCTTGGTTGGACTCCGGCAAGTAGATAAGGGACAATAGACCTGGCATATTCAAACAAAGGCACAAAGTATTTCGTATCAGTGAATCTGTGGTCTATTTATCAATCTGGATATTTACATGTACAATAATTCATATAAATACCTAACAACAGTTATCGGCTCATAAAACATTAAACCAGATAATGCAAGTATAAACCAAGTCCATTAAAACGGTCAAGTTCAGTGATGTAAACTTTTTTTTTAGTTGATGGTGATCAGTTTACAGAATCAATAGTATTACTGAAATATAAAATTGATTTAAAAAAAACAACAAAAACTAAACAAAAAACCTAAGTATGGAAATTTAGGTAAGTTAGCTATTTACATTGTTTCTATAACATAATTTGAATGTGTTTATGAAGTTAAGTCACCATAACATGAGAAGTTTGTTCAGAAACACGAGAAAAAGCTGAGCTAAACATAAAACTTTAACCGGCGGACGACGATGACAACGACGATGCCAGGGTCATGAAATAGCTCTTTGTTTATTTTGTTTTTTTCAAGAAGACGATTGACTGATTGATTGATTGATTGAATATTTAGCGTCATTTTTATGCCATCGAGGGCTAACAGACAATCAGTTAACCTAACCACCGTTTCCTGGGATTAACCAGTACTCGAGCACACCCCATCTCCGCAAGTAACTGATAACTTGCCCACTTGAATCAGTGGTGAGAGACGAATGATAATGAGACACAGTGTCGTATATCAATCATCACGGAAACTGCTGCCGGGCGGGGGATTCGAACTCACAACCCCTGGATTGATAGTCAGACGCGTAACCGACTGAGCTAATCGGGCCCGGCTCAAGAAGACGAACTAAAAATGAAGGTGCTAGTACATCTACAAGAACGGACAACGACGGACGACAGACAATTTACCTTTGGCCAGTAGAGCTGAAAATAAGTCGCATGGGTCCTTTTTTATTTCGTTTTGATCGTTTAATCTGACTTGCATGATGTAGAATTTGTTTCATCCAAGAAAAAGGTCGAAAATAATTTTATTTTTTAAAAAACATTAAAAGAGTTTATGCCTAATATACTACTTTTATAGCACATATAACATAATCAAATCAGTACCATATCGATCCATTTTGAAAAAAAAATCACTACTAACATTTACCAATTAGTATTACATGAAATCGCTGTTTGCTATATAATTGACTTATAGACTAGTCAGAATAGTTCCAGCAAACACCAAGATAGAATAGAACACAAACTTAGCGTTTTAAGAATGTTAAGTTTGCTATAGAACAAAATTCTATCAAATATATCATACACTTTTTTGTATTTTAATGTAAAGTAATAAAATAATGAACAGTATTCTAGGAACAGACTACACATTGATAAAAACACATTAACTCTGGTTGTACATATTTTACTCACATAACAAGTATAGTTAATGTTTGCTGAAGTACATTGTTTGGGAAGTCCGACATTATTTGTTCTATAGAGGCATAAGTAAGGTTCAGGTTGATCGCTAGTGAATACCACTCTGTACCGAGATCTTTAGATAACGCAAGCAAACGCTTCTCTGAAAGGAACTCTGAAATAACAATTTGTGAAAGGTTTGACAATATAATTTGATATCAAAAGTCCTTTGAGCGGTGTTAACTTGTCATCTAAAACAAATTAATAATGTATGTCATTATATTGAACAAGCTAATATAATCAATAGTGTATGTGTGAGATAAGCTACATGTAATACCATGTATGTCATAATATTGAACAAGCTTACATAATCAATAGTGTATATGTGAGATAAGCTACATGCCATATCATGTCTGTCATAATATCGAACAGGCTAACATAATCAATAGTGTATGTGTGAGACAAACTACATATCATACCATGTATGTCATCATATTGAACAAGCTAATATAATCAATAGTGTATGTGTGAGATCAGCTACATGTTATACCATGTCTGTCATCATATTGAATAAGCTAAAATAATCAATAGTGTATGTGTGAGATAAGTTACATGTCATACCATGTCTGTCATCATATCGAATAAGCTAAAATAATCAATAGTGTATGTGTGAGATAAGCTACATGTCATACCATGTATATCGTCATCTCGAATAAACTTATATAATCAATAATGTATGTGTGAGACAAACTACATATCATACCATGTATATGGTCATATTGAACAAGCCTATATTATCAATAGTAGTGTATGTCTGAGATAAGCTACATGATATACCATGTATGTCATCATAATGAACAAGCTAATATAATCAATAGTGTATGTGTGAAATTGGTTCAATATCATACCACGTATGTCATCGTATTGAACAAGCTAATATAATCTAAAGTGTATGTGTGAGATGAGCTACAAGTAATACCATGTACGTCATCATATTGAAAAAGCTAATATAATCAATAGTGTATGTGTGAGATAAGCTACATGTAATACCATGTATGTCATCATACTGAACAAGCTAATATAATCGATAGTGTATTTGTGAGATAAGCTACATGTCATACCATGTATGTCATCATACTGAACAAGCTAATATTATCAATAGTGAATGTGTGAGATAAGTTACATATCATACCATGTATGTCATCATACTGAACAAGCTAATATAATCGATAGTGTATGTGTGAGATAAGCTACATGTCATACCAAGTATGTCATCATACTGAACAAGCATATATAATCGATAGTGTATGTGTGAGATAAGCTACATGTCATACCATGTATGTCATCATACTGAACAAGCTAATATAATCGATAGTGAATGTGTGAGATAAGCTACATGTCATACCATGTATGTCATCATACTGAACAAGCTAATATAATCGATAGTGTATGTGTGAGATAAGCTACATGTCATACCATGTATGTCATCATACTGAACAAGCTAATATAATCGATAGTGAATGTGTGAGATAAGTTACATATCATACCAAGTATGTCATCATATTGAACAAGCTTATATAATCAATAATGTATGTGTAAGATTAGCTACATGAATCACCATGTATGTATTAATATAGAACAAGCTTATATAATCAATAGTAGTGTATGTGTGAAATAAGATACATGTAATACCATGAATGTCATAATATTGAACAAGCTAATACAATTAATAGTGTATGTGTGAGATACACTACATATAATACCATGTATGTCGTCATATTGAACAAGCTTATATATAATCAATAGTGTATGTGTGAGATACGCTACATGTTATACCATGTGTGTCGTCTTATTGAGCTTATCTTACACATACACTATTGATTAAATCGATTGTGTATTTGTGAGATAAGCTACATGTCATGCCATTTATGTCGTCATATTGAACAAGCGTATATAATCAATAGTGTATGTGTGAGATATGTCGTCATTTAGACCAAGCTAATATAGCTGATATTGTATGTGTGAGATAAGCTAAATGTAATACTACTGAAGTCATCATATTGAACAAGCTAATATTATCAATAGTGTATGTGTGAGATATGTAGTCATTTAGACCAAGCTAATATAGCTGATATTGTATGTGTGAGATAAGCTACATGTAATACCGGGTCTGCCGTCATATTGAACAAGCTAGTATAATCAATAGTGTATTTGTAAGATATGTCGTCATTTAGACCAAGCAAATATAACTAATATTGTACGCGCGAGATAAGCTAAATGTAATACCATTGTTGTCTTCATATTTGACAAGCTGATACAATCGATATTGTATGTGTGAGATAATGCAAATGTAATACCATGTCTGTCGTCATATTGAACAAGCTAATATAATCAATAGTGTATGTGTAAGATATGTCGTCATTTAGACCAAGCTAATATAACTTATACTGTACGTGTGAGATAAGCTAAATGTAATACCATGAATGTCATCATATTGAACAAGCTAATATAATCAATAGTGTAAGTGCGAGGTAAGCTACATGTAATACCATGTATTTCATTATATTGAACAAGCTAATACAATCAGTAGTGTATTTGTGAGATCAGCTAAATGTAATACCATGTACGTCATCATATTGAACAAGCTAATATAGTCAATAGTGTATGAGTGAGATAAGCTACATGTAATACCATGTATGTCATTATATTGAACAAGATAATACAATCAATAGTGTATGTGTGAGATAATCTACATGTAATAGCATGTATGTCATCGTATTGAACAAGCTAAGATAATCAGTAGTGTATGTGTGAGATATGCTCCATTTAATACCATTGGTGTCATATTTAACAAGCTTATATAATCAATAGTGTATGTGTGAGATAAGCAACATGTAATAGCATGTATGTCATTATTAAGACCAAGCTAATATAACTTATATTGTATGTGTGAGATAAGCTAAATGTAATAGCATTGATGTCATCATATTTAACCAGCTAATATAATCAATACTGTATGTGTGAGATAAGTTACATGTAATACCATTTTTGTCATCATATTGAACAATCTAATATAATCAATACTGTATGTGTGAGATAAGCTACATGTAATACCATGTATGCCATCATATTGAACAAGATAATATAATCAATACTGTATGTGTGAGATATAAGCTACATGTAATAAAATGTTTGTCATCATATTGAACAAGCTAATATAATCAATACTGTATGTGTGAGATAAGCTACATGTAATACTATGTATGTCATTATATTGAACAAGCTAATACAATCAATAGTGTATGTGTGAGATAAACTACATGTTATACCATGTATGTCATAGTATTTAACAATCTAATATAATCGACTGTGTACATGTATGTGTGAGATAAGCTAAATGTTATACCATGTATGTCGTAATATTGAACAAGTTAATATATAATTAATAGTGTATGTGTGTGATAAGCTACATGTCCTACCATGTATGTCGTCATAACGACATAATAACTTTGTATTGGATGTATCGGATCAGTTAAAATGTAAATGAAGTTAGCTCACTTGTCTTCTTGAGTTCCTTTGACTTAGCGCAATGTGGGCCATAATTCTGCCTAAAATCAAAATGAAGTTATCCCACTCAGTCCCTTGGTTTTCTTTTCTCTTTGGGAGTGAATACATGTTTGATGTTTCATTGATGTACATGTAGTTGTTACCCTGATATGAGCACTGCTTAAATTTTAACCGAATTATGCTGTTAGTATAAAAGCCACTATAACTCTGCCTTAAATCAAAATGGAATTATTCCACTTGGGCCCTTTATTCCACTTTATGGAAGTCAACAGAAACATTATTTTAATTGATGTTTGTGAAGTGGTTACTGAGATATAAGCATGACTTACGTATTTAACTTAAATAGGGAATTAACTTAAAAGCCACCGCCAAAGTCACCACCTACACAGGAAGTTAACTTAAAAGCCACTGCCAAAGTCACTACCTACACAGGAAGTTAACTTAAAAGCCACCGCCAAAGTCACCACCTACACAGGGAGTTAACTTAAAAGCCACCGCCAAAGTCACCACCTACACAGGAAGTTAACTTAAAAGCCACCGCCAAAGTCACCACCTACACAGGAAGTTAACTTAAAAGCCACTGCCAAAGCCACCAACTATGCAGCGCTAAGTACAATAGCTCCCCCATTTTCAAAAGACAAGTGACTACCTACCAACACATTTACCATTGAAAGTGGATTTGGTTTGGGGAAATAAAATATTTATAAATTTCGCCTAAGTGCTTTGTGCACAGACTGTGGTTTCGTATCAGTGAGTTGAAAGAATGTTGCAGACACTATCTAAAGAAGTCTACTTTACTTGTTTCTCTCATTCCAGTATATATCGGATACTGATGATCCCTTGTCGGTATAGGTTGTGTGGGTCGTCCCTCCATTGGTATATATTGGGTGAGATGTCGCTCTGGGTATGTACGTTGGGTAGGTTGGCCCTCTGTTTGTATATATTGAGTGGGTCGTCCCTCCATTGGTATATGTTGGATAGGTTGTCCCTCTGTTTGTATATGTTGAGTGGGTTGTCCTTTTGTTTGTATAGATTGGATGGGTTGTGCATATGTTGATTTTGGTCTGACAGGTTGTTGATATCTTGGCAAAGGTTGGTTGGAGTATTGATGTGAGACTGGTTGTGTCGCTACCACTGGGTATGGTGATCTGGCTCTGGGCCCAGTCTGACCACCAACTCTGGTAGCTGCACCTTGACAAAAGAAATAATGAATTGGTGTTTCTATAATGTGTGCTTTATCAATGCGATCAATATTTAATCAACCTAATCATTACATATGTTCATTTATGTTCAATGAAAGTAGTTCCATATGTAGTCTATACAAAGGAATGATGTAGATCTAAACTGTAGATTTTAAATCTAGTACTCTGATCTAACATAAAACACATATCAATATAAACAAACCCTGATAGGGTAGCTATTGAAGTTGCAGCGCTTAATGTTGCTTAAGAAAATCTAATATTTGACGATTTACTAACTCTATGATTTTTTTCTACCGGATATGCATATTGATACTTTTACATAAAATCAATTGATCCTTTGTATATAGGACAGGTCATTTTGACTGCAGAATCATAATTCAAAATTTAAGTTAAGTACTGCTAAAATTGATAATGTATGCATTCAAAATATCAAGTCGTTTACATGGGGGTGTACTAATATTTCATACAGCTGTTAAAATGATAACTAGAAAGTTCTTGGCGAGGAGAAGTGTTAACAATTTCATCTCAGGTAGTTTGAGAGAAAAGCATATTTGTGATAGAATAAGCAATAACTCTGGAGAAAGAGAGGACGAATTTCGTGTAATAATTAATGAAAGGTGCCTATTATGATAACAAATACTTATATAACATTTTAGACACTGAGTCTCGATTTTTATTAATTCATATGTGGGTTTTTCTTCTCTTTTTTATTCCTGATTTTGTCTTTATCCTTTTGGCACACTGTTGTATTACTATATTTTTTTTGTGCATATTTGTATTATGGGCCGTAGGCCAAAATTAATTGAATAAACTATTGTCATTGTCAAATAATGTGTTCAAACCCCATCAGATTTTCTTATCTCTTTATCATCACAGAGAAGAGGAGAACTTTAATTAATGCAGCTACTCAATAAGCAATATCCATTATCAAAACCCTTGCATAATCACAAAGTGTCAATGGTAACTGAGGCCTTTAGACAGAAAGACCTTAAAGGCCCATCGCCGGTAGATGCTACACACAGTATTATAGGCGGGGCTTATCACAAGCAGCCGACAAGTTTACTACAGTTATTTGATAATACTCATGTCCAACATAAGCTTTAACTACCAGCATAGCCATAGAAGATACTGCCTGTTGCAAGTTGTTCTAAACAACAATGTGTATTGTATGTGCGGGTTCCTCAGTATTATGGTTCCCCAGACTTACTACAGAAAACACAGCATTCAACGAGATTGCAATGGCCATCTTATCTACATGCATAATAAACAAATTTGCTTATTAGGTACATCCAATTTACAGTTTCATGCTGGGATACATATAACACATATCTGGTCATGATCAAAGAGATAAAGTGAAATTATTTGGGTCAAGTTCTATGGATTTGTACATTATTTACCTAGAGAGAATAAAAGTTATTTATGAAAAATAGTTTATCTTATTTATTATGGACGTATATCAAACAGGCATACATGTTGTAATTAATTGTAAATAAATTGCTAGGACACAAGTAAAAGGCAAACAATTATTTGTGAGACAAAACATACAAAGATTGAAAAATAAAGAAACCCCTTCGACATAATAGAATGACCCATTCCATTTAGGTTCACAATTTCCCTGACAAAACTTACAAATGGAAGAAAATCGTGGAAATACTTTGAAGGTTTCGAGGGAACAGTTTTGTATATTATTTCATTTATCTGATTATAATGAGTGTGATTTTGAGGATCATTTAGTTACATTAGACTGGTCAATTAATGTTGATGAAAATAACTATAGTTAGACACAGAACATAAAGGAATATTTATTGTCAGATGGCAATCAGGACAAAATAGAAGCACAGATGGGGAAAATGATGACGTGATTATGATGTTGATGATGACGATGAAAATAAATACATTCCTGTAGAACAGTTATGGATATTGTTTTCATGTCCGTTTATTTTAACATCAGTTTTGTCTAAGTGAATTTTCTTTTCTTAATCAAAGAAACAGTCATTTACCAAAACGTAGATACAGAAAATACTGGAATATGTTTTCAAATGTAGGAGTTTGGTTCCTACTTCATTATGTAGAAAAAATGCAAAGAATATAAAACCAACCAAGATATAAATTATGCCAAGTTTTGTTTTGAACCTAGTACATGGTTCATACACAAACATCCAAGGCCACCTATATAGCACTAAGTGTTTTTAATTGAAGGCTGTGACATAAGAACTGTATAAACAATAAAATGACATTCATTTGCTAAAACACAAAACTAAAAGTTATTTCCAAAAGGAAGCTATTGTGAATTATGGGATTTAAAGCAATGATCAGCCAAGGTAAGTGTGAATTGTAACTTATTTGCATCCAAATAAAAAAGCAAGTATGCATGTATCTGAAATAAGCCATAAACTACAATGTATAATCATTTGTTTATATATGAAAAGGGCAGAAATATTATGAAGATTGATCTTCCTAAACATGTAATTCACGAACTGAAAGTCAAACACATTATTCTACTCTGAGATATCAAACACTGCATGGCTCCTCACAAGTGGGTTATACACATCTCCAAGCAAGTGTTGCTGTTTACACCACGTGACAAGGGTCAAACGGGGTCAAAATTCAAATATTTAGCAAATTTTCCTTGATATTTCAATTTTGTAAGTACTACTACTACTTTGTTTCAGGGAGCTTTTGTGAATAAAGGGCATTTTTATATACTAATAGACAAAATATGTCTCTACAAATGCACTTCTTTTTGAAAATAATGACAAATTTGTTACTATGTTTTACAGAAAAACATCTCCCAATTCAACATTGTTGCAAAAAAGAGCCACCATTTGAAATTAGGCTCCTCCCATTTCTTTTTATAGGAAAGTTTGGGGTTTAAGATAATAACGTTAGGATAGTGTTTCACAAGATTAGTTAAAGAACATTGTATAGCAATGTTATTTAGCGAGGAACAAAACAAAGTCTGTGTTGACAACAAACAAAAGGCCTTTAATACTTTATTGTTCAATTTGTTCTAATTTGACTGGTTCAATGATTTCCCTAAAAACAATCAAAGCTTCATTTTCATGTTAAATGCGACTTTCTTAAAGCAACAGTTCAGATTTTTTGTTTCTCTTGTAATCTGTTTTCAACGAAGATGTAATCGACCGCTGACTTGGGAGCGTCATTAAAAGTCATAACCAACAAAATATCTACTGAAAACTAAAGTTCTTGGGACAAAAATCTAAATTAGTAACAGTGACACGCTTAATATCATGTAAAGATCTGGACACCAAATTTCATTGAAATATTACAAATGAAATTGTTTACAGTGACCTTGACCATGACATCAATTATTTCAAAACCAATCCTAAACTTGGGAGTCCTGGACCTATATACAAAATTTCATTTAAACATCTTTAAGAAAGTATATCATTTTTTCTTCAAACTTTTCAAACATGTCACATCCATACATGTATATACTCCCGAGCTGATATTGTTTTAAGGATATACAATCATGCACATTTGTGTCTAAAATAATGTTTTGAAAAGGAACGTGACCTATGCTTTAATTGGATCAATATAGAGTTTCCAATAAGAAAGTGCAGCATATTTGGTGACAAAAACAGTGTGATACAAATATGCGTTTACAAAAGTGTGTGTACATAAAAAGTATAAGCTTAAAATATATTTTATTTTGTAATTATAATCTAACATTGTCATAAAATTGGTAATACTGACAATGCTAAGCATGTTGCCAGGTAAATGTCACTTTGCGTGCCCGGTGCAGTTTACATTGTTTAGAAAATTGTCGTTATACAGTATGTTGTAGTTTTAGTATTTCTTAAAACAACTATTTTAATCAGTATTTTTTTATCAAAGTCATAATTCTGGTTCAAGAACTCTTCCAAACTTTCATATTCTGATTAAGATTGGTCATGATCCTACAAAAACTAAAGGTGCTACAGTGTAAACAAATCAAATATTAGCTTTCAATGGAGTCGGTTTTAATGCTTGTCAAAGCCTTAATGATACTAACATTCTAACCACATTTGGTCTGGATGGGATCAGAGTTAATAAACTATAATATCAAGTCGAAGTTAACACCTGGGAAGGAAATAACTCGTAACAGTATAGATTAGTAGCTCTTCCTTTTTTCTCAAGAAGACAAATTAAAAATGTTATCAAGCTCCCTTTTTTATGATTTTAAACATGGCCAAGATATGAACTTACGTGGTTGTTTAGAATCTTCTAATTTTATCTTCTTCTCCTCACCGGTGAGATGGTCAGCTAGATGACCCTGATGTGTATCATTCAAACACTTTTTAAAGGTTTTGTATTCATCAGGACCTTTGCTCATTACCTTTTCAATGATTGCCCTGTTCTTGTCCGAAGTACTTCTTGTCTCCTAGAAAAGTGGTTTTAACAGTTAGTGAGATATTAAGGGAAATATTCAGAATGTAAGAAATCAAATGTTGTGCAATTAAAAATTCTTACGAAATAACTGCTGCAATTTGCCAAATAATTCTGCACTTGTCTTCTGTTTAAAAGAATATTTCATTTTAAAACTATTGTTCCGATTTCCCTCAAGCCCTCCTGTTTCCTAACAACCACATGTTAAATTTTTTATCACATCAACAACAAAGTTATCAAAAACCGTTTGCAGCAGTATGGAAGAGATTGTATGAATACCCATTATCCCAATATCTCAGATTTTCCGAGATGTGGTTAAACCCCAATCAAGTGTAAAATACATTACAATCTTACTTAAATATTCATAATTTTCATTTACTGCAGTTAAAAACCTATCCTGCTTGCATAATATTACTACTATTAGGATTATTATAAGTAATTTACAATTTCATTTGACATCTAATCTACGAGATACAAAATCATGTATTTAAACAACGTTTATTATATATTTCAGTAGAGCCTGAGGTCTAGTGAAAGAACATCGAACCCAGGATCAGAGGATTGTAGGTTATGTGTGATATCCTTGAGCAAGACACTTTATCCGTATATGCTTAGTACTGGTTCTACCTAGCAACACTTCGAGCAATATTTGTCTAAATTGTAAAAACTTGTTTCACAATCTAAAATTAATAAATTTAAACTATAGTTAAGTACTGAGATTTTGTTTTGGAGCAGTGACTGGAGTAACCTTCTCCCCGCTTTTAAAAATAATGGGTATATTTAATTCCATATTTTAATTGATTGATTGATTGATTGAATAATTAGCGTCATTTTTATGCCATCGAGGTCTAACAGACGATCAGTTAACCTAACCACTGTTTCCTGGGATTAACCAGTACTCGAGCACACCCTATCTCCACAAGTAACTGATAACTTTCCCACTTGAATCAGTGGTGAGAGACGAATGATAATGAGACAAATGTCGTATATCAATCATCACGGAGACTGTTGCCGGGCGGGAGATTCGAACTCACAACCCCTGGATTGATAGTCAGACGCATAACCGACTGAGCTAATCGGGCCCGGCCTACTTTTTTTTTTAAAACTAAGGGGTATTTATCTAAACCATGAAAGTAAAATAACTCAAAATTAACTTTATCTGACAACGGATATGCTATTAATTCATATATTTTCTTATATACTAAACACTACTTACTATTATTTTAATTTAACATTTCATAAATATTCTGCCAGTCTCTTTAAAGACATCATATAATATATCTTACACCATAGTTGTGATATATATTTTGTACATCAAAACATAGCATTTCAACATTTTTTATCTTTAGGGTGTATGATAGAAATATCCTTACCCAGTTATACACATGGATATCATGTCCGGTATGCAAGAAGATGGTGACAGCTTTTAACATGAACTTTATTTTTTAAGAACAACATGCAACTGACTAATATGCTTTTATCTTTAAGCAACATCTTGAAAACTGACTTAACCAGTACAGGTATCTAACTATATCTAAGATAAGACTAAACGAAATACTCAAAACACAACTTATATTTCAGTTCTCAACTGTAAAGGTTATATTAATTTTTTTTCATATATGCTCTAGAGAAAGAAAAGACAATAGTGCCTTAAGAAGAAAAAGAATGAAAAGTAGAAACAGTTAAAAGTAGCATATAAAATCACTTCTTCTTGCTGAAGGTCTATACTATCAGTGTTATTGACAGTAATTTACAGTAGGCAGTACCTGTATGTCACGTATGACAGTGTAGGGAAGGAATCCTATCTCGATGAATCTGTCTAGTATAGGCTGTGGATCTAAATCTTCCACCAATCTTGTAAAGGAGCGCTGCAATGCTGACTTATACAGATCTGCTGAAGATAAAATATTGCAGTATACATATACTAGTATGTGAACATGATTTTTTTATATTATGTTTTCAATATTAAAACTACATATATTTATCAGTGAATTATTTTTGATAATGTCAATGTTTAAAGGCAGTATGTCAGGTTTCTTAAATTTTAGCCGAGCTTTATGACAAAATAATATCTCATGCTTGTGTCAGCTTGATTAAACTTTGCAGTCCTGATCGCGGCCAAAATACTCATACGCAAGATGGGTAACGTTTTCCATTTTTTTCATGTATTTATATATGCAACAAATTAAACAATAAAAGTATATGGTGGACAATGTTTTATGTCATTATTAAAACTGTTGCATAAAATAAATCAAACTCTACAATAATAGCAATCAAATTAAGAAGGTGTATGAATATTTATAAAAGCCCAGCTACCAGTATTATTAGTAATATGAACTTTTAGAGCTTGCTAAAATAATTTCATACTCTACAAGTCCTTTAAGCGAAAGGTTATCTACTAAAACATACCAAAATAATAAACTGAAAAGGGATTTTCAAATTTGGCCTATGCACCAAGGTCAGACTAACTGTCAAGCTAAAAACTACAATGTATTTTAAGATGTATCCATTTTAGTCCTTACTTCGGTTTGGTTTTAAGTTTATCCTTCTTATTGGTTATATGTACCTGAATTACATTAATCTTAAAAAGAGCTGGAATGACAAGATGATAGTCATCAAGAAGCGCATGCGTAATATTTATTTTTAGAATTGTAATTTTATTTCGATATCACCACTCCGATTAAAATATTGTGCATGTTTTTTTGGTCACGTCTAAGGCGTTTTGTGAAATTTAAAATTTCATCAATTTTATTTAATCCATAAATGATAATTATATACTTACTTTAAATAAATTTAGGCGGAATCCCCAACTGAAAGGGATAATTTATATCAACAATGCGGGATCAGTCTAACGTTTAACCCTTTTGCCCTTCTGGTCTAGTTAGGCATTTAAATCTTACTTGAACCAAATATTATTTTCCAGGACTAGATGATTTTTCAGTTCTCAAACTGATTAATACATATGAAACAAGAGCTGTCGATAACACAGTGGTCTTGACTATTAGAATATTTGTCACAAAAGTCGGATTTGACTGATACTGACTACAAATCCAAGCAAACAATAGTTATCTAATTCACTAAATTCAGTAGGTCTCATAACTGCAATTTTCAATCCAATACATGCAATGGCTGCTGAGCTATAGAATTTCTAATTTAAAAAAAGGTCATAATTTGTAAAATAATGGCTACAAATTAATGTAGTTGTTTTTATGACTACAAAGCCGTACATAAAGTTTCAATCCATTGAGTGGTTGTTGATATATGGACTTGATGGTACCTGCATGTAAAACTTTAACCAGAATTTCTAAGTCAAAGAAGGGCCATAATTTTCATTATATTCATGCAAGAGTTATTTCACTTAGTGATTTTTGTAGGTTTGATGACTAGAATGTCTTGTATGAAGTTTTAATCAAATACATTGAATAGTTGGTGAGATATAAACTTGATGGTACTTGCATGCAAAACTTTAACCAGATTTTCCAAGTTAAACAAGGGCAATAATTTGCAAGAGTTATCTAACTTAGTTGTTGTAGGTTTGTTGACTGGGAAGTCTTGTGTAAAGTTTCAAGTCAATACATGTAATGGTTACTGAACTATGGACTTGTATGCAAAACCAAGGTGAGCAGAATACCTTTTTATTCTTCAAATAATGAGAATGTAACATTTTATCATTGTATCCCTATGTAAAACTCAGTCTCCTTACAAAGTCTTTATAAAATAGTAGCCACTTGATTTGTACAAAGTTGAAATCCCTTCTTATGTGTCTTGGTCAAGGACACCACACATAGCCATGGCAAAGAATCATTTCAAAGACCTACCGATCCCGGTCCAATGCTCTACCGCCTAACCACGCATAAAATGATGTCAGTCTTCTCCTAATATTCAATGTATTCGACGTTATGAGAAACTGTTGCAGTAGCTGTTATTTGTGCATGTCCAGTTACAAACGTTTCGTTTAATTCTAAGATGTTCAATGGATGGTTAATAGACAAACATAGATGAGAGAATGCCTCGAGAATGAATAAACGAAATGCCTTACCTGGATTAGCCATTATTGCTGTTTTCAAGCATGAAGAAAGTCCACCTTCAACAACTTCATCATGGCAAGCAATCCATCCAGGATGTGTGTCATAATAAATGTGGATTTAAAAATCTGGAACAAAAAATGATGATATGATAAGACTATATAATATGTCCATCTCCCAATCCCCACATGCTTTGTAATGTTATTATCATCAATAGAGCTTGCCACTGAAGGAAAAGCTGAATACTGTGTGTCACAATGAGAGAAGCATTGATACAGTTTGTCACAATGAGAGAAGCATACAGACAGTTTGTCGTAATGAAAAAAGCAGAGACAGTTTATCACAATGAGAGAAGCAGAGACAGCCTGCCACAATGAGAGAAGCATACAGAGAGTTTACCATTATGAGAGAAGCAATGAGACACTTTGTCACAATGAAAGAAGCAATGAGACAGTTTCTCACAATGAGAGAAGCACAGTCAGTTTGTCATTATGAGAGAAGCATAGAGACAGTTTGTCATTATGAGAGAAGTATAAAAACAGTGTGTCACTATGAGAGATGCATAGAGACAGTTTGTCACGATGAGAGAAGCATAGAGACACTTTGTCACAATGAGAGAAGCATAGAGACACTTTGTCACAATGAGAGAAGTATAGAGACAGTCTGTCACTATTAGAGAAGCATAGAGACAGTTTGTCACAATGCGAGAAGCTTAGAGACACTTTGTCACAAGGGGAGAAGTATAGAAACAATTTGTCACTATGAGAGAAGCATAGAGGCAGTTTGTTACAATGAGAGATGCATAGCTACAATTTACCACAATGAGAGAAGCATAGAGACAGTTTGTCACAATGGGAGGAGCATAGAAACAATTTGTCACTATTAGAGAAGCATAGAGGCAGTTTGTCACAATGAGAGATGTATAGCTACAGTTAACCATTAAGAGAGAGGCATAGAGACAGTTTCTCATAATAAGAGAAGCATAGAGACAGTTTGTCGCACTAAGAAAAGCATGCAGACAGTTTGTCATTATAGGAGAGAAGCATTGGGACAGTTTACCATTATGAGAGAAGCATAGACAGTTTGACACTATAGGAGTTCTAAGCATAGAGACCGTCTGCCATTATAAGAGAACCATACAGGCAATCTGCCACCATGAGAGAAGCATAAAGGCAGTCTGCCACTATGAGAGAAGCACAGAGATAGTTTGTCATTATGAGAGAAGCATAGAGACAGATTGTCATTATGAGAGATGCATTGAGACAGATTGTCATTATGAGAGGGGCATAGAGATATTTTGTCACAATGAGAGAAGCATAAAGGCAGTCTGCTACTATGAGAGAAGCACAGAGATAGTTTGTCATTACGAGAGAAGCATAAAGACAGATTGTCATTATAGGAGAGAAGCATTTGGGCAGTTTGCCATTGTATGATTGAGATAAAGACAGTTTGCCATTTTGAAAGAAGCATAAATAGCCAGTTTCCATTCGAGGAGAAGCATAGAGACAGTTTGCCATTATTGGAGAAACATATTATATGCTTGTGATTATAGGAGAAGCATACAACTTGTGAAGCATTATCGGCTACTCAGACGTGTTCATTTTTCTTAACCGACATTATGTTGACTCTATAAAAATGAAGTGGGTGGGGTACATTACTAACATGGTCAATATAAAAAAAATATGCTTGAATTGGTGTAAAATGTATGTAACAGTCAATCTGGACATTTTACATGGTGTAAACATGCCAACAAGGTTTGATCATGCAATTGTAGCCTTTCTATGAAGACAGAAGGTGATTCTTTGCTAAAATTTGAGTAACAATTGTAAACAGAAGCAATAACTATTTTTAGCCTTTCTGGAAACATCTGACAATTTGTCAATACCATTAACATTGCTAAGTTGGTAGAAACAATGAAATGAGTCCCTAGTGCCTATTATCATACACTTATGTGCACTTCTTTTCACAGCATCACTGCTTGAAAAGCAAAACAACTGATTTATACAAATCCAATTTATTTTACTTACATTTTCATCAATATATGGCCATAATATTGTCAAATATTTGTCAAAGTCAACAGATTTCTCATGAAATGGCACTGTTAAACACTCATATTCACTAAATTTACTGCATCTGAAAATATTCTGACAGAAAAACTGATCTGTGTCATTGCGACACTTTTTTCAAGCGTTTGATAATAATATTCTTACGGTCTCGCTACACAGTTGAATTTCGTTCTTTGTTCTATACAAAATAAGATCTAGAATTTCCAAGGTAAAAAAAGAATTCCATTTCGAATTTTTTTTAAGTATTTTTTAGTGAGATGTTAAAACAAATAATACTGCCATCATAGAAGAAGCATAGAGACAGTTTGTCATTATACGAGAAGCACAGAGACACTTTGCCATTATACAAGAAGCATAGAGACACATTGCCATTATAGGAGAAGCATAGAGACAGTATGCCATTACATAAAATATGCTTGCGATTATAGGAGAAGCATAGACAGTTTGCCATTATAGGAGAAACATAAAATATGATTTTGATTATAGAAGAAGCATAGAGACAGTTTGTCATTATAGGAGAAACATAAAATATGCTTTTGATTATAGGAGAAGCATAGAGACAGTTTGTCATTATAGGAGAAACATAAAATATGCTTGCCATTATAGGAGAAGCATAGAGACAGTTTACCATTATACAAGAAGCATAGAGACACATTGCCATTATAGGAGAAGCATAGAGACAGTTTGCCATTATAGGAGAAACATAAAACATGCTTGCCATTATAGGAGAAGCATAGGGACAGTTTGCCATTGTAGGAGAAACATAAAATATGCTTTCCAGTGTTTTCTCCAGAGCGCGTTACTTGCATTTTTGATGCAATTAAATTTCATTTGACGCAATCAAATTTGCTCTGTTCATCCACTACAGTGCAACATTAAAAATACAGAAATTCAAATAACACTTGTGTTTACCTACAATTGGCAAGTTGCTTTCAGAGATATTTTTACAATGCTGGCTTTTTTGACAGATAACATGGTATGATTCAGGGAAACCCCGGTCACACGGTTCTACAAAATTATGTAAACGCTTTAATTTATTATTTGCACTATATTGATGCAATCGCATATATGATTACGCTCACATACATAATTTTTCAGCGAAGCAATATTGTAATTTGAAAAAAACATCTTTGAAAACAATGTCACCATGTGTATGTAGCATACTAGGATCTAGAAAAAATATGCAGCCAGTTTAAGGACTCGAACCTGGGACCATTTGCTTACATGGCGAATACTCTACTGACAGAGCTAACCTGACCACTTACATACATTTCTCTCCTAGTAAGTTATGTACACACTGTGAGAAATTCCCTCAAACTTTTGGAATTTGTCCCGGAATTTCCATAGAAACCAGAGAATCACGTGAAGGTTTATATATCGGAATATATATAAGTCACACTCTCATTGGGCACCAATATAACACAAGAAAAATATGCAGCCAGTCCGTGACTCGAAACCAAGACCCTTCCTTACAAGGTGAATGCTCTACCAACTGATCTAACCGGACCACTTACAAACATTTCTCTCCTAGTAGGTTACATTCACAATGTGACATACATTACCTACCTACCCTACCTACCTACCTACCTATCTTTCATTAATGCAAAACCTTTATTGGGGACCTAGACATGCGTTGTCATACCAACAAAGACTGTCAGTTTAAAAAAAATATTAAAAGAAAATTAAAAGAAACAGTGACGTTTCAGTTGATATTTAAAAATAAAAACATATCATCAATTTATGATGAGCTGTGTTCAATTCTGCTGATTGTAGAACTGAACTGTTCTATGGTGGTCAATATACATAGAGATATCAGAAGCTAATGAATTATCTCCTATTTATTTACCAGTACAATATTAGTATGAATAATAATATAATTGAAATATTAACTTATCTATAGAATACATGTATTAAATAAGAACTTAATTATGAAATACAAGCCAATAGCTTATGTGTTTGGCAAAATCCTAAATCCAGACAAGGCATTTTGATGCGTTTATGATACTCAACTGATTCTAATCTATGCAAACCCATACAAACTAATAATTTAATGAGAGGGTCAAGATATTGAGGGGTCAAAATGTCTTAAGGTAGTAGATGTCGAAATATTGAGGGATCGAGATGTCTAACAGACATTTTACCTACCAGCCTACAGGTATAATTTATACTATTTCATATTAATTTTTAATAACACAGTTTAAAAAAACACCAACACGTAAAAACCGTTAGTTAAAATTTAATACCGACGTTTCGGCATATCGCCTTAATCATGGTATAATAAATATATAAACACAGGAAGTCACGTCACATAATGTGACATTAAAATAGCGGGAAAAACAAATGAGCTGCGTCGCGCCAAATTCGGCTCAAAGAATTATTCATCCAGGAGCCAAACGAGCGACAAGATGCGGTTCATATAGAATATTTTCGCAAACACAAGTACATGAATTATCGGATCGAAAAGATACTTAAATTCCTATAAATAGTAGTAAAAAAGAGAAATAGGAACAAACGAAAGTACATATAACTGCTCAATGAAAGCATCTCTACATATCAATTTACATATACATATATATTAATTTTTAGAAATGGTCAACATTTTTTATCAGTTTTACTTTGATACCAAAGTTATACAGTGAATGTGCCAATAGCGGATCAGTACCAATAACGGATCCAAAAATGTTTACTTGTAAATTTTCATTAAAACTACTATGATAATCAAATTAAAAATATAATTGTCATTCATATTACCTTTCGAACTTCAGATTTATAAACAAAACGAGAATATAAATATCCGTGTAACATGACAATGATCGCGGAAACGCTTTGTCACCCATTCCGTTGACACTGGAGATTTTACTCGTATTAAACCGAAAGTAGATTTGTTCGCTGTATATCTCCATAACAAATTGAGGTAAGTACATACTTTTGAGTTTTATTTGATGTCACAACAACAAAAAATGGCATATCACTTGATTTTGTTTATTAAAAAATCTTGACACGAGATTACCGAGGGATTAATACAGGCCCGTCTCAGTACCATTAGTGGATCACATTTTGGATGCGTGACATTTTTGAGGGAACATTTATAAAACCATTTTATCAATTAAATGGCACTGTAAACTTGGTTTATTTTGATATTCATCTTTTGGTCAGCAGTCAAATACCTCTTTGAATGTTATAACAATATGCCTGACTGTCCATCCATGCGTCTGTTTTCACGTTTACAAGTAATGAAAATTGGATGGAATTTGATGTACTGCAGTAGGTTTTTGTTGAGGGGTTTGGGGATGTGTACTAAACTCTGACAAACATATCTTTTTTCTATAACGTTGGAATGTATAAGACTTAAAAGAAATTTTGACTTTTTAATGACATTTCCTACGGCCGTCTTTACCGTAGATGATCGAGTGAGTTTATTTGTACAAAACGAAAGGCTCGTTAACCATATATACAGAGAAAGAAGAGGAGCCAATGGCGGTGTGGTTCAGTGAAATGGCAATGCGCGGTACAGGTCTGTTTGTGAGTTTTTAGATTTAGTAAAAAAACATTGTAAAGAAAGAAAACTGAAAGACACCCTTTAGAGACGGTAGGCCTGGGCTTATCTGGTATGAAGCTTTTAAAATTAGAAACGCTCATATCATATCAATGCGACAAGAGACCACTTTGGATCTGAGAAGATCACAGGTCACAAAAGAGGTGACAGATAGCTAGTACAACACATTCAGAGCAAACGATTTACTTGATAAACCAAACAGAATCTGGAATACCGATGAAACGGGCTTTAACCTGGGCAGAAACTCGGCAAAGGTCATAGGTCAAAGCAGGAGTGATGTCAGCGTTCCCCGGCCACAGTACTGCTTGGGAAATAGCATTTATAGAAGTGCATCAGGGCAAATGATGCCACCATTTTTCTTTTCAATGGACTAGTATTTTAGTCCCAGAACCTCGCTGAATATCATAGTATTATATCATTTGTAATCATGAATTTCATATTTAGTTACAATAGGGTGAGAGAATATCAATTTAGAATGACGATATAACATGGATAGCTAGTTAGTGGTGACGTTCAAAATTGAGTATTAGTTTGGTATTTGTCTAGTTATGAAAATATATTCATATTTAATTGGTTACATTTGTTAGTTTCTTTAATTTGTTATGTTACTGATCATTAAAATTATCTAAAATAAATAAATTTCAGTTATTTCGTAATTTTTTTTCTTTTTGTTACCATAATAAACATAACATTTATTAAATGATTTAACAATTTGCACATAGGCATTGAAATGATGTGTGAAGAAATGTTTAAATATTTCTGAAGTATATATTGATTTTGCCTCTATCTACCAAACTTAATTTTTATGTATTATGCAGGCAGTATTCCAATGTTTGCTTGAAATTTTACGTGCATAGGAAATGCACAATGAAACAATGGCGAAGAATTATTTCCTTGTCTATATGATATGAAATCTTTTCAAGCTTTTCATTCACACTTATCCAGGCTGGTATAGCTAAAATAGTTCTAAACTGTCAGTGCAATTCTTGGTTTGATGACCCCATTTGGTCCGGCAAAAAAGATAATAATCAAACTGAAAAACAGTGTTGTTTTAACTTGCTGAATGATTTAGGAAACTAATTTTCCTTCAGTTTTACCAATGAACTTTAAGACTACGAGGTGCTCTCGTAAAGTCATGTTTACTTCACTCAGCTTATCCTAAAAAAATATTTGTTTGCTGTGCTCCGACCCAGTATTTTTTATGCGGGTAAGAAGCTAGCTATTTTTTTCATTAGCCAAAATTTGATTTTTTAAACAAAAATGAACAGAAATCATGGAAGTCAATAAAATGTTTGGGTAGCTGCAATTGTGAGTGAGTTGATAAGAGCATGGCAAACATTTTTTAAGAACGGCACAACCTCATATGAATTGTAACTGTCTGTCAGGGCCCATGGACAAGTCAATGTGATGTTTTTGAGATATTCCCTGAGGACGGAGTAAGCGCTTATATCACATGATCCGATAATGGCTTAGTTGATCCGTTGTTACTGCTTCCACAGCCATATGTAAATTGTCCATATCCATGTAACGGTGAACTAGTTCCATGAAATGTTGGCTGGTGTTTTCAGAGGGAATATTTTTCTTTCAGTTAACATATTTTCTAAAACAGTTTATGCGATAAGATTAGTGTATGCAGCGACTGTTTCACTAGTGATCCGCTATTGGCACATTCACTTTAAATTTACACATTTTTGTCCTCAAAATTCGCTGAGAAACCTGTGTAATAATTAAAATTAATAAATAATATACAAACTTTTCAAACTTTCATACTGAATTCATGTTAATCTGCGGATTTATGTATTAAAGTTCTTAAACTGAAAACGAAACTGCATGTCAGGTGACAGTGCAGGTCGAACAGGAATCAGGATACCATTTGATTTAATGAAATTGGTACATCTGTCAGGTAATCACGATCAATCATACAATTTAATACCACGTTACATGTGTTCGATTCGTAATAAATACTTTGTCAGGGTAACTTATCTGTAAATAGGTTTTACGAACTTAATTTGCTTGCCCCTCTTCCGCCTGAGACGATCTTCCTCATCCAGACGCTTGCATTATTGAATTACTAAATCCGGTCCCGTTACTGATCCGGTCCCTGATTGAAACGACCTTGAAATATCCGGCCTCATTTAGCATGGGAAATCGGGCCCGCATACATTTTAAAAATAATTATTCATTTAATATTTGGTATCTCTAATAAAATATTGAACTATTAAAAAGTTATTAGATAATTTCAAACGCACTTCTTTTGTCAAATACAGTTTACTACTTCTGTAAGATACTGCTCCTTACATTTATTATATATTTTGTTGACAACTTCTGATAGATACTGCTAAATATATCTTTATTGTATACTGCTGACTTCTTCTGTTAGATACTGCTCACTACTTCTGTTACATACTGCTGACTACTTCTGTTAAACTCATCTGTTCGATACTGCTCACTACTTCTGTTAGATACTGCTCACTACTTCTGTTAGATACTGCTGACTACTTCTGTTCGATACTGCTCATTATTTCTGTGAGATACTGCTCACTGCTTATGTTAGATACTGCTCACAACTTTCGTTCGATATTGCTAATTACTTCTTGTCTCACACCACTATTACATTTACCATAGGGCTCCATTATAACATTTATGGCCAAAACACAGTGGAAAACAATATCTGCAGCATGTGTCTTGGCTCAAATTCTTTACTGGTTCAAGATTATAATTAATGGTTAATTATTATTATTACGGTTCAATTATAAAGGAAAACAAGCATACCTTCACCATTTTTTTTTTGTTAAATTCAATGCTTTTGTGAAACCTATCAATTTCCAGAGTAATAATATATCATCTCTTCGCCCAAGATGCGATTCGAATGAACAATTCTGAAATGACACAGAATTGTCCAGAAAGCTGGTATCAGCATTACATTTTCAGTGGTGATTTCTTGAATACTGACAATTCAACTTATGCTAGGAAAAATTAAATCACTGCAGTACAAAGCCCTGAAAAAAGAAGAAAAAGAGAACTAAAGTTTTATTTCTACCTCCTTCAACTGTAGGTCCGAAGTACTCAAGGGAAATAATAGTGGTTTGAGTCCTGAAGAGGACTTTTTTTGATATTAAGATTCTACATTTATATATTATGTTATAATACTCAATACAAGTTCAATAAAGCTAAATGCATCCCATAGCTCAACTAGTTCTGAAATAAAATTAGTTTTAGTGACACATGGTATCAGTCAAAAAGCTTCTTTTTGTTGTAAAAAAGCAAGAATTCACAACCATACAATCTAATTTTATAATAACTTGACCAATTATGTCTACAAAGGTCTGTAACTATCACAACTACATGGTAAAACGAAAAGGTGTCTTAAAAACATGCATTTTGATTAAAAAAAAAAGATAAGTTTTATTTCTACCTCCTACATCTGTAGGTCCGAAGTACTCAAGAGAGATAATAGTGGTGTGAGTCCTCCTAGCTGTTAGATACTGCTGACTACTTCTGTTCGATACTACTCAATACTTCTGCAAGCTACTGCTCACAAAGTCTTCTATTAGATACTACTCACTACTTCTGTTCGATATTGCTGACTACTTCTATTAGGAACTGCTCCCTACTTCTATTAGATATTGCTCACTATTTCTATTCGATACTACTCACTACTTCTGTTCGATATTGGTGACTACTCCTGTATAATAGTACACACTACTTTTGTTATATGTTGCTGTTAGAAACTACTTACTACTTCTGTAAGATACTGCTCACTACTTCTGATCGATACTGCTCACTATTTCTATTAGATACAGCTCACTATTTTATTACATCTCGCTCATTACTTCTTTTAGATACTGCTCACTACTTTGGTCGATACTGCTCATTACTTCTGTTCGATATTACTGCCTTCTGTTAGATACTGCTCATTACTTTTGTAAGATACTGCTCACTGCTTCTGTTAGATACTGCTCGTTACTTCTGTTAGATACTGCTCACTACTCATTTACGTGCTTTAATGATCATGTACGCAGACTTATTTTTATTTAGTTTAGGACCTGAAATTGTGTTAAAAGTATCTACTTTACTTATTAAATTTGTAAGTGCTTTTTTCGAACCATCTACTATGAAAGTTGCTTCATCAGCAAAAGCTGTATTTTTTATTTCCGTCTTATTCATTTTAATACTTTTAATATTTTTGTCGTTCTGGCTATTTCTGTATGATACTGCTCACTTTACTTAATTTTAGTTGCGGTATACTTAAGTTCTTCAACAATTTTAAACAAACTTTGATGGGAATGTTCTCAGATGTGTTTCTGAGACAAATGGAAGATAGGATATTTGAAAACGAGATTTAGCTAGATTTTGAATGAATACGCAAGCGTTGATAACATATAAATCAGTTGCTTTACCTTCTCTATGTAAGTCCTTGGTTTGATCTTGACTCTTTTTAAAATTAGCTTGCTGGTTGAAACATGTATTTCAATAACATAAATACTCTCTTAAGATATGTCGTTTGTTTAAACACCAGCATGTATCCTGTGCTGTGACGGTCCTGATGGGACACCGTATAAAACAGACACTGCCAGCATTAAAATAATGCAAGCGTATCGAACAAATTAACACACCTTCCAGCGTGTCAGTTTGACAATATAGCACAATATATTGTGAACTAAGACAGCAATAAAAATGTGTTGTTTTTTTTAATATATAAATTGTGAATATGGAATTTGGATACTAACTATTTGGATACTAGCTATTAACTTAATATATAGGAGGTAGGTAAAATAATTAAATTTTTCGTAATTAACATTTCTTTTATATATATTAGACAGAAAAATGTACACATTGTTCTAAGGTTATATTATAATTGATAAACTCATACAGTGTTGGCAAATATAGGTAAATGCCAATATAAAAACAGTTTTCATCCGCATGCAAGCCCTTATAAATCCCCCATTGGTGCAAAGAGATACCAACTACTTTCTTATTTCATATACATACACTTGGTACCTTATTGCTCCAATGAGACGGAATTTAATACCTTTATTGATAAAGGATAGACACATTAATATAATAAGTTCATATTAGACAGTATGCAATGAAACAAGATATAAAAAGGGTCCTCCGTGATCTAGTGGCTAAGGTGCTGTCGTCAAGTGACCACCTACCTCTCACTGCCATGGCCATGGGTTCGATCACAGCTCGGTTATTACACTTTACGTAGAACGTTTGCCTGATACTTGCGGAATATGGCATATCCATATTTTTATTGTGGAGAAAAGACTCAGAATGAAAGCAGGTTGAACCACCTTCATTTGCAAGTTTCTGGCAAACTATGTTACATAAAGCTGTTCGACCGACCCCATGGGTCATTTTTCAACGGATGAATGATCGATTTTTAACATTGTAAACTGACCCCGGCCATTATTTAATGACCCAACCACACGTGAAAAATTGACCCTCGTTAAAATCTGATCACCAACAGTTTGAAACTGATCGAAAACTGTTATTTACACTGTTTTATTGGTGATAACACGTGGGGTATCAGAATGGTGTTTGTTGGAATTACTTTTCGTTAGTGTGGCATTCTCCTCTTATCATTTCCAGCGTTTTGGTGTAAATTTTCTTTTGTTTTTAGAGGGCTGGATATTCGTAATATTAACCTTGAATTCACTGTTTTATAACCAAATATATTTATAACAAAGGTTTGTTCACTTTCACAAAGGGGAAAATGAAGTAGTCATACACCAGTAAACATGTGTCTTGATGCTTGCTGCCTTGTCTGTCAATTCATGATGCCATACTGACCCTTCTTTGTAGTTTGGGCTTGAGCAAATGTTTTTTTATTTGCTTTGCCAGGCTTTTAGTGGCATGCCATGTGTCATTTGTTGATGTTGTCCCTACTCTTTTTGTTTTAAGAAATTTATTTATACTAGCATTTTTATCATGGCAGTGAAGTTAAATCTTGTGACCATAGTTATCAAAAAAATCATATCATTTCTTTGTTCCAATAAGCTCATGTTTTTGAGATGAAGAAGTGTCCTTTTTCGTGACATGGATAGTTTTCAAGACTCTATGTGTATTAGCTCCAGTGCAAACAACATCTGTATGATAGGAGTTTTTGCGAGTGCCATGGTTTGCATCAGACAATATAGCAATGCCTGTATCTGGATATTCGTTGGAAGAAAGTTCCGATTGTATTGCAACATTGCAGGCTTCATCGGTCATATCCTGAACCACTTCTTTATACGTTTTGAGTATTTCTGTTACAAAAACTCCCTTTAAAGAACCAATGCCTGCAGCTAAACAGAACTTCTAATATTGGTTTGGTAATATTCCTGATGTGAAATATCCATGTAAGAGTCTTTGATTTAGTATTTTTGTCCCAAGTATGGTGAGCTACTCCATCATGCACTATGTTCATTCGAACAATTAAATATCATCATCCCAACATGACCTAGGTATTTTGATGATGATAGATGCATTGGCTCCTTGCATACTTTGTAATGGTCACCAATTCGACAGACAAAGTTTTCAACAGACATGGATGTTGTCAAAAACAACAGCTCATCACCGTATTCTTGTTCATTGACACACTGAAATACTGGGTCATGGAATGGGTCATTTCTTAATGGAGAATCAGAAGCAGTACTTTTTGCCTCCATTGTGCCCTTGTAGGACCGAAGTACCTCCATTAAGAAATCCTTTGAGGTGACTGTTTTCATTACCATCTCCTAAACTTGCAAGTATTTCTTTAACTAAATCCATTATTTCTTGCTTTTCTTCCTCCTTTTCACACATAAATCCAATTTTCCCTTCTATGCCTTTTGTTTTTCGTTCAATATTTCTATTTTTAGAAACTTCAGGATTGTCCTTATAATACTTTTTCCTTTTTTGACCCTGCTGTGTAGTAGATGCCATTTTGGTGATATTTCTAATTCTACAAATTTACACCTATAATTCAGCCAGTGTGTGTATTGATGTGTTATTTAAATTTACATGTATAGCGATAAAGTTTTAAAAGACTTAAAAAAAAATTTTTTTTGTTACGAAGGAAGTTCATGAAATGTTTTCATATTAAATTTCAACAATACAAGTTTGTCACCAATACTTATTGGAACATACCAAATATTTGGCGGCATTGGCCAGGAATGTGAGGTTAGGAAAACAAATGTATCAGTGTGTTGTGCCATTGTGATGGATTTACCAAAGTATATATTATCAATAGTTGTAACAGAGGAACAAAAAATTACCATTGAATCTCTTTTCAATCATTATAATTGGGATTTTAATGTGGTAAACCAAACAGTTTACAATGAGAATGAGATTAAAGAAAACAAACCACCATTGGAAAGTCAACCTAAAAGTGATGATATAATAGCATCACAACCACTGTCACCATCACCACCACCACCACCACCATCATCATCATCATCATCATCATCATCATCACCACCACCACTAACACCACCACCACCACCACCACCACCATCATCATCATCATCATCATCATCAACAACAACAATATTATCGACTGCAAATGATGATTGTTGTCCAGAATTCCAGAATGCTTTTATTCTCCTTGTGTAACAACGCATGAACAGTCTTGGCTTGGGAAAGAGTCAAGACCACATAACAATGCTAATGTTGCTAGGCGAATTAGATATAAAAAGTTTTGGACCATGTTGGAAAGAAGGGATGCATGGAGGAATGAAAACTACCTTAAGAAAAAAGCAAAACTGATGAGGAGACAACATGTTGATGAAACAGTTATACACCATAAAAGAGAGATTATGCTAAATTGTGTTTTGAACTTGGTCAGGTCAAGGTATCCAAATTCACCTGGGGTACCTTACATAGGCTATTATTGATAAAACTTTGGGTATATGTGATGTTGTGACATATTTTGCACAGTCGTAATATTAGTTAATTAACTTATTTATCACATTATTTATAAAACTGATGCCTAGCATTCTTATATACTTGCCAAGTGCTACTATCAATCAGTAATAAATGATACCAACATGGAATAACATGGAACATTTAGTTTTATTTTCATCGGATATTACATCAATCTGTACAAGTACTAAAATAGGATGAATAATTCCGCCCCCACTTCAACCAAAAGTAAGTAAGTAAGTAAGTAAGTAAGTAAGTAAGTAAGTAAGTAAGTAAGTAAGTAAGTAAGTAAGTAAGTAAGTAAGTAAGTAAGTAAGTAAGTAAGTAAGTAAGTAAGTAAGTAAGTAAGTAAGTAAGTAAGTAAGTAAGTAAGTAAGTAAGTAAGTAAGTAAGTAAGTAAGTAAGTAAGTAAGTAAGTAAGTAAGTAAGTAAGTAAGTAAGTAAGTAAGTAAGTAAGTAAGTAAGTAAGTAAGTAAGTAAGTAAGTAAGTAAGTAAGTAAGTAAGTAAGTAAGTAAGTAAGTAAGTAAGTAAGTAAGTAAGTAAGTAAGTAAGTAAGTAAGTAAGTAAGTAAGTAAGTAAGTAAGTAAGTAAGTAAGTAAGTAAGTAAGTAAGTAAGTAAGTAAGTAAGTAAGTAAGTAAGTAAGTAAGTAAGTAAGTAAGTAAGTAAGTAAGTAAGTAAGTAAGTAAGTAAGTAAGTAAGTAAGTAAGTAAGTAAGTAAGTAAGTAAGTAAGTAAGTAAGTAAGTAAGTAAGTAAGTAAGTAAGTAAGTAAGTAAGTAAGTAAGTAAGTAAGTAAGTCAGTCAGTCAGTCAGTCAGTAAGTACTTACTTACTTATAAGAGATTAAATCCAGGCATTTGTTTCACAATATTTTGCCTCGCTTTCGAAAAATCTAGTCGTCAATTTGCCAACATACAAATCCTTATTTTTTACATAGAATGAACATAAGGGAAATTTAAAGCATTTTTAAAATAAAGGTAAACAACCTGAAGGAATTTACGATTGCTTGTGATGATAAATGTATGTTTAATTTGACACCGTCAAGTCATTACGTCATATTTACATATATTGATGGTGGGCATACTTTTCAGAATTTTTAATTTTAAGTTTTGAAATTAAGCAAGGTGTTTCAAAATATCAAATGTCGACTAAATTATTGAATATATATAGATTAGAAAATCTAGTGTCCAGTAAGAAAGATCTATATAAAGTAAGAATGTAAAGTAATCGAGTGAGAAAAATCTAGTGTCGAGTATGACAATAAAGTGTCCTATAAGGAACTTGAATATCGTGTACGGATGTTGAGTATCGAGTGAGAAAATCTTGTGTCACATATGAAAATAAAGTGTCATAGAAGGAAATTTAATGTCGTGTCAGGATGTTGATTATTGAGTGAGAAAATCTAGTGTTGTGTATGGAAAATATATTGTTTCATAAGAAACTTGAATGTCATGAAAGGATGTTGAGAATACATGTGTAAATATTAGGAAATCTAGTGCCTAGTATTTAAATCTATAGTCAAGTAAAGATGTTGTGTATTAAGTGAGAAAAACTACCGTTGCTTATGGAAATGTAGTGTCAAAAAAAATGAATTGAATGTTGTGTAAGGATGTTGAATATATATAGATTACAAAATCTAGTGCCAGGTAAAAAAAATCTATATTGAGTAAGGATGATGCGTATCGAGAAAATCTAGTGTTGCGTATGAAAAAATTGTATCACATAAGGAAATTGAATGTCGTGTTAGGATGTTGAGTATCGAGTGGGAAAATCTAGTGTTTCATATGAAAAAATAGTGTCATATAAGGAAATTGAATGTCGTGTAAGGATGTTCAGTATTGAGTGAGAAAATGTAGTGTCACGTATCAAAATATAGTCCCATATAAGGAAATTGTATGTCCTATAAGGATGTTGAGTATTGAGTGAGAAAATGTAGTGTCACGTATCAAAATATAGTCTCATATAAGGAAATTGAATGTCCTATACGGATGTTGAGTATCGAGTGAGAAAATTTAGTGTCGCATATGAAAAAATAGTGTCATATAAGGAAATTGAATGTCGTGTAAGGATGTTCAGTATTGAGTGAGAAAATGTAGTGTCACGTATCAAAATATAGTCCCATATAAGGAAATTGTATGTCCTATAAGGATGTTGAGTATTGAGTGAGAAAATGTAGTGTCACGTATCAAAATATAGTCTCATATAAGGAAATTGAATGTCCTATACGGATGTTGAGTATCGAGTGAGAAAATTTAGTGTCGCATATGAAAATATAGTGTCATATAAGGAAATTGAATGTCGCGAAGGGCTGTTGAGTATTGAGCAAGAAAATCTAGTGTTGCATATGAAAATATAGTGTCATATAAGGAAATTGAATGTCGTGTAAGATGTTAAGTATTGAGTGAGAAAATCTAGTGTTGTGTATGAAAATAAAGTGTCATATAAGGAAATTGAATGTCGTGTACTGATGTGGAGTATCGAGTAAGAAAATCTGGTGTTGCATTTAAAAATATAGTGTCATATAAGGAAATTGAATGTCATGTAAGGATGTTGTGTTTCGAGTGAGAAAATCTAGTGTCTGCTATGAGTGTATATAGTGTCATATAAGGAAATCGAATGTCATGTAATGATGTTGAGTATCGAGTGAGAAAATGTAGTGCCGCATATAAAAATATAGTGTCATATAAGGAAATTTAATGTCGTGTTATGATGTTGAGTTTCGAATGAGAAAATCTAGTGATGCATATGAAAATATAGTGTCATATAAGGAAATTGAATGTCGTGTAAGGGTGTTGTGTATTGAGTGAGAAAATGTAGCGTTGCGTATGAAAATATACAGTCAATTAGGGAATTTGAATGTCGTAGAAGGATATTGAGTATATATGGATTAGAAAATCTAGTGCACTGTAAGACAAATCTAATGTCGAGGAAGGATGTTGTGTATCGAGTAAGAAAATCTAGTGTCGCATATGAAAATAAAGTGTCATATCAAGAAATTAAATGTCGTGTAAGGATGTTGAGTATATATAGATTAGGAAATCTAATGCCCAGTATTAAAATCTATAGTCCAGTAAATATGTGTAAAAATCTAGTTTTGCATATGAAAATATAGTGTCAAATAAGGAAATTAGCTCGAAACGTTTGCTTATCATGAAGTTGGTGCTTGCCTTGCGTAATTTAAATACCAAACACATGTAATGTGCTTATCATGCAAGTTACACTTGTCTTGTATAATTTAGGTACAAACATGTGCTTATCATGCAATTGGTGCTTGTCTTGTGTCATTTAGGAACCATATGCGTGGTACCTATGCCGTTGGTGCTTTTCTTTTGTAATTTACGTACTCAACGTGTTTTGCTCATGCCGTTTATGTTTTAATTGTTTAATTTGTGTTCCAAACGTTTGTTTTACTTTTCGTTGGTGCTTTTAATGTGTATCTTAGGTACAAAACACGTGCTTATCATGTAAGTAGCGCTTGTCTTATGTAATTAAGGTACCAAAAGTGTAATTCTTATGGCCTAAATGCTTTGTGTTATTTTAGGTACCAAACCTGTGCATTTCATGCATTGGTGATTGCCTTGTGTAATTTAGGTACCAAACGTGTAGATCTGATGCCGTTGGTGCCTGTCTTATCTTTTTTAGGTACCAAACGTGTGATTATCATGCAGTTGGTGCTTGTTTTATGTAATTTAGATACCAAACACATGGTTCTCATGCCGTTGGTACGTGTCGTTTTTAATTTACCTACTTAACGTGTGTTTTTCATTCCGTTTATGCTTTAATTGTATAATAGGGACCAAACGTGTGCTTATCGTGCAGTTTGAGTTTGTCTTATGTTTTGTAGGTACCAAACGTGTGGTTCTCTTTCCGTTGGTGACTTAATCGTGTAATTTAGGTACCAGATTTGTGGTTATCATGTAGTCGGTACTTGTCTTGTTCTATTTAAGAACCAAACACGTGCTTATCATGCAGGTAGCGCTTGTCTTATGTAAAAAAGGTACCAAACGTTTGATTCCCATGTCATTGATGCGTGTGCATATCATACAGTTGGTGATTGTCTCGTGTAGTTTAGGTACTAAACGTGTGGATCTCACGTCGTTGGTGTCTGTCTTGTGTCTTTTAAGTATCAAACGTGTGCTTATCATGCAGTTGGTGCTTGTATTATGTAATTTATGTACCAAACGCGTGGTTCTCATGCCTTTGGTGGTTGTCGTGTGTAATTTACATACATAACGTGTGGTTCTCATGCCGCTTATGCGTTATTTGTGTAAGTTTGGTACCAAACGTGTGCTTATCATGCAGTTTGTGCTTGTGCAGGTACCAAAACGAATGGTCTCTTGGAGTTGGTGCTTGTCTTGTGTAATTTTAATTCAAACACGTGGCACGTGCTTATCATGCAGGTAACACTCGTCTTGAATTCTTGATGTACCAAACCTGTGCTTATCAACCTGCTCTTGTATTGTGTAATTTAAATACCAAACGCGTAGTTAGCATGCCATTGGTGATTGTTTTGTGCAATTAAAGTATCGAATGGGTGATCATCATGCAATTTGTTGTTTTGTGCAACGTATGTTAAAAACTTGTGTCTATATTGCAGATAGCACTTGTCTTGTGTAATAAATATATCAAAAGGATGGTTATCATGCAGGTACTTGCAGCCATTGTCTTTTGTAACTAAAACTAAAGTACCAAACGTGTAGTTATAAAGCATGTGATATTTTGTCTTTTGTAGTTAAGGTACCAAACGTGTGGTTACCCTACACGTGAAGATTTTTGTAATTATCTTTATACGTAGCATTTGTCATTTGTATTTTAAGTGTCAAACGCGTTAACCACATAAGTAGAATGTGTAATGTGATTAATTATCGAAGTTTTGGTTAACACAAAATTTAAGTTTGCCTTTGGTAACTATGTTACTAACATTTTCCTGAAGCGCCTTATTCGTGGAGTGTTAAGTCCAGTGAAAGAGCATCGGACCCATCGGGTTCGATACCATGGCTATGTGTAATGTCCTTGGGCAAGACCTTTTATCCGCGTATGTTTAGATAATTTTAAATAATATTTTTCTCGGAGTAATGAAGTTACAAAACGTGTGTTTTTTTGCGGTGTTGATTAAGTCATACACACTGGTACTAGTGTATTTGTGTAGTAAGGTTTTAAATTCAAATGTATATAGGGAACGAACATAAAAGTTCGAGTGAGGATAAAAGTGAGATTGAGGATAACGTGACTTCGAACCCAGATGTCGCAGGTTCGATCCCTGTCACGGGTGTTTTTAAATAAACTCGTATTATTTTGATTTACCTATAATGTATTGATTTTTTATCCTTTAACACATAATAAGTTTACTTAGCCTCAATTATACAAGTTTCCCTTTGTCGATATTCAATCAAATGTGAACTTGTATACCCAGGTGTTGTGACATGTATAAAATATTGGCTAAATGGTCGGTGGAGAGAAGTAATTTGACCAGTGAGGTATATCAGTAAATTTAAGCGTGATGTTCATGAACCTGAGGACCGAGGTTTCGTTGAGGAGCATTGGTGGCGAGGACCTATCGAGGATGATAACGTGGTGTTGAGATAGTAGCAGTGACGTTAGAAATGTCATACAAACTAGGAAGGACAATCGAGTGGCCCGACTGCCGGTGAACAGTTTTTTGTAGATATGAGAGCGGCGAATCTACTCTATATTTGAGGAAGTGGTTTTGGAATCGAAACACAAACATTTAGAAAGATAATTGTACTTCGAAGAAATAAATGTGAAACTCAGTAAAAATACGTGGCTTCATATAGTGATTTAAAACTAAATATATGTTCTTTGTTGTTATGTATATTGTTTATAATATTTATTGTAATTAATTATGTACTGTCGTGATTGCTCTGCCTCGACCATCCTTCAACAACCCCCCCCCCCCCCCCCACCCCCTTTATCTAAAAATACTTATTATTCTTTCGGATGAGACTTTAACAATAAAAGAGATCCTATCGGTGTTTTCACCGGGCATGTAAAAGACTCTGGGACACTACAAAAAGGTATTCTATATCTCTGCACTATCACTACAAAACTCTAAAAATTACGTATACTCTTCTGGAGGCGTCACCTATAGAGAAAACAATGGCGACGAAAATTGGAAACATCATCAACAACATGATAAAGTATGGTATGGAAGAATATTAGAACATTTAATGATAGACGACAAAGAAAGAAAGATAGGTGATTAAGAGAGAGAGAGAGAGAGAGAGAGAGAGAGAGAGAGAGAGAGAAGAGACAGACAGACAGACAGACAGACAGACAGACAGACAGACAGATTTCATTTTTTTAATTTTGGATAGATAGTCTGTGTTTAGTGTTTTGTGTATTTAAAACCAAATATAAAAATGTATTAATGTCTGCATAAATATATACTATAAACATACGCTTTCTGTTTAATTGGCGCAGTTCGTGTGCATATCTATTACATTTGTTAAAAAAATGACACCTGTTTTGTGTATATAATCTCTTTAGTGTAGTACATAAACACAAATATAAGCAAGTTTTAATGAAACCGTTGGTATAATATTTCGCTGTGCATTTTCTCAAAATTAAACTGAGCTATGTAGATCTATAGCTTGCTTTTTTCACCAAACCTGCCACGGACTGGATCAGTATCAAGAAAATGGCAATACAAAATAACATAAGACAATTTATCACCATAAGGATTAGCATTAGAGAATTCCATTTTCACACGAACATTTTAGAATGCAGCATTTGATTGACGTTTGAAATTTCCCCGGGTTGTGGGGTAGGGGAGGGTTGCAGCCGTTCTCTCATCAGCTGGAGGGCCTTTCCCTTCCTATAAGCTCCTTGATACAGATACAGATACACACAGTAAAGAAAAGAGATTAAAAACGCTCAGGAAGAGAGAGAGAACGGAGTTTGAGAGAATAGAGAGAGCGAGAGTTAAGTTTGGAAATGAAGAAAGAATGAAGAAAATCGGAACTGTGATAAAAGACAATAATAAAAGAGAGGAAAAATGAAGAGATGGATAGTGGGATAGTAGAGAAATAGAAATAAGATATGATCAAGAGAGAGAGAGACAGAGAGACAGAGAGAGAGAGAAAAAGAGAGAGATGGGGGAACAGGCAGGAAGGCAGAAGGTAAGAATTTAAGAAACGTAGGAAGAGGATATAATGACAAGAATAAAGTAAAAATAGAATGAAAGGGTGCATGGAAGGAAGAGAAAAGGGGAGTGAGTGGAGGCAACCATTCCCTAAAGGTAAACCGATTGCTTATTGATTATTTTAATATATATATAACATGCTCTCTGTCTTCCGTGGCCTAGTGGTTAATGCGTCCGCCTCGGAAGCAGGAGGTCAAAGGTTTGAATCCCGGGGAAAGCACTTGGGTTTTTCCAATGCGGCCGGTTGCTTACCCAGTAGCTAGTTAAATTGAGGGTACTGAATGTCTATTAGCCGAACGCCTGACAATGATAGCTTTCGAGGAGTAACTGTGTATAGCATAAAGGTGTCTCATAAGCCAAGTGTGGCCGGCCCTTTCAGTAGGATCGACACTAGAATAAACAAACACTTTACATTTTACACACGTATATCGCAAATCTAAAGTAGGACAAAATCCGTCCTTATTAAATATGTATTTGTAAGTAATGCTTGTGTTCTTTTTCATATTTCTAAATATCAAAATTCGATTTTAAATATATTATTTTAACTTCGCGGAACAACTATCTTAAAAAAGATCTGTCTTATTACATATTACGCTGTATACATGTTACAATTCACAAGCAAGTTGCAATATTATATCTTATGTAATAATAAATTGTGTTAAGTTTTTGTTCACTATCGTGCTTTAAACTGACCATTTACGTCTTATGACACAGTCACGTCCCTTTTTCCCATGGTAACATGATTCTTGCACTTTAAAACAAGGCCTATGTAATTTGGTTTTGAAATAATTTCATAATGTTTTTAGTAGTTGTGATTTCTTACTGCAGATGAGTAGAGCAAAAGTTGGTATAGCATATATTGCAATAAGACATTACTGGTGTTAAAAAAGTGACTTGTATAGGTATTCAACATATGCATGTATTGATGAGCATTTTAGGACTTCAAAAAAAACAACGTGGTCAACCTACCAGTTATTGTGCATTTATATGCGGGTTTACATTCCTGCTATAAAAAAAAACGTTAAAAAAACCTTATGTGGAATTATTTTTTTACCATTGAAATCCTATACCTTTTTTTATATAAAACAAAGACAAAATTCAACTGTGTAGAGAGACCTATAGGTGAGCATTTATAATAATAATTATTGCTGTTGTTTTTATGAAGACTTTCATTTCAACTAGACAATATCAGAGACATAAACAATTAAGACACAAACGATATCCTGTCCACTGACAGGAAACAGGTGCGAAAATGGCACCTTGTTATCATAACAAAATTCTAGGACTTGTATAAAGTCTCTATAGAAATCCTTGCAAAATTACTCAACCGCGATAAGGGATCATAGAGTCTCAACCAATGTATATGATTATGTTTAACACGCGTCGCATACGGTAGCGAAATAATAAATTGCAATAAACATTGTTACATGCAATGTATAGATTGTATGAACAACACCCTTAGTGGCTAAGTGCATGGCTATTGTATAGATACTTTGTTTATAAGTCATTAGATGGTTATTGTATAGCTGATTTATTTTTCTAATTTCAATGAACGGCTTTTATATCGCTGATTTATCTTTAATTTCATTGCTCGCCTTTTATCTAGTTTTAGTTAGTTGTGTTACTATTACTTTTCAAGTTTTCAAATCCAGTGTATCAGCATGTTGCTGCTGCTCATTATTCATATCATGTTTAGTAATGCATTATTTAAACACTTAAGTTTAATGCTTGGTCTATTGATTGAAGACAAATATATAATGTTACTGCTACTCCTGAGTTTTTTTCTCTTAATAACAAGGTTCAACTCTTGGTCTGTTTAATGTGGTTATTATATAACGTTTTGGTCTGGCTTCAAATATAATTCTTAAATTTATAAAGAGGCAAACATTTTATTAATTATATCAACATACATTTTTCAGTTTCTTTTATTAATTTTATAAACGAGTCGTGCATGTGTATTTTCATATTAAGAGGGGGTAGGATGTTTTGCTAGCTTATTATGCATGGACCCATCGAAGTGCCTCATGTAAACAAGTTTCAGCCAGCCAATCAGAATCGAGCCCGAGATGTTGCGAGAAGCGATATGACCATCAGCCGTTCTCCTGCTAACCAACAACCTTCCGATACAGTCGTTCTATTATCCATAAACCAACTTATAATAAGGTAAGTAAAAAAGTTACTTGTTATATTGTACTCTTGTAAAGCCCTACTAGCCCGTACAATAATATACACAGTAAACATAAGCTAAATATAAAAAATATACATTCGTTTAAATTTGCGCCATTCGTGTGCATATCTATTAAATTTATTCAAACTATAATGTCAGAGATTTATAATATTATACGTGATACTACCTTTAATGCATTATACAATTACACGTTATTTAATACAAAGTACTTAAAACATTATCCACTTTTGTGTATTCAATATCAGCATTGTATAAACAAAACTTTATATCTTCCATCTAAGCCTTAAGTTTGAGCTGAATGAAAAAGTTCGTATAATATATCACAATGTATTTCTCAAAGAAATGATACCTAACCATATAGATTTATAGTTTGCTTTCTTAACCAAACCTACAACAGGTTGGAGCAATATGAAAGGAATTGCAATACAAATAAACATGAGACAATTGATCACCATAACAATTAGATACATGTCCCACCAACATTTTTGAACTTAGAAAAAACGCTAGAATGCAGCATTAAATTGATGTTTGAAATATCAAATTTCCCCGTGTATTGGGTGGTAAGGGTGTAGCCATTCACTTATCAGCTGGAGAGCCTTCCCCTTCCCAAAACACTCCGTGATATACATGCAAAAAGAACTAAAAGAGAAAAAGAGGAGGGGGGCATGTGTTTGAAATAATGTGTCATTAGTTTAATACATGAACTAAATTACGTTTTACATTAGATTCACACGTACTCCCGATAGTCTACGCGTGCAGATCTGTCGTAGGGGGTCATGAGATCCTCACGCAGAAAAAAACATGTGTTCTTGATTAAACATAGGTTAGACAGGCAAAAAAACTCATTGGGGTGCTCTTTTATTCTTAAAAAAACATACTTGTTAGAAATACATTATGTAAATTAGGATTTTATTATGTGTGGTTAGCACAAAGAGTAGGTGATATAAATATATTTCTTTCGACATCCCAACAAAGACTACTAGATAATTATATTCAAAATTTGAACGAACGATTAAATAACTCCTCACTAACAAAATTTTACAGACCATTTTCTACTTCAAGAAATAGTGAACATTCTAAAATGTAGAAACAGCGTTAACAAGAATATCTGTGCATAGGTTAGAAATAGAAACAGGGCGAAGAAAAAAACAATAAAAAGCCCTAGAGAAAACAGAAACTGCAGTAATATGTAATATCTTGGAGAACGAATTTCATTTTTTATTTGAATGCAGTACATATAATAACATAAGATGTCAATACTTAAAGCCTTTAGTTAAATTTTAAGAAACCGCAGCATGTATAAGACCGTCTAGTTATTTCAGACTGATAACAAAACTCTGATTAAAAACTTAGCAACATATACATTCAAAGCTTTTGAAAGCAGAAATACATTCATTTTTGAAAATTATCAACACTCTCCTGTTCTTAAAATTGCAAAACTGTGTGTTGATTTAAAGTTGAACATCAAATTAAACTAAAGTTTATGACAAAAAAGAATTATTATTATTTGTTTATGGAATAATTTTAAAGTATGAAATATGTCTAGCTTATAATAGCATTTGGGGAAATGTTTCTTTACACAGGAATAGGTTTAAATATATAGATATATAAAGATATTTCATACGATTCGCGTGCAATTGAACACATACTGTTTGTATTATTGTTATTCTGTTATCTGTTTGCTCATGATCATATGTGACTTATGCATAGATTTATATGAAACTTTGTACGGTTAATTTTGGATGGCCTTAATTGACCTATGACGGGGAAATAAAATCTAAAATCTATCGAATTTCGTTATCAGAATATTCATTATCGAATTCTGAATTGATTTGCATGTAAGATTTATTTCATTATGTCAATGTATAAGAACGACACGTGCAACATCAATTAATTGCAAAACTGCTTTGTCTTCTTATACCACAATTTAGTAATCAACCCTCCATATAATTTCATTTTACTATAACTGAAGTCGTTTTGTGTTTGTTGTCAATCTATGGATCTTTCATCTACCATTATTATCTATGGGTGTTTTTTCCAGTTCTTTCATATTAGCAAATCTAGTTTTGTTATATCAAAAGATGTTGTTTTACAGTGTATTCCATTTGATCCAGGCATTTTAACATGCTGTCAATGCCAACAGCATTAATTTTGTGCACAGTAACAGAGGAATGGTTTGTGATTTTGTTGTGTGGGTTTTTACACCTGTGTATTTGATAATCATTATAATTATTGTAAATTATCTGCATTATCATTGTTTAAATTCTTGAAAAATAGATGTATTTATATTATCAAGAAATGGCTAAATTTACACAATCAGATCACTAAATATGAAAGAAAATATATAATACAGGTAGTTCACATTCAATTTGATATTTGTGTCGACATAGTTGGATCCAGTTGCATTAAGTTATTATTATAGTTAGATAAATACAGCATGCAGATATGCATTTTTAAGATACACAAACTGAAATGTCCATGTGACATTGAACCATCAATTGTAGATCTGCCTTTCCTAAATTCAAATCGTGTATCAAACACATGCTGTCGTGGTTGTCACATACTTATTCAATGCGTTTGTTCAAAATTGTACTAAACAATTTAGGATAATCATGCATTTTGTACCTAAATAACACAAAACAAGTGTTACCTGCATAATAACCCCTGTTTTCAACCTAGGTTACACAAGACTAGGGTTTCCTGCAGTAGAAACACGCATTTGGTACCAAAATCCCACAAGACAGACACTAACTACACGTTTGGTACCTAAATAACACAAGAAAAGAACCAATTATATGATAATCTCATGTTTGGAACCTAATTACAAAAGAGAAGCGCTACCTGCATTTTGTACCTAAATTACATAAGACAAGCACCAACAAAATCAGGTCTACACGTTTTCTACCTGAACTATACATAAAAGGTATCAACGGCATGAGAACCACACGTTTGGTACCTAATTTACACATGAAAAGAACTAATTATATGATAATCTCATGTTTGGTACCTAAATTACAAAAGAGAAGCGCTACCTGCATTTTGTACCAAATTACATAAGACAAGCACCAACAAAATGAGGTCTACACGTTTTGTACCTGAACTATGCATAAAAGGTATCAACGGCATGAGAACCACACGTTTGGTACCTAATTTACACAAGACAAGTGTGACCTGCATGATAAGCCACTGTTACCTGCCTAAATTAAACAAGCATGATAATCAAGTGTTTGATATTATAATTACACAAGACAAGTGCTACCTGCATAAGCACACATTTTGTACTTAAATTACACAAAAACAAGTGCTACCTGCATAAGCACACATTTTGTAATTAAGTTATACAAGACAAGTGCTACCTGCATAAGCACACATTTTGAACTTAAGTTATACAGGACAAGTGTTACCTGCATAAGCACACATTTTGTACTTAAATTATACAAACACAAGTGCTACCTGCATCAGCACACATTTTGTACTTAAATTACACAAAGACAAGTGCTACCTGCATAAGTACTCATTTTGTACTTTAATTACACAAAGACAAGTGCTACCTGCATAAGCACACATTTTGTACTTAAATTACACAAAGACAAGTGTTACCTGCATAACCACACATTTTGTACCTAAATTATACAAAGACAAGTGCTACCTGCATAAGCACACATTTTGTACTTAAATTACACAAGACAAACACTACCTGCATAAGCACACATCTGGTACCTAAATTACACAAGACAAGCACTACCTGCATGGCGTTTGGTATATAAATTACATTAAACAAGCGCTACCTGAGATTGTGTAAGTTTGGCCTCACAACAGAACACATTTTTGTGACGATTTTGCCTAGAAAACCTCTTGCATAATACTCACAAAATAATACCAAGTTTGAGAACAATTCCAAAGTATGCATTAAACTTTCATACAAAAGTGGATGTACGTGTACAAATTGTAAAAGTTTAGGTTTTCTTTTTTGGTCAAATTATGGTAGTTGATTTATTGAAAAGGCTGCGTACGTTTAGGGTAATAGTTTGCATGTTTTGTTTTAAAAAATGTTGAGAAAAGAAATCATTGCTCAATGTAATTTGTAATTAAACATGCTATTTGAAAATAATTTCCAGATACAAACGACAATACATTTACATGGTCCTATTTCAATTTGAAATATTACATCAATGGGTGAAAATAAAATCACCAAGTTTCCTGAAATGCACATATATGACTGATATTTTTTTTTTTTTTCATTTTTTTTTCAAATCTATGTTCAATCATTATATATATAACAAAATACAAATGATGACAAACGTAAGTTAAAACAAGGTCTTTCATTCGAAGCAAAGCCTACATATCCCAACTGTCTTCAGAAATCCGCTGTGCAAAAAATATAACAAATATTCGTGTACGGCATACACAGAAAACTGGAGGAGGTATTACGTAACGAAATAAGTAACTGAAATATTGAGCCAGTCGTCCCGAAAAATATTCGTTCACATCGCCCATTTAAAAAGTTTAGTCGTAGATAAAATGGCACAATATATAACGGGTTATTACAAGACTAAAACGGCTAAACACAATTGAAGTCTGGTATGACATGTTTCAAGAAAAGTCAACACTAAATAAATACTTTCATATTCACTTACTTATTTCAATATCGTCTAAAACAGGTGATGAGAAAAAAAATCCTAATTTCCTAGAAAAATTCTAGTACAAAACATATAAGAGATACTGTTCATATCAAAGTTTTGTATAATGTTAATACTGTATTTGATAATCTAACATATATACATTTTTAGAATCATTAAACCAATACTTTATAATTTTGACCAATCTGTTTGTCAACAATGGATGGCGTGCTACATGTAATATCCCATACACACCTCTATTACTAGATTTACACCTCCGACTTGTTTTCATAAATTTAAAATGCAGAGGCTCAATTTCTTCCGAGTTTTTAAAACCTTATATTTGAATAGCATAATAAAGTATAGACATTATAAAGGCGTTAAAAAAAGTGCATGGGTGTCTGTGGATTCATACTTTTTTGACATTTGAACATAAAAAGGTTCATGGGTTTGAGCGCTTTGTCGCCTATTACTTGTTGGTTCAGTACGGAGGAGCCTTTGATATTAAAAACATGAAATGCCGTTATTGAATACGCCAAAGAGCATTTTGCTATTAAATAACGTGTCATTGTATAATGAATGAAAGCTAGTATTACGAAAACTAAAATGAAACTTTGACATTACCGTTTGAACAATATCAATATGCATACGAATGGAGCAAATTAAAACGAATACATATTTTTTGTATTAAGCTTATGTTTCAGTTTTTGTCGACGCTAAATAAAATGTATTTGATTTTTATTGAAAATATCTTATACGATTTTTTATAACGATTTTGCTGTTGATTATTATCCTACTAGAAAAAGACCAAATTATATTAGACTTAATGAAACATGTATACATGAGGATCGAATTGCACACATGAGGACTGCAGTCTGTCTGTCTGCCTGCCTGCCTGCCTGCCTGCCTGCCTGCCTGCCTGCCTGTCTTTCTGTCTGTCTGTCTGTCTGTCTGTCTGTCTGTCCGTCCGTCCGTACGTCTGGAGCAGCACTTGTGGGTTGAGTTGCCAGTACAGAATGGACTTGTGGGGTTTTTTGGTACTTGTGGGGTGCAATGTTCACCCCACAAGTGCGAAAACCCGTGCAAATGGCATTGTGGGGTTAATTTAATTTTCTTCACATTTTTCTTTTACTTTTTTTCACCTTTTTTCATTCTTTTTTAGTGTCATTAGGGTTGGATCTCAAGGTTTGTGACATTAGGGTTAGAAAGAAAATAGTTTTTGTTTTGTTTTATGAAAAAAAAGATGTTTTATAACATATCAAAACCTCACCCCACAACATCACTTCCACAAGAACGTCCGTCCGTCCGTCCGTCCGTCCGTCCGTCCGTCCGTCCGTATATCTGGAGCGGCAGTTGTGGGTTGCGTTGCCAGTACAGAATGGCATTGTCGTTTTTTTTTGGTACTTGTGGGGTGAAATGTTCACCCCACAAGTGCGAAAACCCGTCCAAATGGCATTGTGGGGTTAATTTTATGTTTTCACATTTTTCTTTTACTTTTTTTTCCATCTTTTTTCATTCTTTTTAGTGTTTTAGTGTCATTAGGGTTTGATCTCAAGGTTTGTGACATTAGGGTTAGATAGAAAATAGGTTTTGTTTAGTTTTATGAAAAAAAAGATGTTTTATAACATATAAAAACTGCACCCCACAACATCACTTCCACCAGAACGTCCGTACGTCCGTCCGTACGTCTGGAGCAGCAGTTGTGGGTTGCGTTGCCAGTACAGAAAGGCATTGGGTTGTTTTTTTTGGTACTTGTGGGGTGCAATGTTCACCCCACAAGTGTGAAAACCCGTCCAAATGGCATTGTGGGGTTAAATTTCATTTTTTCACCTTTTTCATTCTTTTTTAGTGTCATTAGGGTTGGATCTGAAGGTTTGTGACATTAGGGTTAGAAAGAAAATAGGTTTTGTTTTGTTTTATGAAAAAAAAAGATGTTTTATAACATATAAAAACCGCACCCCACAACATCACTTCCACAAGAACGTCCGTCCGTCCGTCCGTCCGTCCGTCTGTCTGTCTGTCTGTCTGTCTGTTTAACTGTCTAGGTTCCATAATGTTCCCATGTATGTTGTCCACAGGTCGTGATTACGTTCTGGTATAAATATTATATTATTCCAAATTAAGTGGTGCTATAAAAAATATAAAATCTAAGTCTATATTTACTAGCTTTGTCGTTTTCCTTACTTTTTCATCAAAGATACATAGCGCAGCATAATTATGCGCTTCAATACTAAGCACGTCTGACTGTCAATCCAGGGGTCGTGAGTTCGAATCTCCGCCCGGCAACAGTCTCTGTGATGACTGATATTCGACATTATTTCTCATTATCATTCGTCTATCATCTCTGATTCAAGTGGGAAAGTTATCAGCGGAGATGGGTTGTGGTCGAATACTGGTTAACTTTTCAGGATCCCAGGAAACATTGGTTCGGTTAACTGATTGTCTGTTAGAACTTGAAGGCATAAGATGACGCTAAATATTCAATTAATTAATCAAACTTCATTCTGTTTTAGATGGTACTTCTGTATTTACTGTTCATATTAGCTAGAATATCATTAGCCAGAGAAAGCCTAACTCAATTATTTGAAATCTGCATCAGCCTAGTAAGTAGTCTATTGATAAATGTTGTAATCTATCGATACACAAACGATTTTTTAATATGGATAAAGATTTGTTAGGCGACGCCAGAAATGGCATTGTCACATCAAAGTGTACCTGGGTGTGGGCTAAAAATGTTAAAAATGAGTCGAACAAAAACAGTGGGAATTATTTTTGACAAAGCAAAGCTGATACCCTTCTCCAGACTGTCATTGACAAAGGTCAGTTGCCAGGTCTGCCAAGAATGAGTTGATGCGTGACATGGTTTAGACATCGTTACAGATCGGCTCAAGGCACAGACCAGACACAAGTGTGACACCTCGTGTAACTATGATGAGCTTCTTCGTAAAATAAGCATCATGGAAAAACAAAAAAAAACAATCGATGTCAACCCTGCTGTCAAGAAAGCTCATCGCTAGCCGGGTTCCAATGAAGTCTTCGTTGGAAGTCTACCAGAGGACTTATAGATAGCAGACCCATGATAACGAAAGTTTTTCACTCATTTTCACGTTTGTTGGAGAATGAATCAGAGTTACTTTCCTTTGATACTCTAGGTTTAGATGTATATACAGCAGATGGATCCATCCTCAATTAATTTAAATTGGATATTTTGAATCCAACATAAAGATTACTTTTTTACAAGATTACTATTTAAGTTGTTCCCGATACACATTTAAAAAGGACCTGCGAGTACAAAAACTCATATACATAGATAAGTCACTTTTTCCTGAAATTTTCTCACTTCTCCCGATCTTATTCAAACTCTTATACTTGTGATTTATACTTGCATAAGGTTAAGGAAAGCTAACCCTACATAACAATTAATACATTAAATTATATGTCTGTGAGATATTACATCTTTCACATTATACAGCAAAATTTGTAATAAAAATCTGGGCAAGTGAACCGTTGATCAGGGCAAGTAAGTTTTCAGCCAGTGCAAGTAGATTTTTTTCAACCTACTAGCCCTGGGCTAGTCCCCAAATTTTTTGTCTTGCAGCACTGTTGTCGAGTCAAAAAAAAAGGTCGTGTACAGTGAGTAAAACGTAAGATATATATACATTATTGAACAACTTAGCAGCTTACAAAACGTAGGCTTACGTTTCAGTTGAAGGTAAATTCTATACAGCATATATATATATATATTATCTCTTCTAATTAATACAGGACAGCATAATTTATTTACTACGACCACTTAGTTTCATTTTCGACGGAAGCTCCCCACAAAATCAACAAACAATTGGTCTCTATGAAATTTAATGATTTCACAGTACAAATCTCATTCAATTTCGATATAGGTTTAAGAAGTCTATGTCTTAGCTATACCGCACCAACTTTAACTCCAGTTCATCTTGTGTAATACTTATAACACATTTTCAACAATAACACATCGCCAGCCGATGGGTAGACAAAATTCGGAACATTCCATTGTTAATGAAGTAGTGTATCTGTGACAGACGGATCGATACATATATTCAATAAAGTAACTGGATTAAAAAATATAAAACCATAAAATGCGTAATAATATTTCATACAGAGTGTAAACAAAAAGGCATATTAACCAGAGTGTTCATTGAATAATCCCCAATTATTCGATATGAACTCTTCTTATTGTCAATCTTGTTTACATAACACAACACATTATGTTATTGAAATCTAATCGCTATCACATTACAATTATATAAAACAGATATAAATAATAAAGCTAAGAGAATCTCTTTACAGAGCTATGGGAGACAGATTGCTTTTTTCTACATGTAAACACTTAAAACCAACAACTTATATTAAATTAATAAAACATCATCTAGATTAATTATTATATAGAATTAAATAAAACAAGTAAGATTTCGTCTTAAAACATACAAAATTAGCGTAAAAAATAATCATTATACATTTAAATAAATTATATAAACTATTGTTTTTACGTTTGAAACGTCGATACAAAATTTGGCAGATAATTTTATTACTCTTTCATCTTTACAGCTTAACATCAATAAAACTTGTTCTTGAATTGTTAAACTTCTAAAATCGGTATTGTTCATGCTTATATAATCAAAATATATCTTTCTAATATCATCATATATTGGACAGGATAGTAATACACGTTCTTTATCTTCGATTGTATCTATACTGTCAACACATACTGACTCTTCAGCAGGTAATCATTCATGATGTCCGGTTTTTATGCGAATGAGTTAGACCTACTCTGGATCGAAATTTTGAATAATCGCTAGGGTGCATTAAATATTTACCTTAACCTTCAACTTTATATTCAGTGTTAAAACTTTATACAGCCGTAACTTATGTCTACCATGCCTTGATGTTCACTTTTTAATTGATATTATTTCAAAATACACATTATGTCTTTTAAATAAGTACTATTTATATTTCGTACTTAGTTCAAAAAGCTAATACCTATCGGACATTGTCAAAATAAACTTAATGCATAATATTTAGATATGTACAATAATATTTTCATGGTGTAAATCTAACCATTTAAAATAAATATTCATCTTTCTAAACTCACCTTGTTCTAAAACGGTCAGACTTTTTTTATACTAATTTATCATAACTATTTGTTTCATAAAATTCAATCATTTTCAATAGTTTGTGTTGTTATCAATTAGAAAATGCTCGTATTAATACTACTACTACTACTACTACCACTACTATTACTACTACCAATACTACTACTTCTACCGCTACTTGTACTATTATTATTATTATACTACTACTACTACTATTACAATCACAACAACTATTACTTCTACTAATACTACTACAATAACAACTTTTACTACTTCCACATCTATTACTATCACAACAAATATTACTTCTACTACTACTGCAACAACAACTATTACTACTACTACTATTACTATTAAAATCACTACAACTATTATTACTACTACTACAACAACAACTATTACTACTACTAAAACTATTACTATCACAACAGCTACTACTACTACTACTACAACTATTACTACTACTACTATTACTATCACTACAACTATTACTACTACTACTACTATAACTACTACTTCTGCTACTACGGCTGCTATAACTTATATCACTACTGTTACTACTACTACCATTATTTCTACTACTACTACCACGATTATTTTTACCACTACTACTACTACTAGAAGTACTACTATTGCAACTGGAATAATTCTTCTACTATCACCACTGCTACTATTACCACTATAATTATTACAACTACTACTACTAATAATAATAATAATGCTACTTCTGCTACTACTACTAATAATAATAATGCTACTTCTACTACTACTACTACTACTACTACTACTACTACTACTACTACTTTAACATGTACTACTTCTACTACTACCACTACTACTACTACTACTACTACTACTACTACTACTACTATTAATACTTCGACTACTATTATTGCTATTTCTACTCCAATTACTACTTCAACTTTTACAACTGCTTTCACAAGTACTTCTTCGACTACAACTTTTACTACTACTATAACTACCACTACTACTACTACTACTACTACTACTACAACAACAACAACTACTACTACTATTACTGCTTTTACTACTTATACCACTACAACTACTAACTACTATTACTGATACAACTACTTCAACTACCACTATCACTGCCACTGCTACTGCTATTTCTACTACTGCTACAACTCTTACTACTACTGCTACTACTTCTACTACTACTATGACTACTACGACTGCTGCTACTGCTACTTCTACTACTACTATTTCTACTACTACTAACACCACTACTACTACTGCTACTACTACTACTACTACTACTACTACTACTACTACTATTACCAATATTACTACTACTACTACTACTACTATTTCTACTACAACTATTACTACTACTTCTTCTTCTACTACTACTACTACTATTACTACTACAACTACCACTACTACAACTAAAACTACTACTACTACTCCTACAAATACTACTACTACCACTTCTACTACCACTATAACTACTTCTACTACTACCACTACTACTACTACTACTACTACTACTATACTACAACTAATTTTTCTACAAGTACCTCTTCTACTACGACTGTACAACTACTACTAAAACTACTTCTACTACTACTACTACTACTACTACTACTACTACTAGTAGTACTACTAATACTAATACTACTACTACTTGTACTACTACAATATGACTACTACTGCTACTACTACTACTACTACTACAACAACTACTTCTACTTCTGCTGTACATCTACTACTATTCAACACTTACAATTCTAACTTCTACTACTACTACTACTACTACTACTACTATTTCTACTACTACTACTAGTGTACATATACAGTTACTACTACTACTACTACTACTAGTACTACAATATTAGTACTACTACTAGAACTGTCCGTCTACTACTACTACTACATGTACTACTACTGTACAACTATTACTTCTGTACAACTACTACTATTGTACAACTACAATTACTACTACTACTACTACTATAACTACTACTACTTGTACTATATTGACTTATACTACTAATGTTGCTCTTATCATTACTACTTCCACTACTACTACTACAACTACTACTACTACTTCTACTACTACTACTACTACTACTACTACTACTAAGACTACTACTACTACTACTACTTCTACAATATGAGTGCTACTACTACTTTTACTACTACAATATTAGTACTACTACTACCATTACTACTACCACTACTACTACTTCTACAATATGAGTGCTACTACTACTATTACTACTACAATATTAGTACTACTACTACCATTACTACTACCACTACTACTACTACTACAATATTAGTACTACTACTACTACTACTACTACTACTACTACTACTACTACAGTTACTTCTACTACTACTACCACTATTACTACTACTTCTTCTTCTACTTATACTACTACAATATTTCTACTACTACTACTACTACTACTATTAATAATAATAATAATAATAATAATACCCCTTATACTACTACTTCTACTACTATTATTACTACTACTACTACTACTACTACTGCTACTACTACTACAGTATATCTATTACTACTACTAATAATAATAATAATACTATAACTACTACTGTACAGCTACTACTACAGTACAACTACAATTTCTACTACTGCTACTACAATATTAGTACTACTACTACTACTGTACATCGACTACTACTACAAATACTACTGTACAACTACTACTACTGTACAACTACTACTATTTTACAACTACAATTACTACTACTACTACTACATGTACTACTACTACTATAACTACTACTAATTGTACTATATTTATTACACTACTGATGTTGCTATTATTAATACTACTTCCACTACTACTACTCCTACTACTACTACTACTACTACTACTACTACTACTACTACTGCTACTACTACTTCTACTACATGTACTACTACTACTACAATATTAGTAAAACTACTACTACTAATAATAATAATAATAATACCCCTTCTACTACTAATTCTACTACTATTACTACTACTACTACTGCTACTACTACTACAGTATATTTCTTTTACTACTAATAATAATACTACTACTATAACTACTACTGTACAGCTACTACTACTGTACAACTACAATTTCTACTACTGCTACTACTACTAGTTCTACAATATTAGTACTACTACTACTACTGTACATCGACTACTACTACAAATACTACTGTACAACTACTACTACTGTACAACTACTACTATTGTACAACTACAATTACTACAACTACTACTACTACTACTACTACTATAACTACTACTAATTGTACTATATTTACTAACACTACTGATGTTGCTATTATTAATACTACTTCCACTACTACTACTCCTACTACTACTACTACTTCTACTACTACTACTACTACTTCTACTACATGTACTACTACTACTACAATATTAGTAGTAATACTACTACTACTACCACTAATACTACTATTACTACTACAATATTAGTAGTACTACTACTACTACTACTACTCTACTACTACTACTACTACTACTACTACTACTACTACTACTACTACTACTTCTACTACCACTACTGAACAACTACTACTACTGTACAAATACAATTACTACTACTGCTACTACATGTACATGCATGCATGCATGCACACACACACACACACACACACACACACACATTCGTGGAAATAATTTAAGACTGATTCTCACAGTTGGGTAGATCCTTTAATAACAAAACGTCGGGCCAAATAAACCCAATCGGTAACTCGTCTGACTATCAATCAAGAGGCCGTAAGTTCGAAACCCCACCTGGGCACAGTTTCCGTTGTGACATATATATATACCATTGCCTCTAATATGTATTCGTCTCTCACCGCTGATTCAAGTGGGAAAGGTACCAGTTACTTGCGGATCTAGACTGCTCGTATACTAGTTAACATTCCAGGATTCGAGGGAATAGAAGTTAGGCTAACTTGTCGTCTGCTAGCCCTCGATGGTATAAAATGATGCTACATATTCAATCATTCAATCAATTATAACAAATGAATAAAAAGTTATACAACAGAAGATAAAATAATCAACAGAAATTGTGTTTGTATCATTTAAACATCGACTTAGTTAATCTCGTTAGTTAATATAATTAATGTGGTCTGATGTCGTCGCTGTGGTACTTGTGGAAAATACCCATTGACAAATGTTTACGTAATATACACGGAAACAAACACAGTATATAATCTATTAATTTTTAATATTTGACACCGCGTGTATACAATAGCGGATCAAAACTAGTACACCATATAACCATCGCCTTCATACTATTTTCAAATAGTAACGCATTCATAAAATACACGGAAAACGAAACTTGAAGAAATAACGTAATATACAGTATTATACAGTAATATACAGTAACGTGTAGTTATATATAATAAGCTGTCGGTTTTACCAAGTCCGAAACAAATCTCTGACTTCTTTTAAACACTATACATTTATCACATACAATGGTAGATATGGGTTATGACATTGGTGGAGGAGCGTTTTAATAAGTGTGTGTGTGTGTGTGCGTGCGTGCGTGCGCGTGCGTGCGTGCGCGCGTGCGTGCGTGTGTGTGTGTGTGCGTGGCAGGAGGGGGACAACCTGAGGAGAGACTGTATGAGGATGTATCCCGCTTCCGTTGGTGTGTGTGTGTGTGTGTGTTTGTGTGTGTTTGTGTGAGGGGTTTGGGGTTGCTGGATTCCTTGGAACATTTCTTAAATATGAAATGCTGCATTATAGTGAGATTTTATGTTACAATTTGGATGTTGTTTGCCCCTTGGACCAATATTTTGTGACTTTTAAATGTTTTATTAAATAATATAACCGAACTTCAAACGGGGTTTAATCCCGATACATAATGCAATGGGAGCAACATCGGGATTGGGGAAGATATAGGTTGGTAAGTTCCCTGGTACGAGGGGCCTCCCCTGAAAATGTTTTATATTTCGAAAACCAAAAGCTGCATTCTTGTAAGTTTTTATCTTAAGAAAAAGAGCAGGGACGTAGCCAAAAAGGATTTCATGTTCAGGAAAACCGTTTGGTAAGAGCCGGAAAAATGCACGCGGCTTGCGAGGAGGGGAAGAGTACCGGAGGGGTCTCCCGTTCCGTAATGGGGGTGGGGGGGTAGGGGAGGGGTACGGGGAACTCCTCTGTGAAACTTTGGTTTTCTAAGTGCCAAATCGTGCATTTTGGTGCATTGTTCAAGTCCTGTCAGTCTCTGTATTTATACTCGAATGGTATAAATACATGTAGTTCAGAAACTGGAAAATATAATTCTGGGAGTATTTTTGGAGCCTCCCTCAAATATTTTGGTTTTCTAAGTGCATTCTGGTTCATTGTAGAACCCAGTAGAAACGACATTCGTTGCGCTCAGGGGAATCCCCTGTTGGTAGGGGTATGGCAAAAACGATATATACAACACCAAATACTAAATTTGAGTAAGATTTCAAGATAGAATATATGGTTGTCTTTTACAACAGTTTGGTCGGGGGGGGGGGGGGGGGGGGGGTTGGAGTAAGCCCCTGAACATTAAAAACCAAATGCTCTATTATAGTTATTATTTTCTCGAGGTGAGAGGGGTGGGGGGGGGGGGTATTTTTTACTTCAATCTTTTCAACAACTATCAGATGTATTAAGTGAAGGAGAGTGTTGTTTGATTGAGCTAGTGGCGGCACGCACACACTCCTCTCCTAGTTATTATTTTCTCGAGGTGAGGGGGGGGGGGGTATTTTTTACTTCAATCTTTTCAACAACTGTCAGATGTATTAAGTGAAGGAGAGTGTTGTTTGATTGAGCTAGTGGCGGCACGCACACACTCCTCTCCCCTGCCCTTGAATAAAAATGATATTAAAAACACCAAATGATGCAGAGGGTGTTCCTTGTTGGTTAGGGTACGAGGGGCATCCTCTCGAAAATCTCGATCAAACAATGAAATTTGGTAACAATAAAGTGGGAAATGGTTGTTATTTACTCAAATATTTTTGTGATATTTAAACGTTTTATTCAGAAATAGATATAAGATGTATTTAAAAATGAGCTTCCAATGGGTTTTAACCTCATGCATGACAGTCCAAACCGGGAGAAAGAGTGTGACGGGAGCTGGTAGTAGTACGGTGTCTTATTCCGGAAAAATGTGATATTTAAAACAACAAATGCTGCATTCTAGTGAGTTTTTAGGGTTAAAAATGTGCTATCATTTACTCTAAATTTTGTGACCTTTAGACATTGTTATCAAAATATTGGGGGTGGGGTGGCGGGGCAAAACCTTATGCAGTCCCGGTCTCCTCTGCACCCCCCCCCCCAACCCCCCTCCCCCCCCCCCCCCCCCCGCGGCTCCTACGACAATGTTATTCCAGTTTGGAATATGGTTGGTGGTTGGTATACAAGAGCCTCAGCGATATCTTGATATCTTAAAAATCAAATACTGCATTTGGTAACAATAACGGTGAAAATATTTGTGACAATGAACATGTTACTAAAGGGAATTTATCAGGATTTTAAAATTGGCTAAAACATATTTTTACCAAAATTTATATTTAATTTAACATGCCAAATAAATATATCAAAAATAGATTTTCTGACTTGGACTACGCGCCTATATGTTAAACTGAAATATATTTCCCGCTTAAAAGTGCATTTTTTGTGACGTATTAAATGAGTGATGTGATTTTATTTTGAATTCAATTTGATCCGTTGTACACAGGAATGGATCCATGATTTCATTTGAGAGGGGGCGCATCACAAACTCTGAATATGTTTCAGTAGAAATATAGTGAATAATAATAAAATATAGGAGTTTATCAGCGGGGTGGAGGGGTGGGCGTATGGCATTTTTAAAGAGTAGATCCGCTATTGAAACAGGCTTAACCGTAGTAAAAATTGTTTCATCTTAGAAAGAGTCTGAATGACGTCAAATAGTATTTAAGTGCTGTTTATTTTTAGAATGGGGATTTCGTTTCAAGTTTACCACTCCAATTTTAATATAAATTTTGTCACGTTATGGTTGATTTTACATACTAAACAATTCGGATTTTATCTATCAATGGTAATAAAAAGCTTTTTATCCATTTTAAAAGTATTTATTTTAAGATATTTATAGCCTATTTTTTCTGATAGTTCCTTTAAGAAAAAAATATTAGATGAACATTTTGATATTAAAAACAAAACAACAGAATTGTATGCTGCATTCTAGTGAGTTTTAGGGTAAAAATATGTTGCCATTTACTCCCAATCCGAACACTGGGAAGTGCAGCAACCCAAGCCCTGCCCCTTCCCTTTGGCACTTACGCCTATGTATTTGTTGTCCTTCCACTTTTATGCAAGTAAAATTTCTTGTTAACAAAGAAGGGGAGTCTATTATTGCAAAGTGGAAAACCGATTATAGATTGATGTGTACCGACGATTGGTTGCAATAGTCACGAGTGTCCTAATGAATAGAACAAACTTGTGCTAAAGTTTTGTAATGGAACCATTACTGTAGTTGATACATGAACTTAGATGTGGTAAAAAAAACGCTAGAAAATAACAAAACTTAAAGTCTGACCATGCTATCACCGTGACTGTGATCCATTTATACGTTGGTAATTGTCAGTTTATAATCAGATAATATATAATAGTTATCTATTTGGCCTGATCAAATTTTATCAATTAATTACATACTAAAAACTGCAAATTAATTTATTCTTCTTATATAATTGTTTGTCTTAATCAATTTAAACTATCGAATCAACAGAAAGAAGTATATGTAATATGCATTCGCTTAATTCAACCGTACACCGGTACAAATACTACAGAACTGGTCATTACATTTCATGACACACTTTGTTGTATGACGTAAACAATTGCAGTATTTGATAATGACCAGTTCCCGTTTTGTTAATACTGTCAGATTATACTAATTTATTTAAGCTCGATTGCGATGAAAGCTCAAAGCTTATATAAACCGCTCTCAAGTCCGCTTCCTGGGTAGAACCAGTACTGGGTGTTGTTTTATGAGAGGCATCGGGTCGAGCTGAGGATCGAACCCGCAACCTCTGGCGTGAGCGTCCAACACTCTATCCATTAGACTACCGCCACGGAAATACGCTTAAATACGGTTATCATACTAATGTTTAGTTTACACGTTCTAAGTAAACATTAGGATACGTCGGTGCATACACCGACCACCATATATAATATTATCTTATAATCAGTTGATAAATAATTCAACCTATTTAAAGTTGATACATGTAGCATATATGTAAATAGGCAAATACACTGACAAAATTAAATACCGTTCGATCAAATAATACCACGCATCAATAAAGTCGTTATAATGTGAGTTTGGAAATATCTTATTACAGAGCCAGTGTACATAAATGTAAATATTAATTAACTTCCGGCACATTCGTTACCATGACGATAATGTTATACGTATTTTTAAATATATATTTTGTAGTATTTCAATGTTTTTTACTTTTTATTAAAAAAATACACTTTAACTTAAACACTTTATATTACTAGTAACCATTTCCTTAAAACAAGAATTCAAACGTTTTATGAACGAGTACCAATGATTCAAACAAATCAACAACGCAAAATAAATGAGGAAAAATCTTCGTTATTCATGGTAGTATGGAAGAAAGCCGTTATTTTAAGCTAGCCCTAGATATAACTTATTTATTTCTTTTGTCTTGGATGAAATACACTTGGATAACGGCAGAATAAGGCATTACTAGCTTGACATTTTTAAAATCGTGAGAAGCACACGCCATATATTTACTGGTTACGCATAATCTCCACGTGGTCTGTACAATATAAAAAAACATATAAGTTAAGAAATAGTTGTATTGCAATTTATTCTACCTGAATTCTCGTTTAACTTCATTTAAACTTCCAGGATATATTAAATGTTACAATATGTATATACTTAATTTTATATTGATAGATCAATTCATAAAATGTGTGTTTTAACTTTAAATTGTATAACTTCCTCTACTGAGGATTACATTATTGGTTAAGAACCATCACAATACGGTAAATGATAATTCACTAACAGAGAGAAGTAACCAGGGTCGCTTCAGACTACATTCTTTATTAGGTATTCATTTATGTAAACCAAAAGTTTAAGTGAAATAACTAAATAAAGACGCTACATTTTTATATTAACACGACTGATAATATTATACACATGGAATCATGAAATCACTCACTGCATTGTTAGAAAATGCAAAATGAGCATTTCTGCATATCAATATGAACTGAATAAATAATGCTATTTTCTTCTCACAACAGAAAACCTGTATGGTTGAGTTGAGGGAAAGTCTTGTTCTGTTTATGTGAGGATGTTTAGTTTTGAAATACAGTTGGTTCGGCATATATGTAAACCATATTACATATTAGAAGCGCGTGGTTCATTTAAATATTGTTTGAAATTTTGAATACACTATTTTTTAGGTCAACACATACATCGTTTACCAACCAAACAGTATATGTGTCAAACATAATTCTTTTTACTTAAAAGAGTTGTCAATGAGTAGTTATCAATATCACTACAATACTCTGAAAGGCAATTTTCAATGGTAAGGTATGGTTTGTGATGTTTTTGTTTTTTTTATTCAGTTATACATAAAACTTGAGATGATCCATTTATGTATTATGATAAACGGAAAATGTTATCACCATGTGTACATATTTTAGAAAATAAAGCATAAACGTTTGCTGAAATGGTCACAATTAATTGACATTGATTTATCCCAATCGAAATAAGTTCATGCTGTAAAATTGGTTTTACTCGATCGATTTTCAAATGCTACATTGTTCTATTTACAAAAAAACAAGAATGTATATATGATTTTTAACATAAAGATAAATATTTGCCAGTTGTATTTGTTAAAGCAGGAAATATTCAATGGACTCAGTAGCAAAGAAGTGCTAATGCACTTGCAATTTAAAAACGCAAACTTCAATTCATAATTGCTGGCAAACATTTTGTTTTGCTTTTTCTCCCACGGTAAACGGGAATCCCGTGATCGCATTTCATTCATTATTTCAAAATCTTTGACAATTAAGTAAGTGAAACACACATTCAAATTAGTGCACTTTTTTACGTTTAACTTAGATCTGGAATATTATTTTACAGTTATGTTCGCGCTCATTTATCCTCAATAATAAACGTACTATACCTCCATTGTCTACCTACTCGTTCTCATGTGGTTCAGTTTTAAATTAGTTAAATATTAATAAAGGTTCTTTTTATCCGTTGTCTATTGACTTAGCCCGTGTGGTTCCGACTAATAATAGAATCACTGCCGATCTCTGCAGAGGGGTAGGAACCCTCCGAATGGGTGACATGTTCATTTTATCATTTTTTGTCATGTTAACTATTGTGGTTAAATTATCAACCCCTGTGTGGTTTCAGGGAGTCATATGAGTGATGGCAAGAATAGGACCACAGTGGCTCATGCATGTCGTAAGAAGCGACAATTTGAGTAATACGATAGAATTTGCTGAAACTCTGCAGTTCTGCAGGTATCGAGGTTCTAGGTTCATTCTGCATATTCATTTGTTGGTGTATTTTTGTTTAAATCTGTATGTTAATTTGTTGTTTTTGTACATGTAGAGTGAACCTGGAATCTTCCTTCCTGTAGGCGTCAAATAACCTATAATGTGTTGGTACCCGTAAAACCATTTTCATTCATTCATTCTATTGACTCGTCCTCCTTGTTTTAATTTCATTTAGCTTAGTTAAATATTGATAAACGTACTATAGCCCTCTTGTCTACATACTCGTCCTACAGTGTTTTCAGAATGTTATACAGAATATAGGATTCAATACCCCATAGTGTATATCTACATGAATATCATACATCAATATATATGTATACTAAATTGTAACGTTTACACATACCTTAATTAATTTCTCTTCTTTATCCAATGTAAATACTTTTGACACTGCATGTTCCATTCAACTATAAAACTGAATACTGTATTTTACATGGTCATCCATGTTGTGTCACAATGAGCTCATCAAGCGTGTTATCTAACTAGCAATCACGTGTCGCACCTTTATAATCTAGATATACAAAGAGGCATGTGACGGCCTTGATAACGTTTACCGATAAAGAAAAATGTCAAAGCTTTATACATGAATGTGTATGATACAGTTTAGTCAGATAACAAATTGTAAAAATGGCGAATGACGTACTTTTATGAAGTATTGATATACTCTGATTATTAAATCAAATCAGTTACTGCAGTCTCTTACATCAAATGTAAGAATATAATATTGCTATATAAAGATTGGAATAGAGCGTCAAATTTATAAAGCTTCCGATATATATTTGCTAAGTTCAGTTTTATTCTACTATTGTTATAATGATAAAAATTAAACATACTTGGCCTTCTAACATATTATACTTATCAATATAATTCTTATATCATTACACCTGGAACACACTAAAACAAATTGAAATGCATCTTCAATATCGTTACTTACTGTTACAGGTTTGACATATTCGCTCGTTTTTTTCTCATCTGAAACTGGAATATTCCTATTTTCGGTTCTAAGTGAATGAAAGAAAGAATGAAAAGACAGTCGTATCTTAAGATTTCATAACCAAAAGATAATTTTACATTTCTATATAAAACAATGAGAACTCTATTTGATTTATAGATGAAACTAGAGAATTAATTATGAACATTAGAGTAAAATATAGAACAATTTACTATCGAAAAAAAACAGCAGAGTATTTCTAGGCGAATTTCCATGTACTTGTTTAAAGCCGTAAAGGGACATATTTTGGCATTTCCTACAGAAAGTATTATCAGTGAACTTGTAACAGTAAACGGTCGTATCGTTGTCATTTCTTCAATAGTTTGCGCGTCACAATATTTTAGTAGAATCAGTTAACCTTACATTAACCTTACATCTTATAACCAATTTCTGGCAAGCATAAACGGACAGTAAAGTTAGTGAAACTAAGTTGAGAAACGGGTCTATGAAAATATTTGTCATAAGTTATGCTTGATTTGTTTTGTCCAATTCTCCCACAGTTTGTGATTTTATCTAAATTTCCTGAAACAACCTAGGTCTCTATTATAAGCTATACATGTATTTTAAAATAAAGAAAACTTGATCAATATAATAATTTCACCTCTAAGTGCAGCTTATGACAATATTTCGGAATGGGCACTGGTTCTTGATTTGCTTCTGGCACTAATGACTGGATTCTATCCCTCTGTTTACGAGAAAAAGAGTCAAAAGTGTATTTCTCCGGCACATGTTATATTGTTTTCCACCGCAAATAAAGCTAATTGGTCAAGGAAAAGCATCACTTCATCGGCTGTTTGTTAATGACTGTTACCAACATCTTCTTCACACTGATTTTTGATTTCCTTCTGGCACTTATGAATTTCCCAAAAATTTCGAGAAATATAGTCAAAAATTGAATTGTGTTTTTACGACACATGTTATATTGTTTTCCATCGCAAATAAAGCTGATTGGTCAAGGAAAAGCATTAATGGTTATGCTTTGTCAGCTGTTTGTTAATGACTTTTATCAACGCCTACTTTTTAGTGTGAAGGTTTATTTTCTTATGTCTGGTATGATTTTCTTAAACGGGTAATGGATTTTAGAATAAGACCTTTTGGAGACAGTCGAAGATTGAACATTGGTTTCGCACAAAGAGAGTCTGTAAAACGACCCAATTTTGTTTCTTTGTTTATTTTCGCATTCAATACAACTGGGTGTTGATAAGCAGAAATTAATGTGTTTATTATTACTGATGTACCTGGGTCTTGATATTGCGAATGGCAGACTCACTGACAACTCTTTTGTCAATTTTTAATATTTGGTTCAATGGGATAATGTCTTCGGGCCAATATGCCAAGGCTGACTTGGGAATGGTTTTGTTTATCGATACTCAGGTCTCTGGGTGTACCTATTTGAGGGCCAATATGTATGGCTTCTACATTACGTGCCTAACTGGACCTCTTCATACGAGAAACAGTTGGATTTATTGTCCAGAAAGATAGTGATTGATCCCTATGACAACGCATGTAAATGTACTTATAGACAAACACCTGCTGATCCTTATTTCCACTCCTCATATTTCCTCTCCTTTTGTTCTTTATATGCTTTATTCTACCCTTATTCTGTGTCCTTATATCTATATAAATAAAACAAATCATTATGTTACATACAAAATAAATGTGGTTATATCTTGTTGGTAATTTCACAATATGAAAAAATCATTAACTTTGTTACTGATTGATTTGTTTTTTCTCTGTTTATTCAGTTCAACTGTAAGATATACCACTAAGTTTAATATACTTTTTACACATTAATCAACCTCTGTTGAATCATGCACCAAAATGTATTGTTATATGACTATGTTTATGTTGTTAATGACTTTATGAAATAAAATATTTAATCACAAAATGAACTTTAAAGAAACACAATTTTACATATAAGTCCTTAAGTATTCACCCAGCTTAAAAAGCCCAGAGGAGAATCAACCTGAATATATTACTAATACCACTTCTGTAATTATAGCTAACAAACCTAGAGGAGAATCAGCCTAGCTGCATTGCTAATAACACTTCTGTAATTAGCAATACGTCTAGGCTAACAAACCTAGAGAAGAGTCAGCCTAGCTGCATTGCTAATAACACTTCTGTAATTAGCAATACGTCTAGGCTAACAAACCTAGAGAAGAGTCAGCCTAGATGTATTGCTAATAACACTTCTGTAATTAGCAATACGTCTAGGCTAACAAACCTAGAGGAGAGTCAGCCTAGCTGTATTGCTAATAACACTTCTGTAATTAGCAATACGTCTAGGCTAACAAACCTAGAGGAGAGTCAGCCTAGCTGTATTGCTAATAACACTTCTGTAATTAGCAATACGTCTAGGCTAACAAACCTAGAGGAGAGTCAGCCTAGCTGTATTGCTAATAACACTTCTGTAATTAGCAGTACGTTTAGGCTAATATACCACTTGTTGACTAGTTAATTTCAATGTTTTGATTGTAATAAATTTATACTTAATTCGTAATAATAATAATAATATATTTGTAAACAGCAAATATATTATGGAACATTTCACCTGGTAACTTCCAAATTCCATATTGCAATTTTTATATATTCTTACCATGTAAAATACAAAGGACCTCATTGGCAATAAGCATTTGGGCTTTATGAGCAATCCAGGGTTAGTACACACTATTATGTAAGCACGATGTTGCATTAATTGATACTTCTTAGATATTCTCCGCTTATTTCATTTAAGTTACCATAATTTCTATAGTATATGTTATTGTGATAGATCCGTAACCTTTTTACTTTTGATCCTGCCAAAACAATAATATTAAAATTACATTCTGATGTACTTTTGATAATTTGAAATACTTTATTATTTCTATATAGTATGGTTGATAGTTGCCTTTTAATAATTTATCTACATTTCATTTGTTTTTGAGAATGTATATTAAATATAACCTGTATGTTTTAACTTAAAACACATCAACCATAAATCAATCAATACAGCCTATATGAACCGAAACATACTAACTTGACTAACATAATTCAATAGAGTGTCAAAACATCAAAACAATCGTTTATCTGAATGTGTAACTTGTATATGTTTTTGATAGTAAAAAGGATTGCTTATTTTCGAATCTATAAATTCTTCTTTTTAAAGATCAGTAATGCGTTTCACAAAATAACTTACGACAAAAATCGTCGTAAACGTAAACCAGCAATTATTCATAATATGTTTATCCAAATGAAGCCAAGATGGCTCAGATCATGCAGCAAGTTACATATTTTCTGAAAATACAATCATTTTAAATGTCGATCTAAATTTGAACACGAAACGGAGAAATTGTCAAACTAATTTACGTCGATTCTTATCGTAAATATTTTGTGAAACGCACCCTAGTCTGGAGCAGTTTAATGTTGTACTAAATTAAAGAATAAAGAAAAAAGAAACATTCTGGAAAGGGAATGTGGACTGGTATAATTAAATGAACTTACCAATTAAAGAGGTGTTTAAATGAATAGTAAGATAGAAACATGCAAATTGTTTTAACGTTGTATCAAGATATAAGTGGTTTATAATCATTCAAATTAGTATCAAAAAAGTGTATTTTACAATTTATCTTTACTAGATACTGTTCTGTATCATACAGAGTTCTATGTTTTTTAATGCTGTTAAGTACAGACTTAACTGTTTTGATTTTCTGATTGTGAATAAAGATCTTTGCAATTAGTAGAAGTGGGTTCAAAATTGTGTCAAACGTTTTGTTTCCGTCTGTAATTGTCAAATATAAATGAATGTCTATACATTGTCTACGAATATTATTAATCAAACACGAGATATCTGGTAAGAAATGTAACAGTAGATAAAAATGTGCCTTATTATTTCTATTTCTCTATTGCATAAGCTGCAAATATCAGTGTCCTTGATTTTCTTTTTTAGAAGCGAGTTAGTTCCTAATACTTGGTGGATGGTTCTATATTGAAACCATGAAACCATTGCAAATTTGTGTTATTTGTTATGTTAAAATCAAGGCTATAAGACGTTGTCCCAACTAGAGTGGTTCTTATGCATATTCATTTTCCCATTTGGTAGCGGATATGGGTATTATATATTTTGTATGGAAGACAGTTAGATTGATCTACATCCTTTGAAATATTCCATTAATATTGAAATTGATAAAGAGTATATAGGTGCCCTCTTATAGTCAATTGAAAGTTTGGATAAAACCTTTTAACCGATCATGGCGAGCAATATTCATAATTTATGAAGTTTGCATTTATGTTGTATTTATTAATAAAATATATCATTGAGTAGAAATTACCCCGTAGAGAACCAATGATTATAAAATAAACTTGTGGCCCAGACGTTAATATACCAATTTGTTGGCTTTTGTCAGTAAAAGCATGGTCGTATGGCCGCATTTTCTAGGCTTAAAATAAACAAGTATTTGAATATATTTTGGTGAAAAAAAGGCAAGATCTTGGATAAAAATATATTGAATATTAAAAAAAACTTGCGTTTTAAGAGACGCTAACTATATTTTTACTGTATCCATATAGCAAGATGGTTGCTTTTTGTCATCTTATGGTTAATTATGTCAATGGACATGTCCAATAAAGGAAAATTCATGCTGTACCATTTCTTCGTATTATTATTACATGTTGTATTGTTATTTCAGGAGAATGCATTATTGTGCAAAACCTTTACTAGCCCTGGTGGTTGTGCTCATTGTCGGTGTCTACGTTTTATACAGGGATTTAGATAAAGATGTCCTAATGTGTAAGTGTATTAACATGTTTATTAATCCTTTACTTCATATAGACGCCTTTGGACATCTAATATAGACGCCTTTGGACACCTAATATAGACGCCTTTGGACATTTAATATAGACGCCTTTGGACACCAAATATAGACACCTTTGGACACCTAATATAGACACCTTTGGACACCTAATATAGACGCCTTTGGACACTTCCTATAGACGCCTTTGGACACCTAATATAGACCCCTTTTTGACACCCAATATAGACGCCTTTAGACACTTAATATAGACGCCTTTGGACACCTAATATAGACGCCTTTGGACACCCAATATAGACGCCTTTGAACACTTATTATAGACGCCTTTGGACACCTAATATAGACGCCTTTGGACACCTAATATACACGACTTTGGACACTTAATATAGACGCCTTTGGACACCAAATATAGACACCTTTGGACACACAATATAGACGCATGTGGACACCTAATATAGACGCCTTTGGACACCTCTAATATAGAAGGCTTTTGAATTATTGGGTGAATTATGTTTAAATTAACTGACAGAGTGGAAAACAGTACAGGAAGTGTTTAGATTGCTCGTTACGAGAATTTGAACTCTTCCTGCACTGTTTTCAAAGGCCTTTTGTGATTGGTGTGGGAAAACACGTATCTATGGAGTAAAGGGTTAACCGAAAATCAATATACTAATGTCGTCAGTCAAGAGTTAGTAATCTTAACTAAATGGTTTCGTATCGTCTAATTGTGATGAACATTTGGTATGCCTATACAAAAACAGCAAAGAAACATTCTGCTGTAATATGTTCGTTAGGTTTATTTCATACTGATATATTTTAACCGCACCGGTGGTCTACAGGTAGGTTCCGCCGCGCATGAGGAACATCGTGGGTTCATTCTCTTGCCGGGTCACACGAAAGACTTGAAAAAATGGTACTAGGTATCAGGAGCTTCCTCGCATGAATAGGAACGTTCTAGGTCTAGTCGGCCCGTTGTCAGTATAATGTGACCATATGGGCTATCATATGCACGATACTACAATGTGGCATCGCTAAGAATACTGTCTCAAGTAGACACCGTTGCGATATAACTTCAAAACTGTTGAAAGCGACGCTAAACACCAGCCAGCCAACCAACCAACCAACCGACCAAACAAACACACGAACACACAAATTTATTTTAGAATGATTGCGAAGTAAGCTGAGAGTTTATATGAATCGAGTTCGAGTCCACTGCCTTGATAATTTCAGTATTTAGTATTGGTTCACAAGAGGCCACCGGGGATGAAACTGGGGATCAAACATGCAACCTCCAGCGTGGAGTGCGTAGTCTATTGGTAGAATATTGAACGGAGTGCCGTGGGTTCGATTTCCTGCCATGGCTATGTCTGTTGACCTTTAGTAAGATATTTTGTCCACATATGCTTAGTACTGGTTTTACCTCGGACTGGAAGCGTGTTTTGTAAGAACTTGTTTCACAGTCGATCTAAAATATTATTAAATAAGTTTAAATTTTAAAGTTATAAATTTACTCGCCTAAATTATGTTCACGTCGTCACATTATGTAACTTTCTAGAATGGATAAAACACATGGACAGCCAAGATAACAATCGACACAAAAACTCTTTCTTCATATCAGTCAGGTCCGATTAGCTCAGTCGGTAACGCGTCTGACAATCAATCAAGGGGTAGTGCGTTCCAATCTCCACACATCCACATTCTCCGTGACGCATTGCGTCTCATTGTTATTCTTCTCTCACCGCTGATTCAAGTGGGGAAATTATCGGTTACTTGAAGAGATGGGTGTGCTCAAGTACTTGTTAACCTTCCAAGATCACAGAAACGAGCGGTTATGTTACTTGATGATCTGTTAGCCATCGATGACATAACAATTGTGATGAACATTAAACTCAAATGTTCTTCACTTCAGATGCAGTCAAAGGTACAATTAAACAAAAGGATGTCAACATGGATGTACAACACAACACATTGTCAGCAATACACGAGACAAATTCAGGTTTAAAGAACGCGAAAAACCAAAACCGTCCAAGGAGAGACGATTAATAATACAACAATTGTTTTGATAATATCATATATGCGGACTGGTTCAACACTGATGGGCGGCTTGTTTCAAGAATATCCAGGCGCATTCTATGTATTTGAGCCAATCAGAACACTCATTGATCGACTTCCAATAAACAACCAAACCACGGGAGATTTGCAATATATTAACGGGAAAAACATGTGAGTTTTTAATTGGGTTTCAGGTCTCATATTGCGGATCATTTATTGAAACATTTATTTACGAACAATTTTTCAATACTGGGTGATACAGAGTCAATCATCATTTCAGAGACAGCATATATAATTTTAGTGGGGTGTATACTTGGCCGGTTTAGAGGTGTCGTACACGGGTCTAACGAAGAATTGGTAATGTTTACTTAAGCCGGGTGCATCCCCACAATTGATTCGATAGTGGGCATTTTTCTACATGAATGGGTGGTGTATAATATAGCCAGGAAGAAAATTGACAGAAAAAAAATCTGCATTATTCTTGAACAACCCTCGTATATGGTGATATACTTGTAACGAGGATTCTAATTTTTTTTTTGTTTCTTTTGTTTCGAGATTTCGTTTTTGATTCGTATTGTTAAATTTTCTATTGCGTTTGATATTTTTATAGTTATGTTCATTATTTTACATTCTTGTTGTAGAGTTGTATATTGTGATTGTTTTTTTTCTATTTTCATGTTCTTAATTTTTATTCATATTGATTAATATATTTTGCGTACCTTAATGTTATAAGTTTTTTTTTTAAATTCATGTTCTTAGTTTAACAATAAGCATGTAAAAAGAATCATGAACAAACATATATAATTTAACACCATATATGTACCATTAAACAACACATATGCAAAGTTTAAAAAACAAAAAAGAGTTATACAATATTGCAACGTTTGGCCTATCATTCTTAAAAATTGTCCTGAAAAGTTTAAATCTACACATATTAAATTAGAACAGGTGTACTTGATTGCGTTTCTCTTTGAAAGGGACATACCTTTCATTATGTGTCATGTGAAATCATACTTGCCATATTCGTGTTCATAAGATGACGAAACGTGATACACATGTTGTGTTTAAATCAGTTTTTATCGGTATGATATGATAGGAAATATCAATATAATTTATATATTTTAAAATATTTTCAAAATTAGCATGCCACCAGTCAAATTTTTTATAGGATGTGACGACGGTTTCAGTTTTTAATGGTGTTTAACGCCATTTCAACACATATGTGGCTTTTCTAGTTTTATTGGATGAGGAAAATCACAGAATAAATCTGAGTAGAACCATCGTCCTTCAGCAAGTAACTGGCAAACTATCCCATATACAGTTTTTTGGTGTAAGTGGGACTCGAACGTACGACTTTAGCGAGACGGTGCCATAGATCACTGGGTCACTGGGGAACCCTTTGATTGTTTGCTTTAGAGGTTGACGTTTGTTCATGTTTATGCTTTCAGAACTTACAAATATGAAGATAAAGATGACGTCATTCTTAACGAAATAATCAACTGGTTGACCTGTAAACTCGACGCTATTAGTATTGAAAGTCTTACAGATGAGTTCCACCAAGTTTACACAAACGTAATGCAAGAGTTTGTAAATTGTTCGAATCAGACAAAACAATTTTCAAAAAATCAGACGTCAACTTTTCAAACCTGCATAAAGGCTGCCACAGAAAAGTGTAAAACAGCGCGGGAAATAGTTTTAAAGTTTATTCGCTTACCCATGCGCTGGATATTATCTTTACTTCCGGTATTTCCAAATATGAAAGTTATACATCTTAACAGAGATCCTAGAGCTGTTGTTAATTCACGATTAAGGTTGGATAGAAATTCTGACAATACCACAACGTATCAGCTAGCGAGTGAACACTGTCTCCAACTGAACGATGATTTTGGCCATATCAAAACACATCTTGCAAAAATACCCTGGACGTCTAAAAATAGTTCAATATGAAGATCTGGCTGAGACGCCTTTGCAGACAGCAAAGGAGGTCGTAGAATTTACCGGTTTAGCGTTTTGTAGTGAAATGGCAAGTTATATACAAAATGAAACAGCATCAACAGAAGATATGTGCGACTACTGCACTGGGAGAAAGAACTCGAAGGAAACGTCGAGAAAATGGCGTTTACAATTGAAGGTCGAGCATGCACAGACCGTGTATAACATGTGCAAACATAGTAACAAAGTGTTTGGGTATTTGCGAATTGCTACTAGAAATGATTTTAGGAATTTGAATATGCCATCGCGCGTAAAACTAAATGTAACCCGTGAAATATTAAACAATGAAAATTTTTTAACAATTGATATCGTTCGTTAGTATGAATTGCTTTTCGCTTTTTTCAACAGTATTTCATTGATATTAAAGCATATAAACAGTGCACCTACACATTGTTCCTGTGATCCACGAAGAGGTAAAGTAGTACAAGACACGCATTATCTCTGCAAGTCTCAGATTAGAGAGAGAGAGAGAGAGAGAGAGAGAGAGAGAGAGAGAGAGCATTACTGTAAGGAAGCAGCGAACAAAGTCAGTAGCTTTGCTAAAAGAGAGAGAGAGAGAGAGAGAGAGAGAGAGAGAGAGAGTAGAAAAGATATAGAGAGTATGCGAGAGAAGGGTGGATTTTGTACCGGTTAGTTACCGTTTTGAGAAAAACGTTATATCTTGATAGTTAGACGAGATCAAAACAAAACGTGATGCGTACTTCGTTCATTAAAAATCTTTGCCTCGGATTTATCTGTAATTATATTCTGTCTTCATTACACTAAACTTAACAACCACCATCTTTATTGAAGGGTTACGTTACAATGTACTTGAATAACGAAAGACGAAAAGCGAATTACAACATATCCTGGGGTAAAAAGAAACAAATAAAAGTAAATGAAGTTTGAGGACCCGTACTCATTGTACTTTATATATAATTTCTATAGTGCTTGAAAAAATCAATATTAATATATTTTAAGCAAATCTTAAAAAAAAATACCAAAGAATTATACAATTATATAAACCCTTAAAAATATAAAAGAGATAAGACTAAAATACATTTCAAATTTATCTATAACTTACTATAATATCGGAAACTTGTTATTTTAAGTCCGGGGAGGATAAAATTACTAGTATTCGAATGATCAATATTTCGAATTATCGGGAATATATAATTTTTTATATAATTTTTATAATTTACTCTACCAACTTGATAAACCATAATACACGCCTATAAAGCTGTATATGTTTTTGTTTACCTCGTTAAATTCATATATTCTTGTTATATTAATGCGTGAAATACGCCTTGTTTATATTGACATGTATATTTGTTTTATAGATTTAATAATTTATATCAATTCGTGTGTTGATAGATTTTAAGTTCAGCCTCATATTTGATATGCTAATGAGTATTGGTTAACTTTTCACGATCCCAGGAAACAGTGGTTAGGTAAACTGATCGTCTGTTAGCCCTCAACGGCATAAAAATGACGCTAAATATTCAATCAATCTAATGAAAAACAACTATATAAGATTATATCTTCTGTTCGTATCCATATTTGAATTTATATTGATTGATATGTATGTAAAATTGAACTGAATTGAGTAAGTATACAAAAACCAACCTTATCATATTTGAACAAATACTGACTATCAATGTAATAAGTAGTACTTGATAACGGTTCTGGGGCCCGTTTTACTAACTTTCGTAAGTATTAAGAATTTCGTATGAACAAATTGTTATATCTAGGAAGGTTTCATAAGGGCAGTATTTTTGCAAATTTTAGTAAGAGTACTTTTTACAAAGCTTACAAAAGATTGAAAAATAAGTAATAGACACACTAAATGAATTTCCCGACTTTTCGTCAGAAATTCAAATTTTACACTATTTTTATGCTGTCGAGGGCTAACAGATGATCAGTTTCCTGGGATCCTGGTAGGTTAACCAGTACTCGAGTACACCCCATCTCCGCAAGAAACTGATAACTTTTCCACTCGAATCAACGGTGAGTGACGAATTGTAATGAGACACAAACTCTTATATCAATCATTACAGATGGGGTGGGGATTCGAACACATGATCCCTGGATTGATAGTCAGACGCGTGTTGGGCCCATCTATACTTGTGACAAGACCGTAGCTGAGCCAAGGACGTATATTATAGATATATAAGTCCTTGGCTGAGCTGAATGTACGCGTTCAAGGATGTCCGGATGTGGTACACATCTTGCTACTATCTTAGCAATGGATACCACTGACACCAGCGTCACTAATAAACACAATACACATATACACGGATATCTATATTAACAATATCCGGTGTATTCATATTGATAAATTTGAAAGATTAAAGATGAGACGACTTAATTTATTTTGTTACACAGTTATAAACATGTACTTACGATAATGCAGTATCATTGACTGTTACAAGAACTGATTTTCTCCATTTGGACCGACATATTCAGAAAGTATGGACTTGTGCGTGTTTGTTTTGTCGTTTGCGCTATTACTGTCAGAGTTGCAGACGGTGCCGGGTCAGTACGTTGACGGGTGCCCGATGTACGGCTGTAAACCATCCGGTACATTCTCGTTCTCTGTGAGTGTTCCTCGAGTTAACGCTACAATAGGCTGGGTTAATGACTTTTTTCTCGGACCGATACCCAATGGACTTGGTTGTGTTGGAAACTCAGTAAGTTTAGTGTGCCAGTCTAACGGCGCGGGACCACATGACACGTAAGTGTACTTTTGTGTTAAACATCTTGATCATCATGATGCTGTTGATCTCAGAATTGGCCCATATATAGTGTCCAGTCACACGGAAAAGCTTAAATAGTGCATAGTGAAAAATTGGTGTGTAGATTTCATTGTCAGATTTTTATTGGAACTTCTGATTTAGTGCAGATGTATGTGAGCTTTAATATCGGTGGTGTTAATAAATCAGAAGGTTTTCTGTTTTGTATTTCAAAACTACTTTCATAGAAAATGCGGTCAGAGATGTGGGTGTAACAACATCAGCTGCAGAAACAACAATCATTAACAACATCATGATACTTTAAACAAAAAGAACAGAAACAACATCAGTTAGCAAAATTAAAAGCAACAAAATAACAGCAGCAGCAACAACAATAACAACATCACCATTTAAATAACAATTTCAGTTACAACAACAACAACAACAACAACAACAGCAACAATGAATAACAACACACTACAACAGAATGAAGAATCTTTAAACAACAAGATCAGCAACAACAAAAAATCAACAACAGCAACAATTACAAAAACATCAACAATTAAAAAAATTCCAGTGGCAGCAGCAGCAACAACAACAGCAACAGTCAATAAAACCAAAACACAACATCAACCGATCTAAACAAGACGATCAGAAACAACAACAACAATCAGCAACATTTAAAACTACAACAACAACAACATCATTACTAACAATGACAACTTCAACATTTAAATAAAAAATTCGGTTGCAACAACAACAGCAACAGTAACAATCAATAACAACAAAATATAACAACATCAATATATTTATACAAAAAAATCAACAAAAATAACAACAATCAACAAAATCAAATGCAACAAAAACAACACATCCAGTGGCAACAGCAGCAAAAACAACAACAACAACATCAATAACAACAATCAATAAAAACAAAAAACAACAACATCAAGATAACAACAATGACAAGCAAAAACATTAACAACAACATCAATTACAAAAACATTAACAACAACATCAATTAACAACATCATTATTTAAACAGCTTAAGTTCCAGCATCACCACCACCACCAACAACAACAACAAGAGCATTTAAACAAAAGATTTAGCAACAGTCATTACCTGACCCTTGGCGGGTCTGTGACATATACATTATATGATGGCGGGTGGGGGGGGGGGGACTATTGCACTGACTATGCTTTACGAAAGCACTTAGCATTTGACCTTTAGCTATATAATTGTTTCGTGTCTACAGCGATTCATTTTAGTCTGAAAACATTGCAATATAAGCTGGACTTTCGAAGAAAATGGTCACTATTATACTCATCCTGGCGTCGATGATTTTTTTTTGTTTTGGTTTCTAGGTTTTTAACACTGGGCTCGTGTATAGTCTATATATAAAACCTGATATCTCCCGAATCAGTTCTTTTAACCCCAAATGAATAAAGCAAGGAAGTATGTGCCTGTCCCACAATTCATAGCAATTGAGCGCTTACTAAACTATGACGTCATTCAAACTTTCCCTGAAGCAACTGACGAATCAACGAGCTCAAATGTGCTATTATTTGATGGATCCAATTTAGAGAGCTGGTATCCGTTCTACATACCAAGCTCATATCCCATTAACTGCTAGTCAATGAAATTTTACATGTGCCTTCACTACCACTGATAAATAACACTCCGTTGGACAAGTGGAATAATTGATTTATTTCTATTTGAGGCAGAGGTATGAACCAATTTATACTTTTTAGTTTTGTTATTAAAAGTATTGTGGCAAGCTCATATCGCAATAACGTTGAGCCATATATCATGTAGCGGTACGTGGTTTTCGGACGATTTTACCGTTTTTTTTCTTATAAAATGTTCAATATTAATTGAAAACTATTTTGTTTCCTGTGATAAGATTATAAATTTAATACAGATGAAACGCAATTGATGTTACCTTTACATCTAATCACTACACCAGGGTTGATGAATGAATGAATGAATGAATGAATGAATTAATGAATGAATGAATAAATGAATGAATGAATGAATGAAGGAATGAATGAATAAATGAATGAATGAATGAATGAATGAATGAATGAATGAATGAATGAATGAATGAATGAATGAATATAGTTTTACGGCGTACCATCACATTATAGGTTATTCGACGCCAACAGGAAGGAAGATTCCAGGTTCACTCTACATGTACAAAAACAAACAAATTAACATACAGATTAAAAAAAATACATCAACATATGAATATGCAGGATGACCCAAGAACCTTGATACCTGCATAACTGCAGAGTTCCAGTTAATCCAGGGTTGATTAAAACGCGTGTTTAAAAACAACACATTTTGAATATTCACGCTTGATTGCGCAAAAATGTTCTGGTACAAGTTTTTGAATTTTATGTTAAACTTTATTTATTTCACTACAATATGACTGAATAAAAAGAGGTGGTGTTCACACTAGTTTTTTCATCATTTCGAGCTCAAAATAAAACACTTAAAATTACACGAAGTTTGCCTGCTATTTCGGACGACGTCGTCTGTTACGTTAGTAGTATATGGCGTTCTCTTGACGTCGTGTTATGTTAGTAGTATGTGGCGTTCTCTTGACGTCGTGACTGTTGTTTTTTTAAATATATTTCATTTTAATTTAAATTCAAATTAAAAAACTATCGTGTACACCCGTCTATTATTATTCGATATATTTTAGTAAAAATGATAAAGTTAAACATATGTAAAATTCAAGAACTTGTACTAGCTTTTTCGCACAATCAGCCGTGATTATTAAACATTCGTTGTTTTTTAACCCGTGTTTTAATCAGCCCCGGCGTAATAATAGATGTAAAGCTACCAAAAAATTGTATTTCATCTGCATGAAGTTTTACTATTATCACAGGAAATTAATTTAATAATATTATTGAAAACAATTAAAAAAAAAATAGTATTGATTATTTTACAATGGAAAAAACAGTGAAAAGTATATACCACCAGGAGGAGCTGTTGGCGAGAAACTGCGGTAATATATTGAAAAAGAGAAAACTTAAACAAAAGCTGAGACTTCAGAGACGAATCGACCACATTTTTGATAAAAAACATCAGATGTAAAAAAATCCGATAGGAACGCTGTGAACTACATTGCACCTTAGATGTGTACGGCCGATCTTGTGATATACCTACATGGCGCAATGGTCATATCTATGGATTATAAACTGGGCGATTCGGGCTAGAATCCCGTGACAAGTATATTTTTGTTAATTTGAAACATTATTTCCCCCCTACAGTGCTCAAAAATAAAATTCCAACAAAATGGAAAAGATTTTTTTTTCCATTATATGCATTTATATTTTTGCACATATCTAGCGATCGACCTTTATAAAAGTATTCAAATCCTGGTTATGCCGCTTTAAAAATGTTAATATCAGTATGTAAATACAAATATTAGGATTTACTTTAAGTCAGGTTCATTTTACATTGAAATCCTCCCCAGGCCAGTTTCCGAATATTTACAAACTTGTACAAATCCATTCACCCATTTATGATAGCATTTATTTATTAACATTACAGTGGATACGTTGGTGTAAATTTAGATTCCGGATCCGTCAGATGGCGCGATCTTGTATTACGGTTTCCGTCTCTTCCGGTGCTTGATGACACGGGTGAATTGTGGGGCTCTGACGGGTTTAACCTGATGAACTACGACGCCGGTGGCAGACCTCTCAAATCTAATATAGCCCTGGATCCGCCAATGAGACCTCTTTTCAGGTAAATTTTAAGATTGCCTTTGATCTTTGCAGCATTGCAGCAAAACATTTATGATGGAATTCACTCATTAAAATAAATCTTCCTTTTATTTTATATAACAATTCTGTGATTGTTAAGGATTAAAATTGAGTTTTATAAAGTTTTATTTATTTGCAAACTTTGTACTTCGTAAAATGCGTAAAATATACACATGCAGACACTTGGGATGTGGATCGGGGTGTTGGGTTTTGGTTTGGAATGAATTTACTTGTCATTTTTTTCTAAATTTTAGACAAAATAGTTGTCTTTTATTGATGAAATTTATAAATCTTATAGAAGGTTCCCAAATCCTAAGAGGGGGTATGTGTGAATTGGGAGCAAGTGTAGGTTCATCACACATTTCACTGAACTATGCTCATTTTTTTAATAATTAATTCATTTAACATTTATATTTTGAATTTGAGCTTTGAAAATGAAAATTTTAATGCACAGGCCTAGGGTTTTATCGTTTTAAAAGTCCACGAGTGATTTTTTTCCAAAAACAACATTGAAAAAATAATGCAATAAACGTGTTCAAATGCAAGTTTATAGGCATTTTAGTTACGCTAAATTTACGGATCAATCAATTGCCGATAAATAATTCACGACAGAAATATGTCATATTATTGCAACCAACGATAGTAAAAGCATTTAATAACAAAACATACTTTTAGAGACACACAGCAACTTTGTTACAAAATCGTATTTTTCTATCACACTTTCAACCTAATATATATATATAATTCTTAGATTATTCAGCTGAGCCCTTATTTCTAAAACATGCCAAAATGATGTATTGAAATTTCCTATCTTGCCTCACCCAACCAGTTTTTATTTGAATAATATTTCCGCATAATTAGCAATGCATTTTGGGATGTATCAAATGAACCACGTGACTTCAATTAAATTTCAATTTGATCCGACATGCTGGTAACAATAACGATAGAACATTGGTGCCATCTCAGTGTCATGCCATCGCGTATGGCTGTTGACACAGCGATATTACGATGGACCTAACGGAACACCATAAAAATTATATTGTTTATTTTTGTTTATCTTTTCAGCATGCAATACGTCGCCACCAGTCTACTGCTGTTGGTTTCAGAGACAGGACAGATTTCTACATTAACCACAGGTTGACCTATTTAAATTCATCCACACTTAAATGATACGCAAACTTTTCTTTTTAACATATTGTTAATTCCGTTATATAATATGTGTCACTGTTCACTTAGTTACGATGAATGTAAGTTCGGAACAAATCATATTCATTGATGTTAGTTTTGGCCAAAACAAACATGTCATTTACAATTGTAGCTGCAGTTGATTAAAACAAACATGTCATTTACTACTGTAGCTGCAGTTGATTAAAACAAACGTGTCATTTACTACTGTAGCTGCAGTTGATTAAAACAAACGTGCCATTTACTACTGTAGCTGCAGTTGATTAAAACAAACGTGTCATTTACTACTGTGGCTGCAGTTGATTAAAACAAACGTGCCATTTACTACTGTAGCTGCAGTTGATTAAAACAAACGTGCCATTTACTACTGTAGCTGCAGTTGATTAAAACAAACATGTCATTTACTACTGTAGCTGCAGTTGATTAAAACAAACATGTCATTTACTACTGTAGCTGCAGCTGATTAAAACAAACGTGCCATTTACTACTGTGGTTGCAGCTGATTAAAACAAACGTGCCATTTACTACTGTAGCTGCAGTTGATTAAAACAAACGTGTCATTTACTACTGTAGTCGCGGTTGATTAAGTTTTGAATATAACAAACGTGTCATAAGTCCACGTAGTTACGATTGGAATTAGTTTGGAACGGGATATAGGTGTTATCTGTCCACTATGTTACAGTTGATGTTAGTTTGGAATACAATACAATTGTCAATAATACACTAACCTAGGGTTTATGTTGGTTTGAAACAGAGCGTACGTGTCATTTGTTCACTAAGTTACAGTTGACGTTAGTTTGGAATACAATACGTTTGTCATTAATCCACTAACTTAGAGTTCATATTGGTTCGGAATAGAGCGTACGTGTCATTTGTTTACTAAGTTACAGTTGATGTTTGTTTGGAATACAGTACGTTTGTCATTAAGCCACTAGTTAAGGGTTTATGTTAGTTTGGAACAGAGCGTATGTGTCATTTGCTCACTAAGTTACAATTGATGTTATTTTGGAATACAATACATTTGTCATTAATCCACTAACTTAGGGTTTATGTTAGTCTGTTTAGTAACAGTCCAAATTCAACATTTCAGATGGCATCCAATTGGCCCAGTTATTTCTTAACGGAACTGTTGAAAGGTCCAATGGAACGTTTATTCCCACCGCGCCCCCTGTTGTCAATGGTAACAGATTCTACTTGATGACAGAATTTGTACCGAAAGACAGTGACGTAAGTGAAAGCCTTTGCTATGCTATGGTATTTTAAGGTAAATTTAACAATTTTCCAACAAAACTGAGAACAGTGCTAAATATTCTATATTTATCTTTGATGCAGACGATCATCTTTTGCACACTGTATGAAACTATCACGTCTAAATGCTATGCCATGTCACGCCTTTTACGTCATGAAATCATATAATCCTTGTAATACAGTTTTATGTTTCTAAGAAACATTATGTACATAGAAGTTCTATTTTTTCATCGAACGACATGCTAGACACATATAGATGTCACTATCCATTTTAAGTCTGACTTTCGCTATTCTTTATATTTTAATGATAGAGCATGGGACCCAAGGTCAGAGGATCGTGGGTTTGATACCCCGCTAAGGCCCGTTAGCACATACATGCTCTTAGAACTGGTTCTACCCATGAAGAAGTCAAGCGTGATTAAGTTTTTTGGTTCAAAATTAGAGACCATAGTTTTTCAACTTTTGCCTTTTGTTTTACTAATGCTTGTAATTTAAAATTTCAGTCGGAAAACCTTGGTCTTCAACGTCTGTATGCTATAGATAACTACGAATCTAAGTCTGAAAAAATAAAAGTTGCCTGGTACGCAAACTTTGAGCGGGAGAATGCAATTCGAAAGAGGATTGTTTCTCCTCGTCTACATTTCAGACCTAGATCACTGAAACAAACATTAGTTGAAAAGGTTCGAGACGATGTTGACATGCAGCCGAAGCTTTTATGGGACCACTCTGCCAAGACAGTCTTTGTAAGTCTTCCACCACCAATTTTAAGGTCAATGTCAAATATCGCACCTGATACCGTTGCTACCTTTTGGGGAATTAAGGATTTAGGTAATGATTCCGGGCTCGTGTTTCGGACCGATAGAAGCGTGTCTAGTATGGCTATGTATGAAATGGACATTGGACCACCATCGAACGCTGGGGAGCAACTGTGGGTGACACTCAGCGATGGAAAACTTTGCGCTATGGAAAAAGATGGAAATATCTCCAAGGTTATAGATTTAACGCTGGTTCTTAAAACCGAGTTTACCATAACATCTAAAATGGTCATAACAAGAAACAGAGAGGTATATGAAGATATCTTGATTTTTGGAATTCACGTACCATCTCCTACAATGAAATTCCTAGAAATAGCCTCTCAATTTGGAAACGACGTTTCCAGTAACGCGTCAAAGTCGTACGTCGTTGCCTATGATACACCGGAAAACGGAGATAACGACGTTATGCCTGTTATGTGGATGGTTCAAACGCCTGAAGGAACGACAGTTAATGGGCAGATAATTGGCATTAAGGGAGATAATTCAAATAGAAAAGACCAATTAGTTGTATTTTCTCAAATAGAAGGACAATTTGGAAAACTATTTTCAATTGTGTAATTGGCTTTTAAAAATATGTTTGAACAATTTTTCATTTATTTCGTTTGATGGAATTTCTTAAATGTATTAAAACATTTGACACACGATAAAGATGTTGTATTTGTTTATTTGAATATTTAGCGTCATCGAGGGTATACATACGATCAGTTAACTTATTCCCCGAGTTCCTGGAAGAATAACCAGTACTGAAGCACACCTATCTTTGTAAGTAACTGATAACTTTCCCACTGGAATCAGTGGATCGATACGAATGGCAATGAAACGCAATGTCGTATATCAATTATCACGGAGAATGTGGCCGGGCATGTGTTCGAACTCGCAACCCTAGGATTGATAGTCAATAGCGCTACCGACCAAGCTGATAGATTTAGGTTTTAAGTATTTAAGTTTATACTTAATGTACAGGTGAAACATTAGCCATATCTTAAAGAATATGTATCTTTGTTTTTAAAAAAAAAATGTTTTGCTTATTTCAAGTGTAACCAAGCGGAAACTAATAGTTCTTGTTATTCCACTATATTGACGATAATTAAAGTCAATAAAATGAAAATAAAATAATTAAAAAAAATATACTTGAAAGCAATAATTCGTCTATATTCATTCAGATGGACAATCGTAATTACTCAACAACAATCATGTTTATACACTTATACACAACTCTAATAGTATATACTATAGAAAGGTTGGCATACATATAACTGTTTTGTAGTTAAGTATTGTGAAATGTCCCCGTTATTATTCACGCTATTAACATTTTTACAGAAACTCACAATGCTTCAAATAACATGTGCCGTGTCAATCTCAATTGATGCGAATATTCTGTAGCATTAATCCTGATGACTCATACACCGCTGAAACGTAACAGTCCGACAGTGAAATACAAGGAAAACTTCGTACAAAATATCAATTCGCCGTCAGTACACTCCCTAAGCATCGTCTGCAAAGTATCCATCAATTGCAATCTCTGCTTGAAAAGACTGTTAATCTTCTATTTTAGATCGAACTTTTCACAAGAAATGAAAACAAATCAAATCTAGCTTACAAAATTTTTGTCCGACATTATAAACTAAGTGACAGTGTGCTGTTTCTGAAATAAACGAATAAAAATGATATTAAATAGTGGGAGAAATATTGTCTAATTCTTACAGCGTGTGGAAAATATCACATCGACTAAATCTCTCTCTCTCTCTCTCTCTCTCTCTCTCTCTCTGCATATATATTTATAAATCTGCCCTTTATATAGCATGTGAGTAATCATGAATCCTTAACTGGAGTCCACTAGCAGCACTTTCTCTGCAACCACTCTGCCAGGTATACTCACTTTGACGTTTCTCATGTATGTGAGACTATACCCACGATTTTCGATGTTCAGTTTGAAATGTTCACTGTAACAAAAAATAGCAAAAGAATTTTTAAAAAATATTCCCCATGAACCGCCCAACACGGTGCTGAACACACATGTGAAGTTTCACTCAAATCAAATGAGTGGTTGCATGGATATATTACCCGATAGCAAAACTTTAACCTAAAAAACCAACGCCGACGCTGGGGCGAGTACAATAGCCCCCATTCTACAAAATGTCGAGCTAATAAGCCAACAAGAGTTGTCAGAAGACATCAAAGCTCGCCTATGGGATAAAACTCACCACCCATGCAAAGATTGAGATTGGAGGCGAACGTTTAACTTGGCAATAGCTCTCCTGGACATTCGTCCCGGCGAGCTAAAAATGAAAACAAAAATGAAAACAAGAGTTGACAGAAGACAACAAAGCTCGCCTATGGGATAAAACTCATCACCCATGCAAATATTCAGATTGGAGGCAAACACCAAAACTTAAACGCAAACGTTTAACCTGGGTGTCTACAGACGGCGCCGACGACGACGCCGGGGTCATGGCAATAGCTCTCCTGGACATTCGTCCAGGCAAGCTAAAAAAGGGTAAAATATGACGACCTGTATTTTATAATACAAATTAATTTTAAAACTACATACCAGATATATACAAGATACAACGTTTATTGTGAAATATATGACCTACAGCCAAAAACACATAAAGTAAACAAGAATTGTCAGAAGACAAAAAGCTCGCCTCTGGGTGTCTAAGTCCAAAAAGGGCCATAACCGTGCCAAAATGAAATCCAGAGTTATGGTTCTTGTCTGTGTGTTCCATTGATGATGGTGAACACATCTGCGAAGTTTCATTCACATCCAATGAGTGGTTGCATAGATATCTTAAACTTAAACGCAAAAGTTTAACCTGGGTGTCTACAGGCGACGACGCCGACCCGGGGTCATGGCAAAAGCTCTCATTGGACTTTGTCCCGGCGAGCTAAAAAGTAAGCAAACATATTATGAAACGTTGAAATAGATTATATGATGTAATGTTGTTACTAACATAAAATATATGACGTTTCAATGTTTGATCTTGGGTTAAACAAACAATTATTGAAATCATGTTAGAATTATTCAAAATATATGCATTAAAGTAACATACAATGATAAATAGTATTATAAGAAAGAAAAATGGCAGATTTAATGTCATACACATTTCATTTCTTTTTTTTAAAAAAAGCATAATATATTTAACAGGCGACTTTTTGGATAAGTTTATCAATACTTGATGACATAATCATATTAAATCTATGTACAGTAGGTTGTTAAAATACAAGTACTTTGTTGGAATATATCGAGTTCTCAACATAGAGTAAGAAGGACAGCATAGTAAAAATGAAACTCGTCCTCAATAGTGGTGGTGTTGCACAGTTTACAAGTTCGGAGGCCCCTAGCGATATCATTATGATGCCTCCTAGATTCCAGTAATAAATTATTGGAAGAAGTTCTAAATTTAGCAACTGAATGTCTAAAGTTCTTGACTGAGACGTTTAAATACAGTTCATGAGCATAGCTAGTTTTCAAATGTATGTAAAAGCTTAACTTAGACGAGTTATTGACCGACTTTCTTCATTTTCGCAAGTATTAATCTGGAAGACGCTTCAGAAAGATGGTTTAACTGTTTTTCTCGTTGTACACGTATTGGTTTGTCCAAATGTAGCCAAAATTAGCCTGTGACATGGAGTTTCCTAATATAACTGACACACTTGTTTAGCCCATTATTGTCTATTATTTTCAGCATTTAATTACACTATTTTACATATATATGATAAGGCATCTTTAAAAAAATTAAGCAAATAATAAATACATTTTAACGATTCAATCCGAAATGGGTACCTTCTACAATAACCAATAACTCTTGCGTTGATAGTTTTTACATTTAAACACATGTAACGTTTGCATGCAAACATATGAACACTTTTTTACGCTATTAGCGGAGAGAGGTACATGTGGTACATGAAAATGATCTTGAGACGGCTCGGTCACGGATAATCCAGTTTAAACAGTAAAAACGATTTAATAGATTTAGTTCTAACTGCTGACCTACAATAAAAAAGCACTAGGGATCAAATTTGGAGATTACTAACCATTTTACGGCTTAAAATATGTAATGCGTATCTACATAGTTATACTAAATCTGGCAACAATCAAAATGACAAATGTGACTGTTTTTGTACAGAATACAACGACAAATCGTATTTCCTTTTTTATATTTCAAAGGCACATCACCCTTTTACAGAGAGGGATAAAGAGCAGATGAAATATCAAAGACTCTGTTGTGATGCCATTATCATATTTTACAGTCCAAAAACTTTATCTGAGATCCAAGGATTGTGAATTGAACTACAGCGTTAGTTAAGTTATTCTGACAAAATCTGAAAGACAAGTTCAAAAACATGTCTTGGTACGATTTAGTGTCGTCGTGTAATAACCCAGGTGTATGCCATCTTCTTTGGAGTCCTCCGTGGCCGAGTGGTCTAAGGCGCCGTCTCAAGATCACTTACCTCTCACCGTTAAGGACGTAGGTTCGATAGAAAGTTCGCCAGTTACTTGCGGAAGGACGGTTGTTCTAATCAGTCTGACTCAGTCTAAGTCTTCCTCCACCAGTAAAACTGGATATAACATATATAACCTGAGATGTGTTGAAAATGACATTTATCTCGTCCCTACATCGACATTGTCATCTGTCATATTCATAACAATGGATCTCTTTGTATATTTGGTATCAACTTCTATTCCTTCTCAACATTGGCTAGTGGCCTCCACATCTACAAGTTCCAAGACCAGGAAATTGACCATTTTTTCGGGGAACCTCATCAACAGACAATTGTTTGAATCCTGCAACTGTTTAAAAGAAACACATTGGTAGCCGAAATGAATTATATTTCAAATAAAGATAAACGAATATTCTTTTCACAATCCAGAACCTAAATTTCAATCAAGAAATGGTGGGTGTTGTGTTCTGTACTGTACTGTTGAAACATAGCTATTTTATAATGAACTAAACCTATCACTGAAGGTGATTTAGACCCCTGCATTTATTAAATCAGCATGACAAAAATGTGCCAGCCAAATCTTCACTTGATTTGGTTAATATATGAAAAGCACCAAGTGATTTTTTTGAAAACTGGAAGTAGTTCACTCAAAACGAATTCCAATATCATCAATACAGCAACTGTACCTTAGTCCATGGGAAAACACCTCAGCATTGAATTAAGTCAGAGTCGCGCATATCTAACTTGATGTTAACAGTGACTTAATTACAAAGACTGCATCGATATATCAATATAACATTCACAGCTGAAATTTCGGAATTTTAGAATTTTTTTATTACTCTTTAGATCTTTTGTTGAGTTTAATAATTATGGCACCGAAGCAAAGCTGATAAAAGTGCTGATTTTATACAAATATCAATTTATATAATATTTTGCTTCTAAATTTAAATTATTTGTGGTTGAAAACGAAGATTTTTTTACGAAATATAACAACACGCCATTGAAATATAAGTTTTATGTAGAAAAATGAAGAAATGAGTTCAATATCGGTGGCGAAAATATTCATAAAAACTTTTTCTTAATTTTTACCTTTAAACATTGGCTAAACATGAGAAAATGCACAAAAATGACTGCAAACGCATTTAATTTTACTTCTTTAAATTTAAAGAAAGAAAAGTTCACCACCAAAGGTACAGTCAATTCCTTTCTTTTGATACCGAAATCACAAAAATATGTTGGTTGGTTCAGGAAGAGATGTGTTTCCAAAATTTAGAAAACGTCAAATGTGCCACCTCGAATTTAGACACTTGCCTTCAAGCTTTGTTTATTATGTCTCTAATGTTAATCATGAATACAAAACAAAGTATCTGCAAAACTGCATATCTACAACACATAACAACTTATACTGGATGTTCAACTCTTACCACATGCTTGAACTACAATGGTCGTATTATTGTCATCACGCATTTAGGACCTGGACCTACACATGCTTTTAGATGCCAAGCTTTCATTTATACAAATGGTTTGATAGTTTTGAGACTCTACACACTTGACAGAATATGATGGATATGATGTTGATTTTAGTTAATCACACAGAACTGAATTCATAACAAATCATCAACCGTTAGTATTGATAACATGTAAAAGGACAATGCACATGAAGTTACCGAATTTAAAAAAAAATTGAGTTGAGGAAAATCTCAAGTCAATTGTTTTAAGGCTCGTGTCTCCATGATCACTTTATCCCTTAAAGCTAATGTAATAGGTTCAAGTCCCATTCGCTCCAAAATGTAGGTCCGAAAGTTTGCGAAAGGACGGTGATTCTACTCAGATTCTTTCTGAAGTCTTCCTCCACCAGCAAAACTGTATATGCCATATATAATATCAAATGAGTTGAAAATGACATAGAAACCCCATTCAATTTTCTTGGTATCAATATTTTAAGACCATTTAATATATATTTTTTTGTGATATGTCGGGTTAAAATGTTTCTATTGTTTTTTATATGCAAATTCTATTCCTGTTTGTGTCAAATATTTTTATTAAAAGGAATAACGTTATACCATTTTCATTCATTTTTGTGTCAAATACTTTTATTAGTAGAAACTTTGTAAAACTTTTTTCATTCATTCATTTGTTTGTAGCTTCGTTTGTTCATTCATACATGTAATAGCGGCAAGTTGAAGTGTCAAACGTCGACACCGTTCAATCAGGCAAATTAAGGACTGATATTTGACAAATGCAAGATGATAAATAGTCAAGACACTATGTAGTTATATACCTCAATTCCTTCGTCTGTCAATAGTTTGCACAAGATGTGTTCCTTCAAGTAATCCAGATGAACAGAACTTGCCTGATCACTAGTCTGAAAGTTACACAGATCTGAATGCAAATTCTCTAGTTTTTCCGTCCTCACGCGTACTATTTCTTCACCTTTTATCTACATATAAAAGTATATACATGTATAAAAATTGTTGGAAACATAACTCTTATCAATAGTCAGGCAAGAGGCCGAGGCCCATATTGGCCTAAGGCACTCAATGTCTTATTAACCTATTACCCTAACCCCCTTAGTGACAGGAGCAAGTGTTTTTATTGCGCCCAAGAAATTAGAGCTGTGTAAAGCGGTTGGGTATTCTTTTTGTTGAAAATGCTTAAAATGGTCATATTTCTTTGTACATATGAGAATATTGTAACATTTGCATGAGTTCTGCAAAGTTTAGATGACATTGGGTACTGTTGGATGAAGATATAACAGTTTAAAGATGCCTAGTTATACAATGCAACAAATGGGCAGAATTATCAAAATTGAAGGAGTGTCTTCTAATTTGTGAAAAAGCACTCTGGCTAATACCATGTTTTTTCTTTAATAAACAGAGGACTATCAATGGAAACAAGATACTATTAGAACCGTCAACAATGCGTTCAGCGTCCCAGAATTGCATGTCTATATATATAAATATTATATATAAAACAGTACAAAATCAACTGGTGTGCGAGACGTCAAATATACAATATCACGATTACATATATCAAACAGTATTGACAATTCACGTACACACGCCTAACTAAATTGCGATAAGAAAACAATTGTATTTAAAGAGAACAGTTTATGTTAATTATGTGCATCTTTTAAACTAAAGGATCCAGAGATCCTCATTTTTTTCACCTCAGAGACCGTAAAGATTTGCAATGTATTGTCATTGAAAAGAGTCTTATACGATGGCATTGTTACAAGAATCGTTTTTTCCAACACATACACGTGATTTCCATGTTTCAAACAATCTAAGTGCAATACCGTTGGACTTGAGCTTAATTCAAAATGTTATATTGACAACTAAGAACATTTTTTAATAAATGATTCCAAGTTTAAAATATTATCAAATCGTACAGAGGTCCATGCAGGTTACATACAAACTATTAAAGCAACAAAAAGACATTGTCCTTCAATTGTCCCTGCCATTTATATTTTACTGTTCGAGTTCAGAAACCTGCAGGTGAAAACCCATTTGTAGTAAAAAGGTTCTACTAGATATCTAGATTTTGGAGTTTTTGCTCCGGAACGGAACATAAATTTGGTTATTGTTTCTGAAGCAAGAAAAACAATATTAAACATGAAAACTCTCACATACATGCAGCAAAAGGCACCACTCAAACACAAACAACGTTTTGTGAAGCTATCTTGAACGGTTTGGCGTAACATGTATGCTCCTGAAACGGAGATTTTAGTTTTTTTTTTCAATTTGTTTACATGGTAATAAAAAAAGTAGTGAAAATGAAAGATATTCCATAGCAAAATGCACTAGATAACAAAGTTAGTTTATACTAATATATTATAGCTCGATCGCGACGAAAGCTCATAGTTTATATGAACCGCTCTCGAGTCCGCTTCCTGGGTAAAACCAGTACTAAGTGTTGTTTTCTGAGAGGCACCAGGTCGAGCTTATTTCTGAAGATAAATGAGCCTTTTCCGCATGTGGAACATGAGCATTTAACGCAGGTGGAACGACACCGATGTCAGCGAGAATACAAAAAGTCCCCTAAAGTTACACATAAATATATCAGTACCTTTTCAATCTGACAATTGCCCATCTTCTTTAAATACATTTCCAGCATATAATCGGATCTAGTCTCCCCATTAAGAATTATGCCAACTTTTCCTTTATTAATATTGTCTATCTCTCGCAACCCTACGAATAGCTTCTGTTTTCCATTCCATGCAACAACTATTTTTTCTAAAGTGTCCAGTTCCTGAACATCGGCTTCCTTCGGTCCTGTGTTTATTGATACCGATATAATGTCCGAGTGTTGCACTTCATCTATACCTTCCGACAGATGGTATTTTTCTAAAATAAAATGAAAGATATGATTTACATAAATACTACTTATTTTCTGTTTACTTTTCGTTTTACTCTCAGTAATATGATCAAATGGAAAATCTAGATGACTTTTCATTTGGAAGACGAAATGTTGGGCGAGTTTGTATCTGTTTGCACGATTGGTGCCACTTAAATGTTGAGCTTTGACCTACAGACAACAGAAAAAAATGGCGCTCCATCACGTGGTAGGGAAATCTAGGTTTTATCCCGGTACTATTTTATTTACATGCTCAGATCATATATACCTGCTGTACTGCAATCGGGTTATAGCTGTGGGAAGTGTTGCGTCCGCAATATTATTGTTCCAAAACGTGACGGACGGGTGCCATTTCATTTCCCCAATATTTTCGAATATCGGGGGAAAATAAATACCATATAACATTTTTTTCCACATATACATCTCAATCATTTTTTTAAAGTCAGACTATCCGCTGCGAATCGGTAAATGTTACGGATGTACAACTTTAACTCTGTAAGTTCTCTCCTCTATTTTCGGTCGTTGTGGGAGGTGGTCAAAAGTAGGACAATAAGTCTGTACAAGAACAACTAATATTGTGCTAAGTAGTTATGCTATGCACGTTTGGGTGCAATTCAGTTTAAGTTGTAGGATGATAGAAATAACTATCATTTAGAACTGACCTTTGTATTGCCTCAGTAGTATTTGTGTAAGCTCGCTGAATTGTTTTGGAAGGTTTGCCAATTCAAAACGTCTAGTCCTCTCCTGGTCAGAATTTTCATATGGCTGCAGCTCGAATGTCACTTTTACAGGAGTGTCTATAAAATAGGCAATTTTTGTGTTTTTATTGTTACCATTAGCAATAAAATGCGTAGGAAGATTGTGAATTCCCATAGCCGTAGTATGTTTCTGTATAAAGTTAAACAACTTGTCAACCGATATGAGACTATCTGAATGATACATGGTATATTCCTCACATATTTTACAATCTAACAATGGACCCCCTATGTCCAGACCCCTCAAACTCGAACAGGGCTTATCAAGTGCTTTGCCTTTAAGTCCTGCAATAAGAAACTGTGTGAAAGGACTTCCAAAATCATCCACTACCCTGGTGATATCCAGATACCTGCTTGCATTCATCTGTATTATGCAATTTCCCTTTGACAGTTCTGGTACAGCAAAGCCAGGAGCTGTGCAACAATCTAGGAAAACGATAAATCTTGTGTAGCCGACATCTGCCAATCGTTGAAAAAGATCCTTCTCTAGGTCTTCTTTAGTAATAAACTCATCGTCGCTTCCAAGAAGAAAACCCTTGTCCTCACAATGTCCGTTAAAATAGAAAACAAGCGTATCCAATGTTTTATGTTGACCCTTTTCATAAAGTTCATTTATACTGTCTTGTAATTTTGATTTCAATGTGTCGGGTTCTCCAGGTTTTGTTGGTTTAATACAATATGCATGCTCCTTCCTGAAGAAAGAGAAAACAGATCAACCATTACGTTTTTATACTTAAATAAGAACAACAGGAAAATGTCATCATCGTACGAAAATTATCCCGAATTTTGGTAGAACAGTTGGGGTCCTTCGTGGCCGAGTGGTCTAAGGCGATGTTTCAAGATCACTTACCTCTCACCGCTAATATTGTAGGTTCGAGTCCCGCTTGCTCCAAAAACTTTATGTGAGAAAGTTTGCCAGATACTTGCGGAAGGAGGGTGGTTTTACTCAGTCTGACTCAGTCTGAGGTCTTCCTCCACCAGTAAAAATGGAATTGCATAATATAACCTGAAATGTGTTGACACTGGCATTAAACCCCATTCAAAAATGGTATAACGGTTAAAGAATTTACTAAATTTAAAGATTAGATTAAAATTTCTAGAGTAAAGGCATAATTTTTATATTTATTCTGCAAATTTAAAAAAAATCCAAAGGCTGTAACTCAAGTCCTTACTATGTAAACACAAGAATCCCGCGGAATCATATGTCTCGCCGTGTCCGCTTTGACTGTTAATACACACATGGGAGAGAGAAAAATTAAAAAAAATATGTTCATGCAAGAGTTATCCAACTTGGTTAATGTAGTTGGTTTAATGACTAAGAAATATTGTAGGAAGTATTGTGTGAAGTTTCGATCAAATACATTAAGTGATTTTTGAGATATGAACTTCATGGTAGTTGCACACAAAACTTACACCAGTATTTCTAAGTAAACATATTTTAAAAAAACAAACTTTAACCAGTATTTCTAAGTAAAACATATATTAAAAAATCCAACTTTAACCAGTATCTCTAAAAAAACTTAAAAATTAAAAATATATTTTTTTTAAATAAATTAAAAAAAAAGTACTCAGCATCTGCATTATATTATGTAATGCAGATTGTTAGTTGTAACTATAATCCAATGTCAGTGTCCTAGCACTAGTACTTATTGAGAAATAGTGTAAAAATGAAAACTTAAACGTTGGAGGTAAATGCAAAATTCAGCATCAAACAAAGTCAATGGACCACGAAAACTTAACGTTTGAGCTAAACATAAATGTTTGACGCCGCCGCCGCGTCGACGGAAAAGCAACACCTAAATCTCATCACTCTTTCGTCGCGGCTAGAAAAAATTGATAGTTTAAAGAAAAATAATGGACTGACGTCAAGTGGGAAATTTATCAATTGCTGGCGGAGATGGGTGTGCCTGAGTACTGGTTAACATTTCATGATCCCAGGGAAGAGTGGCAAGGTTAACTGGTCGTCTTTTAGCCCTCGATGGCAATAAAAAGCCGCCTAATATTCAAACAAAACAAATCATTGATCAATTTGTTTGATGATCATGCAAACCTGATTCCCATAACCAATGGATGTTTTGATACGAAGGTGTCATGGGCATCAAGCATTTCATTGGAAAATATATCTGCACATTTCTTCATCTTCGTGTCATTTCCAGCAATCAGCAACGCCCCCCATTTTTTTCCTGAAAGTCATATGATAAAACCATTTATTTTCGAAATTTCTGTCAAACCAAGTGTAATGTTTTACGACGTGTAAAATAATTTCACCATCTTCTACATGCACAGAATTGTTCACATTCAGGACATTTATACTGAAAACAAGAAAATTTCGGTTTTCATACATATATTAAAAAAACAAAACATATTAAATTATCTTAATGAGTGATAATAATTGGGCCATTAAGGCATATTAATGAAAATAAGTAAAGGCGAAACAACTAAACTATAATCATGGTAAAAAGTCGAAATAACGATTGTGAAAAGTCGAAACTACAATGGTGAAAAGACCAAACTACGATGTTGAAAAGTCGAAATACTAATATTCCATCGTAATTCCGCCTTTTAGCCATCGCAGTTTCGTTGTTTCGACTTTTAACCAATCATTGTAGTTTCGACTTTTCACCATCTTTCTCCAGTTGCTCAAACGCGCTAGTATATTTAACAAACGTCATATAGACTATAGGTTGGGTCCAAAACACGGTTTTAATATTCAACGCTTTATAGTTTATACATTGGATTCTGCTTCGCATGTCACAAATAAAATATTTAACAGTAACATGTTGTTAGGTACGCGTCTGCTTGATTCCAAATTCTCAATATTTCATTATAAAACAAGAGCTGTCAGAAGACAACAAAGCTCGCCTCTGGATGTCAAGTCCAAAAAGGGCCGTAAGTGTGCCAAAAATGCAACCCAAAGTTACGGTTATTGTCTCTGTGTGTTCCATTGATGATGGTGAACACCCATGTGAAGTTTTATTCACATCCACTGAGTGGTTGCATAGATATGTGAAACGTGTACGCAACTAAACGCAAAGTTTAACCTGGGTGTCTAAGTCCAAAAAGGGCCATAACTGTGCCAAAATGCAATCCAGAGTTAAAGTTCTTGTCTCTGTGTGTTCCATTGATGATGGTGAACACACATGTGAAGTTTCATTCACATCCAATGAGTGGTTGCATAGATATGTAAAACTTGTACGCAGCTAAACGCAAAGTTTAACCTGGGTGTCTTAGTCCAAAAAGGGCCATAACTGTGCCAAAATGCAATCCAGAGGTTTGGTTCTTGTCTCTGTGTGTTTCATTGATGATGGTTAACACACACGCAAAGTTTCATTGACATCCAATATGTTGTTGCATAGATATGTGAAACTTGTACGCAAAAGTTTAACCTGGGTGTCTACAGACGACGACGACGACGCTGACGCCGACGACGCCGGGGTCATGACAATAGCTCTCCTTGGACTTCGTCCCGGCGAGCTAAAAAAAGTAGCGTAATTCTACATTTTATTAAGGCAGGCAGGCAGTCATATTTGGAGTAACAGATGACAATCTATGGCATCAAAGTGATTTTAAAACTATTGGTAATGAGTTCAGTGTTCCAGAAGTGTATTTCTCTATAATGTAAAACAGTGCAAAAATAATTGTTGTGTATGATGTTAAACGAATAACTATCTTATCTATTATTGAAGGAAAGTAACAAATTAACAGATCTTTCAGTAAAAACTACTAATTTCAAGATTTTTAGAAGGCACGTGTTTTACATCAATTCAATGTCAAAATGTCAGTTTTGTTACGTTATTTTGACAAATATCACTCCGCGAGCCCCTAGCATTCCTACTGTGACATCTCTAGTGATACCTTGATATTTAAGATAGATAGATATCTGGTTGTTGCTTTCTTGATTCATCTGTCTGTTAAGAACATTTGTGCTGTTCATTAAAATGTCCATAAATGTACCAGATATGAACCGAATACAAAAAAAATATTGGTTCATATCAAATTATTGTTTTTTATGAATTCAACGCCAATGTGTGACCTTTACCTGTGAGGGACATACCTTGTTTTTGCTTTGATGCGACAATCCACCAGGTAAACAACTGTATTTAGTTTTATAAAGTCATATATATGCAGTAAAAGTAATGAATCGTCGCGTAAACAGTTTCTACTTTATATAAAGATGGTCTTTTTTGTTACTTTGTTCTTTGAGGTACAGAACTGACTTTCTGTTCTGCATTGCATCTTGACGTGATGAATACTTGCTTATGGCTATATCAAAACATATACATGCATGTGGCTATTCTTAAGTAAAAAATGTCTGTTTAACGTGCTCATACCTATCCAATACAATTGCAAACTTTTTTTCAAATTACTAGTAAGAAAATAAAATTCTTGCGATAACAAATGCCTGCCTACATGCCTGCCAACCGCCATTCAGTCCGTCTGTCCGCCTGCCTACCTATAAGAACTTACTTTGTTCGGGAACATCGAACGAACCGTTTTAAAGATGGTTTTACGAACCGGACAGCTACATTTTCAGCTAGCAAATACTGCTGATCAGAGTGACTAACTGATAAGCAAACGGACATATCGATATGAAGGTTAGGTTATACTGTCAATTATAAGTGCAATTATAACTCACCAATGGGAGGTTCAACTTCGTTACCACACGTGTGACAATGGATTGGATTGAGGTATGAATTGCGCATACAAGCCACACATACATGAAGGTTACAACTCGGGCTATGGTTCAGTACATCCCTACCAGCTAAAAAATAGTAATTTATATATAAAAGTAGCACCACAGCGTAGTCTAGTGGGAGAGCGTCCGCTCTGCATGTGAAATTACGTGAATTCAATCCCCGGCCGGGTCATACCAAATACTTGAAAAATGGTACAAGAAGCTTCATCGCATGGTGCTTGGCATTAAGAGGAAAGTTCTAAATCTGGCCGGCCCAGTGTCAGTATAATGTGACCTGGTGGGCTATCATCATACCATGTGTCTGCGACATGTTACTCCAGTATGGCAGCCCTCAGAATACTGTTTCAAGTAGACACGGTCGCCATACAACAACACTACTAAACAATAAGGCAATTCAAAGAAAAGTATCTGGTAATGTCAAGCCAGCTGAAAATCTTACGGAAGTTCAGTGGATAAAGTGTTTGCCGCTAATCCCAGACTTTGCGTGTTAGATTCTGGTAGACTGGTAGACTATAGAAAAACACCCAGTACCTCTACCAAGGACAAGGACTCTACAGCAATTCGTATTACTAAGATAACTGCGCTTCAATGAATTAGTATTAACCAAAACGATCATGAAATTATACATGATCAAATCTAAATTTATACAAGATGAAATCAAAACCATAATCATTTATGGTAAAGATTAATCGGCCAATTTACCTGCAGGGTTAACCATACATATGACGCATTTGCTTATATTTTCTGAAGGCGTCCAGAATGGACCAGTGGAGAGAAGTCCCTGAAATTAAAAAAAAACAACAATGTATCAGTGGTACCAATCGATGATTCTGGAACAAGTGCTTCATTGAACAGTGTTCAGCTACCACTATCGAGATGAGCTCTCTTATTGACTGAACAAAGTATAGGATTATTCAGGGCATATATAAAAGGATAGTAAGCTTATATTGGTTAGATGAAAATGTCAAACTGGCAAATGATCACAATGCAATTGAATTTATGTTTCTTTGACCGACTTAATTAATTTTATTAAAGAAACTGGGCGGAATGTTAAGTAATTTAAATATAATTTTCTTCATGCTCAAATTGGAGGTACCCAACACCAGGTGGAAGAATGGTAAAAAGTGGTATTTTTGACCCCATTTTTTTGGACATTTTCATTTGAGTCTAGGATAGTACTTTAATGTTATAGGACTTTTTGGTCCGCGAATGTTTAACATAGTGAAAATAATTCATATAAGGTCAAGTTTTATAATGTAAGTCAATGGAAAACTCAACGATGATAGCTGCAGTGTTTGTAATGGGAAAGAGGATGTAAAGCGAAAATAATTTTTGGATTAGATGTTTGGTTCTTCACTCTGAACTTCCACAAATTGGCCTTTACTCCCAAGTCTCGCTGGATTCCCATCCATACTCTTGAAGTTCAAAACAAGAATGTGTAGTAATGAACAGAATCAAAGGACAATCAACTCATCGAAATAAAGCAAAGAAAATATGCCCATATCCACTTGGCAGTGATGAATCCAAAAAAGTTATATTAATTTCCAACAAAAGGTTTTAGAGAAATATCGTAGACAAGGAGTTTGTAATTGACGGAATCAAAGGGCCATAATTCTGTGAAAAATCATTGAATCAGAACACAAATATCATATACGAATCTCCACCTGGTAGTGATGCCTCCTAGACAGTTTAATAAAATTCCATCTAAATAGCGCGGATAAGGATTATGTAATGGTGGAATCAAATGGTCATAAACTCCATAAAAAAAACTTCCGCGGAAGGACATGTCTCGCCGTGTCCGCTTTGACCATAAATACACATATGGGAGAAAAAAAATTAAAATACAATGACAAAAATGGTCGCATGTATCTGTAAAGCTAAACAATTATTGTTTTAATCCAGTGGTAACAGAGAAATGACATAACAATTTCCATAATATATAAAGGAGTCTTTAATTACAATAGTTATTTGATTTGATGAATTTAGTAACAGCCACGATTTGCAAAATATGACACAAGAATTTGCATTATATTCATGCAAGAGTTATCTAACTTGGTTAATGTAGTAGGTTTAATGACTAAGCAATATTGTAGGAAGTATTGTGTGAAGTTTCGATCAAATAAAGTGATTTTTGAGATATGAACTTGATAGTAGTTGCACACACAACTTTAACCAGTAATTCAAAGTAAAACATATTTTAAAAAAAAAAAAAATTATTATTTTCAAAAAAGCAAAAAAAAATTTAAAAAAAAAAAAAAAAATTCAAAAAAAATTCAAAAAAAAACAAACAAAAAAAACTCAGCATCTGCAGGGTGTTAGTTGCAACTATGATCCAAGTATGAGTGTCTTAGCACTAGTACTTGTTGAGAAATAGTGTCAAAACGAAAACTTAACGTTGGAGGTAAATGCAAAATTCAGCATCAAACAATGTCAATGGACCATGAAATGTAGGTCACACTCTGCATCTGCAGTATATAATGTGATGCAGGGTGTTAGTTCTAACTATGATCCAAGTATGAGTGTCCTTGCACTTGTACTTACTGAGAAATAGTGTAAAAAACGAAAACTTAAACGTTGGAGGTCATTGCAAAATTCAGCATCAAACAAAGTCAATGGACCATGCAATGTAGGTCATACTCAGCATCTGTAGTGTATAATGTGATGCACGGTGTTAGTTGTAACTAAGATCCAAGTATGAGTGTCCTAGCACTTGTACTTGTTGAGAAATAGTGTAAAAACGAAAACTTAACGTTGGAGGTAAATGCAAAATTCAGCATCAAACAATGTCAATGGACCATGCAATGTAGGTCATACTCAGCATCTGTAGTGTATAATGTGATGCTAGGTGCTAGTTGTAACTATGATCAAAGTATGAGTGTCCTAGCACTTGTACTTGTTGAGAAATAGTGTAAAAACGAAAACTTAAACGTTGGAGGTAAATGCAAAATTCAGCATCAAACAAAGTAAATGGACCATGCATTGTAGGTCATACTCAGCATCTGTAGTATATGTGATACATGGTGCTGGTTGTAACTATGTTCCAAGTATGGTAGTCCTAGCACTTGTACTTGTTGAGAAATAGTGTAAAAACGAAAACTTAAACGTTGGAGGTAAATTCAAAATTCAGCAATAAACAAAGACAATGGACCATGCAATGTAGGTCATACTCAGCATCTGTAGTGTATAATGTTATGCAGGGTGTAAGTTGTAACTATGATCCAAGTATGAGTGTCTTAGCTCTTGTACTTGTTGAGAAATTTTGTAAAAACGAAAACTTAAACGTTGGAGGTAAATGCAAAATTCAGCATTAAACAAAATCAATGGACCATGCAATATAGGTCATACTCAGCATCTGTAGTGTTTAATGTTATGCAGGGTTTTAGTTGTAACTATGATCCAAGGATGAGCGTCCTAGCACTTGTACTTGTTGAGAAATTGTGCAAAAAAAGAAAACTTAAACGTTGGAGGTAAATGCAAAATTTACCATCAAACAAAGTCAATGGACCATGCAATGTAGGTCATACTCAGCATCTGTAGTATATAATGTGATGCAGGGTGTTAGTTGTAACTACGACCCAAGTATGAGTGTCCTAACACTTGTACTTCTTGAGAAATTGTGTAAAAACGAAAACTTAAACGTTGGAGGTAAATGCAAAATTCAGCATCAAAGTCAATGGACCATGCAATGTAGGTCATACTCAGCATCTGCAGTGTATTATGTGATGCAGGGTGTTAGTTGCAACTATGATCAAAGTATGAGTGTCCTAGCACTTGTACTTGTTGAGAAATAGTGTAAAAACGAAAATTTAAACGCTGGAGGTAAATGCAAAATTCAGCATCAAACAAAATCAATGGACCATGCAATGTAGGTCATACTCAGCATCTGTAGTGTATAATGTTATGCAGGGTGTAAGTTGTAACTATGATCCAAGTATGAGTGTCCTAGCACTTGTACTTGTTGAGAAATAGTGTAAAAACGAAAATTTAAACGCTGGAGGTAAATGCAAAATTCAGCATCAAACAAAGTCAATGGACCATGCAATGTAGGTCATACTCAGCATCTGTAGTGTATAATGTTATGCAGGGTGTAAGTTGTAACTACGATCCAAGTATGAGTGTCCTAACACTTGTACTTGTTGAGAAATTGTGTAAAAACGAAAACTTAAACGTTGGAGGTAAATGCAAAATTCAGCATCAAAGTCAATGGACCATGCAATGTAGGTCATACTCAGCATCTGCAGTGTATTATGTGATGCAGGGTGTTAGTTGCAACTATGATCAAAGTATGAGTGTCCTAGCACTTGTACTTGTTGAGAAATAGTGTAAAAACGAAAATTTAAACGCTGGAGGTAAATGCAAAATTCAGCATCAAACAAAGTCAATGGACCATGCAATGTAGGTCATACTCAGCATCTGTAGTGTATAATGTTATGCAGGGTGTAAGTTGTAACTATGATCCAAGTATGAGTGTCCTAGCACTTGTACTTGTTGAGTAATTGTGTAAAAACGAAAACTTAACGTTGGAGGTAAATGCAAAGTTCAGCATCAAACAAAGTCAATGGACCATGCAATGTAGGTCATACTCAGCATCTGTAGTGTATAATGTGATGCAGGGTGTTAGTTGTTACTATGATCCAAGTATGAGTGTCCTAGCACTTGTACTTATTGAGAAATTGTGTAAAAACGAAAACTTAAACGTTGGAGGTAAATGCAAAATTCAGCATCAAAGTCAATGGACCATGCAATGTAGGTCATACTCAGCATCTGCAGTGTATTATGTGATGCAGGGTGTTAGTTGCAACTATGATCAAAGTATGAGTGTCCTAGCACTTGTACTTGTTGAGAAATAGTGTAAAAAAGAAAATTTAAACGCTGGAGGTAAATGCAAAATTCAGCATCAAACAAAGTCAATGGACCATGCAATGTAGGTCATACTCAGCATCTGTAGTGTATAATGTTATGCAGGGTGTAAGTTGTAACTATGATCCAAGTATGAGTGTCCTAGCACTTGTACTTGCTGAGAAATTGTGCAAAAAAAGAAAACTTAAACGTTGGAGGTAAATGCAAAATTCAGCATCAAACAAAGTCAATGGACCATGCAATGTAGGTCATACTCAGCATCTGTAGTATATAATGTGACGCAGGGTGTTAGTTGTAACTACGACCCAAGTATGAGTGTCCTAACACTTGTACTTGTTGAGAAATTGTGTAAAAACGAAAACTTAAACGTTGGAGGTAAATGCAAAATTCAGCATCAAAGTCAATGGACCATGCAATGTAGGTCATACTCAGCATCTGCAGTGTATTATGTGGTGCAGGGTGTTAGTTGCAACTATGATCAAAGTATGAGTGTCCTAACACTTGTACTTGTTGAGAAATTGTGTAAAAACGAAAACTTAAACGTTGGAGGTAAATGCAAAATTCAGCATCAAAGTCAATGGACCATGCAATGTAGGTCATACTCAGCATCTGCAGTGTATTATGTGATGCAGGGTGTTAGTTGCAACTATGATCAAAGTATGAGTGTCCTAGCACTTGTACTTGTTGAGAAATAGTGTAAAAACGAAAATTTAAACGCTGGAGGTAAATGCAAAATTCAGCATCAAACAAAGTCAATGGACCATGCAATGTAGGTCATACTCAGCATCTGTAGTGTATAATGTTATGCAGGGTGTAAGTTGTAACTATGATCCAAGTATGAGTGTCCTAGCACTTGTACTTGTTGAGAAATTGTGTAAAAACGAAAACTTAACGTTGGAGATAAATGCAAATTTCAGCATCAAACAAAGTCAATGGACCATGCAATGTAGGTCATACTCAGCATCTGTAGTGTATAATGTGATGCAGGGTGTTAGTTGTTACTATGATCCAAGTATGAGTGTCCTAGCACTTGTACTTGTTGAGAAATTGTAGTAAAAACGAAAACTTAACGTTGGAGGTAAATATAAATGTTTGACGCCGACGGAAAGGCAACACCTTAATCTGGCTTTCGCTCCTTCGTCGCGCCGAGACAAATAACATCATGACGCCAAAACACAAAGACAATATGCACGTTTCCATTGAAAATGATGTATCATTGTAAGTTTTATAAAACCCCAGTCAATGGTTGTAGAGAAATAGCGCAAGAATTTAGTGATGGGCGGACGTACGCACGTACGCACATAGCGGCGACTTTATGCCGTCAGTTCCCTCTTGTCTTTAACTACAAGAGCTAAAATTTTAAAGCAATCTTTCCATAAAATTTCAATACAAAATATGAAGTGTAAGAAGATACATGCTTGTATAGTAGACTAACACAGCTCACAGGTACAAGTTTCCTAAAGGGAGGTGTGCCGCCGTTGTAAAAGTTACATGTAAATCCCACGGCTTCTAATAGGTTTCATATAGGAAAGTTGATTGAAAAGGGTGTATCAGATGTTAATAGAGGCTTGAAATTATTGAAATACATTTTGAAAGCAGCCTGATCATTATGGCTGTTGCCGATCCTCAACATATACCCAGATTAATAACCATTTCTTCCAACAGCAGACCTAAAACATCCATAAATGGAGAAATTAAACCCCACTAGCTATAAAACGAACTACATGGATCTGAAACAGTTCATAAAAAGGTCACGTGCTAATAGTTTTCAATAGTCAATGACTAATAAATAAAACATATTTATCATTAACCTACCTTTATTGTGTCAAAAAGTTCACTAGTTGTAATGTTCTGCTCTAAACATTTCTTTGCGAGTTGAATCAGTTCTTTCACATATAGCCAATCATCTCCCCATACACCCTGCCATAAAGAATTATAATACATTTAGTAACGGTGACTTTGACCGTAACACAGTGTACCTCAAGACAAAAAAATTCAAAAACAACATTTAAACAGAAGTCCTAAGAGGGCATGAATTACTCTACTTGAAACAAACCACTAGAAGACTGTTTTGGTAAGCTCTCCGCGAGATCTTGTGGTTATAAAACTTGGTAAGCTTCCCGCGAGATCTTATAAAACTATTTCGCAAATTCACATTCCTTGAAAAATGGGGGTGATATCACATCTACACTGTACAAGAAAAAGGCTAACAGACAGACGACGGACGACAAAGGACGGACCATTGACAATTTACTAAGACATAAGCAATGCTGGTCTTTTGCCAGTAGAGCTACAAAGGGGTTGCTATCGTGTTTACATGGACATTTGAACATATTCCAAATATGATTCTATGTAAAACAGTAATTCCTGTGTGACGGCCCCAAATGTGACCTCGGAGACCTGACTGCAACACCTTATATGGGACCTGCATACAATGCTAAATGTAAAATACCTAAGGCCTGTGGCTTGAACTTTTAAAGAAAATAATGAAAGTTTCTTTTAAAATGTGGTTATAAGCCCTGTGACGGGGAGCATTCCAACCAAGTCGTGTATCAAACTGAAGACAACTAAAAATGACATAGTCTTTGTCAATAAGGCAGTAAACTGTGTTTTTCAACAACAGCCGTAAATGTGTTGTTTAAATGGGGGATAGTGTAATGAATAGAGTGTTGGCCGCTCACGCTAGAGGTTGGGGGGTTCGATCCCCCGGTTGACACAATGCCTCTCATGAAACACTCAGTAAAAGAAGCGGATTCGTGAGCGGTCCATATAAGCTCTGATCTTTCATCGCATTCAAGGAAAAATAAATAAGTATAAACTAAACTAAATGTGTTGTTTCTGGTCTGATTTAGCCAGTTTAAGTTTCATGAATATAAAATGAAAATTGGAAGGTTTTACAAGAAAAGTTAACAATTAGAAACTGGGCGACTGGCCTTTGACAAGGGAAATAAAGTATGTTGATAACATTGGAAAAAACTCAATAAAAGCATAAAGGCATATTTTGTGTATCGTAAGTTTGAATTATGATATGTAATGTGATGGTTACCGTGATATGGCCTTTGTTTCTGATGGGATAGTCTTTAATGTTTGTTTTGACATGTATCAATTTCGTCTTGCACAGCTGTTTATTCTTGCCTTCGACCGGCTTCGCCCCAGTAAGCAATTCAAGAATAACTGAAAACAAGAATGATGTCAATAAAAGGGTAAAACTCACGAAACAACAATCAAACAAAAACATCCCAACAATATGTAAATGTTCACTTGTATATTCAGTTTCAATTGAATAGTATGTAAACTAAGGGAAATGATTCACAAGGTCCACCCATGTAGTAATTCTAATATGAATTAATACTATAAAGTCGAAGAAGGGGCATAACTCTAGACAATCAGTTGGATTGCAACATCCCGACGTTATGCGCATGGACACTTGTTGCTTATGATGTATTTAAAAAATTGAACTGTATCAAAAATAGATGAAATCACTTAGTACCGAAGTTGTATTACTTTAATGATGTACAAACATTCCTCCAAAGAATATTTTTACAAACAGGAGGCCAAAAAGGGCCTGAGGACGCTCTCCTGACTCATAGTTTAAGTTTTGGACTATTTTTAGTAATGGTGGCCTTGAAATCTTGAATTTCAGATCGAAAAAAATAATCTTCTGTATAGTCTTCTATGCAATAGAAACATCCATGTGAAGTTTCAGTTTAATTGGCCTTCTGGTTTCAGGAAAAATGAAAGAAAAGAGAATTTTCTGTTTTCCCATAGTATCCCTACGTGAAATTCTATGTCCCCTTACATGGCCCCTATAAAATTCTTATCTGCAATCAAACCCCTACACATAGGGATGATTTATGCTAAATATGAACAAATCTGACATACCGGTTCTTAAGAAAACGATTTTAGTTACTCCCAATTTTTACCTTTTTGGGGGTCCTCCTTACCCCTAAAAACAGTGGAACCCGGTCATTTTAACAAATTTGAACCTCCTTCACCAAACAATGGTTCTGTGAAGATATAGGCAAATTCTTTTCCATTTAAAAAAAATTAAAATATATATTAAAATGACATGTGTTCTCTTATTGAACCCTCGGGGCGGGGTCATTTTAAACACTAGGGACACCATTTGAACAAATCTAACAAAACTATAGTTGGTCATCATTACTACATAAACATTTTGAAAATCTGTTGGACCGTTCATGAAAAGTAGATTTTTTAAGTTTTGGACTATCTTAAGTTGTGGCGGCCATCTTGAATTTCAGATCGAAAAAAAAAATTCTGTACAATATCCTAATAGTATGCAATAAAAACATCCATGTGAAGTTTCAGTTTAATTGGCCTTGTTGTTTCCGAATTTATGAAAAAAAAAGAGAATTTTCTGTTTTCCATAGTATCCCTATGTAATATTCTAAGTTCCCTTACAGGGCCGCTATAAATTTTAGCCCCTAAATTCTTATCTGCAATCAAACCCCTAAACATTGGGATAATTTATGCCAAAATGAACAAATCTGACATACCGGTTCTTAAGAATGAATGAATGAATACGGTTTTATGGCGTACCAACACATTATAGGTTATTCGACGCCAACAGGAAGGAAGATTCCATGTTCACTCTACAAAAACAACAAATTAACATACAGATCTGAAAAAATACACCAACAAATGAATATGCAGAATGATAATAGAACCTTGATACCTGCAGAACTGCAGAGTTTCAGCAAATTCTATCGTATTACTCAAATTGTCGCTTCTTACGACATGCATGAGCCGCAGTTGTCCTATTCTTGCCATCACTCATATGGCTCCCTGAAACAACACATGGGTTGATAATTTAACCACAGTTGTGAACATGACAAAAATAATAAAATGAACATGACACCCATTCGGAGGATTCCTACCCCTCTGCAGAGATCGGCAATGATTCTATCCTATCCGCCGGAACAACGCGGACTCGGTTCTTAAGAAAAACGATTTTAGTAATTCCAAATTTTTACCATTTTGGGGGCCCTCCTGACCCATTAAGACAGTGGAACCCAGTCATTTTTACGAATCTGAACCTCCTTCACCAAACAATGCTTTTGTGAAGATATAGGCAAAATCATTTCCATTTAAAAAAAAATATATTGAACCTTCGGGGCGGGGTCATTTTTAACACTAGGGACACAATTTGAACAAATCTAACAAAACTGTAGTTGGTCTTCATTACTACATAAACATTTTGAAAATCTGTTTGGCCGTTCATGAGAAGAAGATTTTTGAAGTTTTGGACCATTTTTTGTAATGGCGGCCATCTTGAATTTCAGATCGAAAAAAAATCTTCTGTATCCATGTGAAGTTTCAGTTTAATTGGCCAAGTGGTTTCAGAAAAAGTGCTGCTAACGACGGACAACGCGCCATCGTATAAGCACATCTGACCTTTGGCCAGTAGAGCTAAAAATTGAACAGATATATAATAATTGCAAAGCAATAGTGAATACAAAACCAGTAGAAAATACATGAAGCGCAGTGGATAGTGTCGGATGATCCCATCAGAAATGGATGGTTCTATTCGTGGTTCTATCCGATGTTCTTTCAAAAGCAAAACACTCTGTATAGGGTTCGTCCAAAAATATACAACAAAAAGATTCATATAAGCTCTGAGCATACTTCGTGATTGGTCTAAAATAAATTGGTATAAAGGAAACCAAATAACTTAAAAGATATTTTGTGAATTAAGGATGTATCTCAAGACTGAATTTTAAGGGGCATAACTCGAAAATTTGTTTTTAAGCGTCCTTTTTGAAACTTTTATGGTTAAATATAACAAAAAGTGCAAGGTTTTTCATTTTAATGAATGTTTGTTTGTTAGATTAAAAAACTCTGAGAATATATCAATTAATAATTAATATTCAAAAGTCGACCTAAAAAGAAACAAAAGATAATAAACGCTTGATCTTCGATGTTGTATTTTTCAAACATACAAGCTTAACATTGCTGAAGAACAATGGACACATAATGATCTCAAAACTACTCTTCGAGTGTTTGACGCAGATGAACTAATATTATATAATAGAACTTACCAACTCCGAAGTTTAGACAATCAGTCTTTTCATTTAAATCTGACATTCTGCTTGACATGAAATATCCAGGTGTTCCTATCATATCTGACTGTGTCATTGTTTTACGTGTCTGGCCTTCTTCAAACTCCCGTGATAAGCCGAAGTCTAACAGTCTGGCATTACCATCCTTGTCCAGAACAATGTTTCTTGTGGTAATATCACGATGTATAATTGGACCCCTAAAATACAAGTTAGGATTTTAGTTTAAATTACGATTTCTATGGTTTTTGGCAATTTTTTCCTATGGATAGAATTTTAAAAACTGTTTAGTATTGAAGTTTAATGTATGTTCATGAAATATCAGAAATAAAACATACATGTTGCCGCACATATCTTTTGTTATCACCTCATCAATAACATACCCGTCCTTGAAATTTGGAAAAAAAATGTAGTTTTTACAAGAAATGCGAGACAAATATTTAGAATTGTTTACATCTAGTATTTAATTTAAACTAAATACAAAGATGCATGCAAATAATACTATTTGTCAACGAAAATGTAATTATAAACTTGAATTTAACTGTTTAAGATTTTTAAAAATAAAATCATTTCGGACGAGTGTCAATTTCTTTTCAATTTTGCAATAAATATATAGCTTTTACTTAAATATTTTATATAGTGTATGGATAAACTTTGCTTAAAATCTCACAAAATACTCTCTGATGCCCATTCTAATGACAATCAATATAAAAAATACACTTTACCGCGTAATTTGACAAAAAAGTAGCTCTTAAAGTATGCCATCGTTAAACAAATTACAGTTGCAAAATGAATATGTTTAAATCAAATGAATATATTTGTAAATAGATTAACATTTCTGTAATATTTCATTTTCAGATAAATTTCTTATAAACAATTATTTTATGCCACTATGCATATTTAACATATTGAACACATTACAAACCTTTTAATATTAAAGGTGACCTTGGATTTAAAACCTTAATTTTCGGCCCGACAAACCTTATTATTTTGACTATTTATCTCAAGTTTGATTGGGTTCCGTATAGTACTCTGACAGTGATAGTGGACAAACCATTTGCGATGTATTAATTGACGTATGAGCAGATGGACAATTTGAATAATATATGCCAACTTAAACGTGTTATGATACAATAAGAACATTTGACCATCATAAGTCTAAGAAGCAGGGATATAATATTGAAGAATATAGAAATAAACAGTGTATAAGGATATTTATAGTAATTTCTACTACCTAAGCCCTTCAACCGGGCAGTGGAGGAACTGCATGGCTGCGGCTATCTGATATAAGATTTTCAGACGCTCTTCGGCTGTGAGTTCTGCAGGCTTCCTTTTTTTGACATTGTCTTCATCTTTCGCAATAGCTGACATTAAATCATACTTCTCCAGATAAGGTAACATGAAATAAAGGACCCTGAAAGGGAATAAAACACATGCTGAAAAAAGTTTTGCAACACATTTTTTATCAATATTTTTGCAATATCAATTAAAAATATCAAAGGACACAAGCGTCGCCAATCTGTTGGTTTGTTGGAATATTGAGAGTCGTTTTTATGTCATCAAGGCCTACAGACGATCAATTCACCCAACAACTATTCCATAGGAACCGGTACTCGAGCCGGTACAACACCGCAAACAAGTGAACTTTCCCAATTGAACCAGTAGTGAGACAAAACACAATGAGACCCATATATCAATCATCATTGAAACAATGGCCGGATGAGGATTAAAGCTCGCAACTCTTGAATTTATAGTCACGTGCCATACTGACTGAAAATAGCTTTAAGGGCTTGTCCCGAAAGTACTTCATCGGTTTCATTAAAACCACCACCAGATATGAATATAATTCCTATATATCTAAATTTACTGATGATTTTAATGTCTGTATCACTTTATTTGAATCTCATTTTTTTATCCAGTCCCCTTCACCCTTCTGAACACCTTAAACACATAGGTGAAACGCCTAGTACAATACTCTTCTAAAACATGTAATGATCCTTTTCTAAAATTTTGCTAATAAAAATATTATCAGAACATAACAGAAACATAGATTAAATATACCGATATCAATCCGCTTAACCTTTTTTTTTATAAAATCTTGTTATAATTCATTTAAAAACATACTAAACAGAAAAGGCAAAAGACATTCACCTTGAGGGACCCCGATATTACACGAGAATTCACTGCTTAATGTATTCATATATTTTACTTCTGATTTTAAACATTTATACATGTATCTAATTAGCTCCAGAATTGTTCTCCGTGCCCCTGATTATAATCAGTTAATGCCAATGATCCCTAACCATAGAGTCGAAAGCGTTTTTAAAGAACAGTAAAGAATAACTCCATAGTTTAAGGTATATATAATAAGTTTGTGTAAAACAAAACTTTTGTCTGGCGTGTTCATACTTTTTCTAAATCTTGCTTTGGCTTCTACATAGATTTGAAGATATTAACATGTTATTTAGAACTCTTGTAAACTGTTTGCCTTAGGCAATAAAGTACCGACGCCCCCTATAATTGCTTAAATCACTAGTGTCACAATCTTTAAAAGTAGACACTACATGACATTCGCTCCAACTATCTGGAAAATAGCCACGTGCTAGACAGGATTTGAATAGTTTATTTGAATAAGGTTATAAAACATTCGAACCGTTTTTGAAGAACTCATTTAATAATAAATCTGGCTTACCGCTTCAATTATTCTTAAGCTGTTTTAATGATTTAAGCAATTCATCATCTGTATTTTCAAAATCAAATTCTTCAAACATAATTTAAGTTCAACAATAAGAATTACAAGAGCTGCCGGAGAGAAAGCGCGGTCGCCTTTTCGAATATTTGTCACAAAAGTACAAATTTGACTGAGACTGATGACAAATCCAATCAAATAAGAGTTATCTAACTTATAAAATCAACAAAATTAATTAGGTCATAAAACTGCAATACCTTGTATAAAAGTTTCAATCCAACACATGCAGTGACTGCTGAGTTAAAACATTTTTAAGTCAAACAAAGGCATTAATTTGCAAAAAAATCTGGAAGAGTTATCCCATTGTTGGTTTCATGACTACAAAGTAATATGTAAAGTTTCAATCAAATACATTGAGTGGTTGATGTGATATGGACTTGGCGGTACTTGCACGCAAAACTTAAACCAGATTTTCTAAGTGAAACAAGGGCAATAATTTGCACGATATTCAAGCAAGAGTTATCTAACTTAGTTATTAGAGTGGGTTGATGACTGAGAAGACTTGTGTAAAGTTTCAATCAAATACATAGAAGGTTGGTGAGATATGGACTTGATAGTACTTGCACGCAAAACTTTAACCAGAATTTTTAAATCAAACAAGGGCAATAAATTGCATGATATTCAAGAAACAGTTATATATCTTAGTTATTGTAGTAGGGTTGATAACTGGGAAGACTTGTGTAAAGTTTCAATCAAACACATTGTGTTATTGGTGGGATACGCACTTGATGGTACTTGCACGCAAAACTTTAACATAATTTCTAAGTAAAACAAGGGCAATAATTTGTATTATATTCATGCAAGAGTTATCTAACTTAGTTATTGTAGTAGGGTTGATGACAGGGAAGGCTTGTGTAAAGTTTCAATTAAATACATTATAGTTTTGTTTCAATAATGTTCAATAGATACACGACACGGTATCCACTTCTGTGTTGAAAATAAATAGATTAGAATCTATAAAATCATGGTGAATTTTCGAGTATGAGTTTTTACTGTTTATTAGAATATTTTTGCTAATATATATTAACTAAAGTATATTAAAATATTTTTTTGTAATGGACAGTATGTAATATATAAAATATACAATTGACATGTTTGTATCTTCGATGTTTGATCTGTAATGATGAGCTGGGTCCAGTTAACTCAGTCGGTAGCGCGTCTGTCTATCAACCCAGGGGTCGTGAGTTCAAATCACCGCCCAACCACATTCTCCGTGATGGTATATATACAATATTGCGTTTCATAAACAATTGACTCTCACCGCCGATTCAAACGATAAAGGTATCAGTTAACCTGATACATTAAGTCGAAAAAGGGCCATAACTCTGCCAAAATGCAATCCAGAGTTATAGTTCTTGTCTGTGTGTATGCCATGATGATGGTGAAGTCACATGCGAAGTTATATTCATATCCAATGAGTCGTTGCAAAGATATCTAACCTGATAAAAAACTTTAACCTGAAAAATTAAGTCGAAAAAGGGCCAGAACTCTGCCAAAATGCAATCCAGAATTATAGTTCTTGACTGTGTGTGTTCCATTGATGATGGTGAACACACATGCGGAGTTATATTCGTATCCAATGAGTGGTAGAATAGATATCTTGAACTTAAACTCAACTAAACGTACAAGTTTAACATGGGTGTCTAAGTCCAAAAAGGGCCATAACTGTGCCAAAATACAATCCAGAGTTGTGGTTCTTGTCTCTGTGTGTTCCATTGATAGTGGTGAACACACATGCGAAGTTTCATTCACATCCAATGAGTGGTTGCATAGATATCTTAAACTTAAACGCAAAAGTTTAACCTAGGTGTCTAGTACCGTCTACAGACGACGCCGACGACGAAGTCTGGGTCATGGCAATAGCTCTCCTTCGACTTCGTCCCGGCGAGCTAATAAAAATAAAGACTCAAACACGTCATCAGGTTTTTTTTTCGTACGTTTAAAGGTCACTTTCATCCGAAAGCTAACTTGTTATAAAACAACAATCACAAACTTTTATTTCTTAAGTAGTTTGAAACCATTAGGAAGTGGGAGTATATGAAATAAAATATGTTCAATATACAACTGATCATCCTAAAGAGTCGTAAGAAGGTCTGGTGGGTATAGATAATGGATATAGATATTTGCCTTCCTTTGAATAGTTTCTAATTTTGTACTCTTAGACTCTTAGTTTTTGACATTTTGAACGATATTTCACGAGATAATTGTATTTAAAGATTTTTTCAAACTGCCTATCAGCAGAGCAATTTTGCCAGTTAACAGAATACCACAAAGAATGTGTGAGAAAATGCATCATAGTTTATATGCGAAGCTCATAAGCCACTTAAATACCCTCATTTACATTAAAATAGAAAATATAAATAGGATGTTTAGTATTCCATAAAGCTTATATAAATATATGTACATATACCTGCATATATATATGACATATGTTGAGAGAGAGAGAGAGAGAGAGAGAGACGGGGATCTCTACATTCTCTTTTGCCTAATGAACATTAATTGTTTACTTATAAATACAGACATTTTTGTGATAAACATATGTTTAAAAGGGGTAAATATCCTTTTTGACAATACAACAGTTGCCATGAACTTGCAAGGAAATCGAAACAATCTACTTACTCCTCTTGTAGGTCCTCAGCCATGCCTAGCAATGGTACAATGGCATAATGCATAACCCGTCCTGCAACCATTTCCTGTGTAACGAATATTAATTAAATTGTATATTTCATTAACGTCTTCAGACAAAATTGTCCAAGGATGATACAAAAAAATTAGTTGTATTGCAATCAGGCTTTATTATATTAGAAAGATTTATTATGTTTAGTATAAAATTTCCTCCCCTGATTTGACCTATTACTTCTTTGCAAATTTTGAATGAGCTTTAATGGACTATTTATGCGAAATATAAACACATTTAAGATATTTTTCTTTTTAATTTCACAGTACCAACCAAACGTTGTCTCACTATGGTGAACATTTGTGGCACGTTACAAGATATGAAGCGGACACGAAACTCTTTATGTATTAAGATAATTATTATTGACAAGATCATTCCCGATATACCGTAACATACACATTCTACAACTGTAAATATTTCCTACACTAATTTGTTAATGTGGCGCTTCTTTGTCGCTTCCATATATTATTCATAATTTAGAGGTTTTACGAAATGTATTTTATCTGATGATATGGGAGCAGCTTCAATTCTATCAATACATACAGAAATAAATCGATCTGTAAAATTCGTACTTGTTAAAATGGAATGATTTTTACATATAGTATATCATAGGAAAATTGAATTTACAAAGAGGGAGAACATTTTATCAATTTTTACTTGATAAATAACTATTGATTCGGACCTCATATTAGTGATGTAGATTTGTCATAGAAGTGAGCACCTTTGACAAAAACACCAAACTTGGACGGCATACTTATAAACAAGACTATTCTCAGAAAAAAAACGACTATGAACCCATTTTCAAACTAGCCGCCATTTTTGAAGTAATATCTTTAAGTTTAATGTTTTTATTTTACAGTTTATATATCTTACGAAAATTCAATTAACAAACCATTGGAAGACAACAGTTAATCAATTTTCAGTCGATAAATAACAATTGATTCAGACCTCATATATGTAGATCTATTTGTCGTTTTAGTAATTTATAGACTTTATTGCGCATTGCAAAGATATTCAGACATAGTACGGATGGTTAATTGTCGTTTCACAATTATTGAATAAATGTATACATACATTTATGGCTGATTTTCTTTTGTCTGGGGCACCCTTGTACTCAATCTTCTTAAATACAACTTGCATATCCAGGTTTGAAGATTTACCTAAAATATGAAACAGTTTCTACAATTCGCTTTTCTAAGCGATCAGGAATCCCCATGTCAACTCTACTTGTATTAATATGCCTTGGTTAAATGAACAAGAACACCAATCAGATTATATCTTTTCAAAATAAAAGTATGGAGCTCACGCCTACTAAACTCACTCACGGTCAAGTAATTTGAAGCAAAAGTTAACAACGGACGGATATTTGACGGGCGACGGACACGGGCATTCATAAAAATCACCTTCGGTTCAGGTGAGCTTAAAACAAACAACATCAAACCTGTTAACTTGTTACCTACTTCTTGTCATATTGACTTTATATTGACTCTGATGAGAAAAGAATTCAAAACCAAATGCAAAACTACATAAGATATTATAACTTCTGGTTTGATAGCTACATGGTTTATATATCATAATCATTGGTATTACCGAATGCAAAAAAAAAGTATATGCCCATGGGCCACAATATCGACGCCGCCAGTACAGATATGTGATCTACCATTGTCTCATTATGGTGAAGATTTATGGCCCGTTACAAGATGTGGAGCGGACACTAACGCTTCTGACATTTAACCTCTATGTGTGACCTTAACCTTTGACTTACAGAAATGTGTCTTGCGTGTGACATATCATCTGGTTAAAGGGGAACATATGTGCCATGTTATTTTAAAAAAATGTCATGTGGTTTACTATGAAGCGGACGCGGAAATTTGAACGTATTTCGACCTTTAACCTCTAAATGTGACATTGATCTTTGAGCTACGAATCCAGTCTTGCGCACGACTCATCGTCTGTTTATGGTGAGCAATTGTGTCATGTTATTTTATCTATTTCTGATCTTCAGCTTCTAAGTGAGATTTTGACATACACCGAACCGCAATTGTGAAACCTATGTCGAGCTCACCGCAAGCGGGCTCGACAAAACAATCAATATGACCTATTTTTATTCACATAATGAAGAAATGGCTGTCGGTCCAATGACATTTTCATTTTTTCATTCAACATTGTCTCATTAAAATTCAATAAACAAGATGCGAATTTGTTTATCAATTTACGCATAATGCAAATTTTCATAAAAATATACTCTTAATTTCTTTATGGAGATGAAGGCTTTTATACACAACCACTGATTCTAACACACCGCTCGGCACTCACTTGTATTGTTTCTTCTGTAAGCTTGTAACACTATTTCATAATAACATATACTGGAGTATGGTTGTGATAGAAGGATCTTAATTATTGATAAGCAACACCGACACAACACAGAAACAAAAAGAACACACGGTTCTTAAATAACACAACAATATCATGCAGACGTTGAACGGTTGAACGTTTATCATACAAACAAATTTATTATAGAACATATGTATGTATTTGCAATGCCAATCCAAACAGACATCTCTTATGCGAAAATTTAATTAAAGTTCCAAAGAAAAATGTTTGCATTTTACGTATTGTGTTTACAAAAAAAACAACATATATTGACAACTTACCTGACACTGGGAGGATTAAAGAAAACACATAAACAATTATAAACTCCAATACACAAGTTAAGGTCCATGACCTTTATAAATTCTACTGGACTAAAATTCAAACTTTTCTGTCAATATATACAGAAAAGGTAGCTGAAAATAAAGGATTTTCTGAACTTTGCTGAGTTAACCTAGCTTTAACTAATTCTTTAAATAAGTATGTATTATGTTCAACACTCAAAACCAAAAAAAGTTGCATGTATTCGAGTTATAAATATATTACATACAAATACAAATACATTTGTATAGCGCAAAAATGTATCGTAAGCACAATACTCTGATGCGCTTCACACGGTTGCATAATATTTATTATATACACAGTCCTACAATAATTATGCACATAAAAACTTCAGTCATATCATTTAGTTATAAAACATATTAAACAATGAGTTTTCAGTTTTTTCCTAAATATACTTTTACTGGTTACACATTTCAGATCTTTTGGAAGTCCATTCCACCACTTTGGGCCAACTACAGTAAATGATCTGTCTGCCATTTTAATTCTTGTTCTTGGCACTATAAAGTTAATTTCATCAGATGATCTTAATCTATATTTTCCCTGAACACATTTGAGTAAAACCTTCAAATAAGATAAAGCTGTTCCCTGCACAATTCGAAAGACAAGAACAAGTATTTTGAACATGATTCTTGCCCTTACAGGCAGCCAGTAGAGAGAATTTAGAATTTCACTACTAGGTTGGTCATACAGAGCACATGTGACAACCTTGGCCGCACGATTTTGGATTATTTGAAGTCTCTCAATCTGATAGGCAGGTATATTAGTGAAAAGTCCATTGCAGAAGTCAATGTGTTAATGAATAAGTCCATGCACTAAGATTTCTGTTGACTTTTGTGTAAAGTGTTTGCGAATACCTTTCAGATAAGCTGGGCATGTGCAATCTAACATTTCTTTCTAATATGAAGGTCAAAATTTAAAGTATTCTCCATATATACTCCAAGATCTCTCACATGATCAACACACTTTACTTCACATCCACCAACATTTGCACTCGAGATGTTAATCTTTGCTAAATGACGCCTAGTCCCATACATAATAATTTCAGTTTTTTAGTTATTCATTTTCAACTTGAATTTTGTCATCCACACGATTAACATCATTAAGACATCACTAAACTGTTGAAGCACAATTGCCTCGTTTTGCACATTTCCAGCCTGAATTCTGAAAGCGATTTACGAGGGGGGTCAGTTAGTTTGTAGACTTTTGCAATTACTTTTTTATTTATTATTGTTTTTTAATTAATATCAGAGAGCACGTGCCGCTATATATTTGGAGTAATTTTGCGAAATATTAATGATTTTCTTTTGATTAGTTTATATTCTATTGTAACTATGAAAACGTCAATTTACATAGTCGAAACAGTTTTTGCTTTTTTCTACCTCTACTATTCAAACAAGCGTAACGGTGCCAAAAGGAGTTCTATTTTTAAATATAAACGACCAAGGTGTATTGTATCAAATGCTTGTTCACACCCTTTAAGAAAATGGCACCAATTCTGCACATCTTAAAATAAGCTCCCTATATATCTTAACCCCTTAATATGTACAAATTATAATCTCTACTCATAGGGATGATTTATACCAAATATCAACATGGTGTATCAGCGAAATTATAAGAACATCTGGTTTAGACCACATTCTTCTTTTAAATGTTGTATAAACAATGCACACAAAGTCTGATTATTATTGGGAATGAATGATCATGAAAATGTATAGCAAGGCCGTTTCTGAAACGTTATTTTAAAGTCATAATTATATGTGTGAAAATAATGTTTGTGGGTAATAATTATAATCCGCCTCCGATTTACATAAAATTGGGGAGTACGGGTGAAGGGGAAAGGGTGAGGGTAAAATAGCATTTTTGCCAGTATTACGAAGTTAAGTATTGACAATGGATTTGCCAATTAAGAATTACATGCTTTTGAGCTCATTAAACTAAACTCTTCTGTACAGTCTCACATACATATAAACCATTTATGTGACTTCTAAGTACAACTGCCCTAGAGATGCCAGAGGGCAACAGACAATGCACCAGTGAATCTCTTCTGACCATTTGCCAGTAAAGCTAAAATGAAGTTACAATTTAAATTAAGTCAAAGCATTGGTATATCAACAAGAAAATAATGGGGGGCGATGTGAGTAATGATTTTACCTTTTATTTTCAATTTCTCTATTCATAGGCAATTGACTTTGAATGACTATTAAGTATTCAAATAATATTAAAGATGTCTCACCTACTATTCTAGTGCCGATATTTTTCGATCGTAGCAGTAAAACTGCACATTATCAAACATCATATATTATGGATATTGTGTTCAATAACTTATATTGTATTTTGTTTCTGTACTAAGTGTAAAATTTTTTTAAAATTTTGTTGACCACAATACTTAATCGCGACCCTCGATAAAGTCACTCGTTTACCAGTATCGGGTTATGCTAAAGCATCGATGAACAAAATAGAAAATGCCAATAGTTTACCGAATTTCTCATAAATAAGATAAACTACAAAGACGGAACCAACCATTAATTTTGAATGGAACCTTCCACTTTGTGATTCCCCGAGTTGAAAAGTCATCTGAGCGTATGATTGCAAAGATGTTTGTTAGGGAATCTTAGTGGCTATAATCTCGACTGTAATTTGTGGATAAATAAGAAACATAATATATGGTTTATAATGAAAGTATTATCAAGTGATTATTTACCTCTATATATCGTTCCATATCCTCCACTATTAAATGTGAGTTTCTTCTTTAAATTTGTTTTAACATCCTCTAGATCCAACTGCCAAATTCGCCCGTCGTGGGGACAAACGTTTACATCTATTGATCTTGTAATGCCTGGTATTTTTTCTGAATCAAGAACTGTCACTGTAGAAGCTAAACTAGAAGTATTCACACCAGTAGTTGTTTCTGTTTTTTTAACAAATGCGTCAACTTCAGTAGGTTGAGCAGCATTATCATTCACGAGTGGAACTGTTGGTGGTAAGTCTGTAGGATTGCGGTGTGAATTCATGACTTTTATTTTTTCTAATTCAGTTTCTATGTTGTGTATAGCTTGATGCATAGGTTCAGTAGTTGTTTGAATTTCTGGAACGTTTTCAGTTCCCGTCTGAATCCCTGAATAGTTTAGTCGTACCGCATCAACAGAATCATGGTCAGGGTTATCCAAATCTATTGACATGCCTGGGTGCTGAGAAGGTTGTGCTGTCATTTGAGTATTATTATTTGTGGTGTAATTGGATGCGGTATTATGACTCTGTGCACTCTCCAAATTAGGATTACTCATTGTTGGCTGACCATGACCACTTGCAGGAGCTTGACTCCGATCACTCGTCGTATGTTGACCCTGACCACTTGCAGGAGCTTGACTCCGATCACTCGGTGTATGCTGACCCTGACCACTTGCAGGAGCTTGATTCCGATCACTAGGTGTATGCTGATACTGGCGATTCGCAGGAGGCTGACCTAGACCACTTGCAGGAGCTTGACTCCAATCACTCGTCGTATGCTGACCCTGACCACTTGCAGGAGCTTGACTCCGATCACTCGGTGTATGCTGATACTGGCGATTCGCAGGAGGCTGACCCTGACCACTTGCAGGAGCTTGAATCCAATATCTCGATGTATGCTGACCCTGACCACTTACAGGAGCTTGACTCCGATCACTCGTCGTATGCTGACCCTGACCACTCGCAGGATATCGACTCTGACCACTTGAATGACCTTGGCCACTAATGGTTTGTTGAAACTGATCGATTCTAAGAGTCTGACTCTGACTACTTGTGGTAGTGGGATACTGAGAACCAACAGGAAGCTGAACTTGACTACTTGTGGGCAACTGACCATAAGGATTTGCTTGGACTTGACTCTGGCCACTTGTGGCAAGTTGACCAGGACCAGTTCCATGATTATGGCTTTGACTATTATCATCAGTCAAAGTTAATTGCGATAACTGCTGAACCGGACTGGGGTCAGTTTCTTGTACAATATTGCTCACCATAGAAGTAGAATCATATGCTGTATGTTGATTTTGATTAATCACAGGAGGTTGACCCTGACTATTTATTGTTTGTTGACCATGACCACTTGTGAGTGATTGGCCCCGATTCCTTCTAGTTTGTTGATCTTGACCACTTGCAAGGTGTTGGCCATGACTACTTGTGGAGGGTGCATCTTGAATACTCGCTGAAAGTTGTTCACCATAATTAGTCGAGGCCAACCGTGAGAAATCAACTTGCCCATGCTGAGCCAGACTGGAAGATGGGTCTTGTATACATGTTTTTCCTAAAGCAGCATTTGAGCTGGCTGGTTGATTATCAGGTGTTACAATGTTTTCCTCGGTGTTAGTATACGACTGGTCAGAATCTCGTTTTCTTTTAGATAAATCAGTCATGCTTGCTGCATAGGATAGAGGTTCAGTATCAGACACCATTGTATTCAACTGCATATCCCTGTTGCTAGAGGGAGGAGTGAATTTTGATTTGAAACCTTTATTTCCTTGATTTATAATTTCTGTTTCAGGATTAGACATACTTTCTATGCTCACTGACGGTTTTTTCGTTCGGTCTATGTCCACCATATCTGAGGGTAGATCACCTTTACTGAATTTGGGAATTTCTTTGGACCTACAAAACATAGTTAAATACTACATAGTCAAATACAATAGTAAAGCAGAAATAATACATACAATTCCATGTCGGGAAGAAATGGATTCACAACGTGTTGCGAAATTGGTGAGAATTGACCGATTTTAAGACGAGGTGAAATCAAACAGTGACATTTTACTGATCTGTTTATACCACCATATCTGTTATCTTTACGATGCCCACTCGTTCTGATACAACCTTATTCAGTATCCGACCATTTGTTTACATGAAAATGTTGACACGCTCTTCTCAACGAATAAAACGTGATTAGATACAATTAATGTCTCCAAAAATAAACCTACATGCTCACTCGACACCCGTCATTTATTGGACCAAGTTTGAAGACTGAAATGACATTGGCTACATCATCTTTTAATTTATAGTAAAATCATCAACCTCCCACCAATTTCACAACGCGTTGTAATAACATTATATATTAAATCACATAGTATTAGTTAAGCGTGTAACTTTTGTTGCATAATATAATCATGATATATCATTAAATCATAATTTTGATATTATGGTCACCCGTTGTATGAACTCAATTGGGAATATCAACCCATGAATATATAGATTGATGACTATTCAAGATCTAGCTATATAGGAAATACTTTTTAAACAAAGAGGTCTGAATGACCCGCTGCATTATTGGATGCTGGTGGAAATCGCTTCCACAAAGCATTGTTTATTCTGGAGCAATTCAACTGTCCCATAACTATAAGTAAGTTAAATCTTAACAAGCGATTTTGAAAGACAGCCTTATCAATGGATCGCCGGATACCCACGGGTTTCAATTCCGATTCTCTCCATCCATCACCCGTGTGAAATTACGCTAGCCCTGCGTAGTTTTATTTGAACAGAACAACATACAGCTAACGTTAACAACGTCTTATCATAACGGCGTTTTTATGAAACTAGCGTTGCGATTGGATAACGATTCCTTCTTGAAGTCGTAAAGCAACTAACCAAATGGTTGTATTGTGGCTTGGTAAAAACGACGCTAAGCTAGCGTAATATACCACGGGTGATAAATGGAGAGTATCGGAATGGATTACACGTGGGTATCCGACGATGTATCCAGGCAGCACAGAGTTTAACTTGTGACGTGATCTTAATGGCTACCAGTCATTAAATGATATTCTGTATGATATTGTTTTATTTTGAAATGAATAAAGTTTTCAGAAGAAAGATTTGTATATCGTCTTGATGAAGTGAATATTTGATGAAAATTTCATGACAATCCTTCAATGGGTTAGAGAGAGAGAGAGAGAGAGAGAGAGAGAGAGAGAGAGGGAGGGAGGGAGAGAGAGAGAGAGAGCAGACATTTGACGACCTTAATTTGCAACCTGGAATATTTGTTCTGTACACTTTCTCAATGAGGTGGGTACTCGACTCAAGTTTCATGAAAAGCGTCACACACCAAACAAGAAATCGTGGATAAATCAAGGCTGAAAATATTTGACCTTAAACTGTTACCTTTACCTTGAATAAGAATGATTGATATTTGGTATTCTGCACATTTTCTTGAGGTTGAACAACTGAACCAAGTTTCATGAAAATCCTTCAGGGGGTGACTACAGAGCAGACACGAAATCATGGCTAAATTAAAGCTGAAAGCATTGTGCCTTGAACTGTGTCGACCTTAAACCAACATGGTTTGAATGTGGGTTTTGTTTGTTGTCGCGAAGAAGTTAACATCTAAACAAAGTTTCCCGAAAAACTTACAAGAGGTTTGAGAGATTCAGAGAGTACAAAAGATAGCTTTCTAAAATTGAAATATCTTACACATACCTTAGTTTTTCTTTGCCTTTTCCCAACCAATCTGTAAAATAAAACATAAGAACATTCCATAACTGATTAGAACAATGTCAAATTCATAAATTACAAACCTGCTATTTACTTTTCTTGGTACATTTTGTTCTTTTATCAGATGTTATAGTAACTAACCAAAAGTGTTTGAGTTAAGAAGTATAGCGATTTTTTGCACCTTATTTACCTCTGTTGTGATAATGTCATATTTCTTTTTGGAAATTAATATTTATCAAGCATTTTTTACTTAAACTAAACTTTAAAGATATCATTGTACATGTAAAAATATGATCAATGCATCATATTGATCAAAAGAATTTGTGTCAATACCTAATGGCAATTTTTTAATTTAAGTGCAATGCAAAAATGAACAAGACCACACAGTCGCCAATATCCCTCTTAATGCGGTAATTTTTTTAGATATTTTGAGCTATAAAGCTTGAAAATGAGAACTCCTTTACAGCAAATGACATAACTCGATCGCTAGATTTGAAACTGTGCACCGGAAAAGTGGATTTTGTTTGTAATTTTTGCTAATTATTTCAATAGTAATATACCTAATGAACAAATACTGAACAAGACAACTCCTCGTAGCAAAATGATAATAGACCACTAGGTCGTACATGTGTGCAAAATTTCATTCAGTTACTAGTATCTGAACAGTTTGGAGTTTTTGCTTTTTTTCCATGAACAGATAAATACATTGACAATGAAAACTCTCTCATACAAAAAAAAACAACTTGACCATAAGGTTAGTAATGTTACTTGAAACGGTTTTGTTGTTATGATCCGGAAACTGCAAGTTTTGTAATTATGACTTTGTTTCCATGGTAAAAGAAAAAAAACAAGAAATTTAATACATAAATCCCCTACCGGTTTACAGGTAGGACTTTGTTAACATACATGTAGTTAGTGTTTTGAAGGATTTATTTCTGTAAATAGTGACATAAGATTTGTAATGCCATTAGAAAAATGTGGTTGTTGCCATAGCAGCCACAATTTCTTGTCCGCTGAAAAAAAAATAAAGGATTTACATGCTTTCCTTATTTCTTTCTATGCACATGCAAAGTTTCACAAAAGTAGCTTGGATACTTTTTGTGTTTTCACAGGCTCCATGTTGTATCTGTTATTTTACATATTTTGTTGCCATAACAACCCCAATATTTGTCCGTCTGAATAAATGAATGACCTACATTATTCTTATTTCCATCTATCCACATGATATTTTTAGTAACCTTTCCGGACGAACGAACGCTAAACCTAATAATTCCCTCCAATGAAACCGGTAGGGGACTAAAATGAAAATGAAAACTCCATAAATAACGCGGGCATTTGTACAAAAATATATTACATTCCTTCACAGGCTTTAGAAGATAATGAGCGGGTGAGCAATTGTGCATCTGTGCCAGGTTTTAGAAATTATTTGAAGATAATACGTTACGGACGGACTAACTGATGGACGAAGATCATTCCGACATATCCCTTCCGCTACGCAGCGGGTGATAATAAGCAGAAACATAACCAATTTATAGCGACTACACAATTATTTTGGCTTATGCACGTGTTAGATGAGCTAAAATGGCAAATAAAAGAATAGCATGTAAACACTTCATTCAACAACCTACCCTGATATTGCTGTTTAACTTTCTGTGCCAAATCTCTCCGACCTACTTCTTCTAAAGCTGCTGCCAGTTCTTGCATCATATCAAAAGGGTTCTGTGTGTTATTGTTGTTCCTCCATCTGAAGTAAAAAATATATATACCTTAAACAAGAACCATCATGATGATGGACCTACCATCCCAGAAATCCCACTTTCTGCTCGTGCATTTGCTCTCTATGTCCTTTTCTCCTATCCATGCATTGCATCACTGGAAACAATGACATCGCTCCCACCTCCCCAATATTAAGGCCTTTCATTTTTTTCTTACAAATAGAAATGACACTGACCTTCACAAAAGTGACATAACAATCAAAGTGTCATGATGTGGAATGTCATTATCATGCACAGTATAAAAAAGGGTTACATTGGCTTACCAGTTACATAAGAGATCGTGAAAGATAATGTGATTTTGCATAATCAAAGGGATGTATATTTATTTATTTTAAGCATAAAGATATTATGGTATTTAATAACTACTTCATAAGCCTGGTGAAGATTCAGTGTTAAGGGGAATATACCAGGCTTTTCCAAATTTAATATTGGCTAAAAACAGTTTTTCCAATACATTGTATATACTCGCTACTCCGCATTGCCATATAGATATCTATTTAAACATTCCAAAATAAAATACAAACAATAGCTCTTCGTTATTTTTTTCAAACAGACGAGCTAAAAACGGATTCCTCAATTGGGCTACGGGCCTAGGTTAGACTAAAAAAATCAGTTTAAAGCTGCAACATTTTTTGTGATGTCACATAAACAAGAAGCTCAAGAGGGCCTGAATCGCTATACTGGCAACAAATGGACAGACAAATATTTCATGTTTTGCATAAAATAAGCTTATAAGTGCGGGGGCATTTGTGGTCGAATGACGCTGGTTCAAGAACTCATCTGAGATCTTATGGCTATATAACTGCTGTGCAAGTTTGGTTAAGATTCAATGAAAAACTAGACCTATCACTGAAGGTGATGAATACCCCCGAACGCCGCCATGACAGAAAATGGTTAACCATTGTATGAAGTTTTATTAAATTATATCCAATAGTTTTAAAGTTATGCTCCAGACAAAAAAAATTCTTAATAAAAGAGAATGTTATGGATTGAGTTTTTTGTATTGTTAATTTTTTATGGTTTTGTTAAAATTAAAAATGGTCTTTTTAATTATTGTGCAGTGTACAAGCTTTCATGGCAATCAATAAATGTTATACTTTTTCGAGTTATGTTGAGGGACAACAACTTTATGGATAAGAATAGAGTTATATTTCCTGTACACTGCACTTCCTGTCATTATATTCTATCATTGTATGAAGTTTGATGAAATTCCATCCAGTACTTTAAAAGTAATGCTCCGGACAAGGGAAATATATCAAAGGGCAATAACTCTGTAATTAGCAAGAATAGAGTTATGTTTCTTGTACACTGCACTGCCTCTCATTATATTCTACCATTGTATGTAGCTTGATGAAATTCCATCAGGTACTTTTCAAGTTATGCTCCGGACAAGAAAAAATATCAAAGGGCAATAACTCTGTAATTAGCAATAATAGAGTTATGTTTCTTGTACACTGCACTTCCTCTCATTATATTCTACCATTGTATGAAGTTTGATGAAATTCCATCCAGTACTTTAAAAGTAATGCTCCAGACAAGGGAAATATATCAAAGGGCAATAACGACCTCAGGGTGACTCCAATATACCCCCTCAAAACTTCGTTTGTCGGGGGTATAATAAAGGTGCTATCGCGTGTAAAAGGAAAAGGTTAACACCTAAAAATCACACAAAAAAAAAGAAACATCGAAGAACTGCGTTAACTCGACTATTCTAGCCTTGTCACAGAACAGTATACATGTATTTTAATGTACCATCAGAAAAACAGATCTATCTGTATGAATAAAATCATCTTTCATATAAGCAAAATAGTAGATACATGTTTGTGCAGGTAGGACTATTAGGGCAGAATATACAATATGCACATGTCTATGTCTGGCATTGGCTAGCAGCCAGTAATTCAGTTGGAATGTATTTAATTTAATATATTTTTTTGAAAAATCTGGGTGTGGATGAAGGGAAGGGGTGGTGGTGTATGTGCAAAAGTTTAATAAACAGGGCTGTGCAGTTTTAATACAATAAAAACAAGAAATGTAACTGTTTAATGGGGCAGACTATTTGATTTAATACAAAACAAAGTTTAAAAAAAATATATATATATCAAAATTGGCAGCTGGGTGGGGGTCTTGGTTGGGCTCCGGCAAGTAGATAAGGGACAATAGACCTGGCATATTCAAACAAAGGCACAAAGTATTTCGTATCAGTGAATCTGTGGTCTATTTATCAATCTGGATATTTACATGTACAATAATTCATATAAATACCTAACAACAGTTATCGGCTCATAAAACATTAAACCAGATAATGCAAGTATAAACCAAGTCCATTAAAACGGTCAAGTTCAGTGATGTAAACTTTTTTTTAGTTGATGGTGATCAGTTTACAGAATCAATAGTATTACTGAAATATAAAATTGATTTAAAAAAAAAAAAACTAAACATAAAACCTAAGTATGGAAATGTAGGTAAGTTAGCTATATACATTGTTTCTATAACATAATATGAATGTGTTTATGAAGTTAAGTCACCATAACATGAGAAGTTTGTTCAGAAACTCAGAAACTCAGAAACACGAGAAAAAGCTGAGCTAAACATAAAACTTTAACCGGCAGACGACGATGACAACGACGATGCCAGGGTCATGAAATAGCTCTTTGTTTATTTTGTTTTTTTCAAGAAGACGAACTAAAATGAAGGTGCTAGTGCGTCTACAAGAACGGACAACGACGGACGACAGACAATTAATCTTAGGCCAGTAGAGCTGAAAATTAGTCGAATGGTTCCTTTTTGATTTCGTTTTGATCCGTTTAATCTGACTTGCATGATGTAGAATTTGTTTCATCCAAGAAAAAGGTCGAAAATAATTTTATTTTTCAAAAAACATTTAAAGAGTTAATGCCTAATATACTACTTTTATAGCACATATAACATAATCAAATCAGTACCATATCGATCCATTTTGTAAAAAAAATCACTACTAAAATTTACCAATCAGTATTACATGAAATCGCTGTTTGCTATATAATTGACTTATTGACTAGTCAGAATAGTTCCAGCAAACACCAAGATAGAACACAAACTTAGCGTTTTAAGAATGTTAAGTTTGCTATAGAACATACTTCTATCAAATAAATTATACACTTTTTTGTATTTTAATGTTAAGTAATAAAATAATGAACAGTATTCTAGGAACAGATTACATATTGATAAAAACACATTAACTCTGGTTGTACATATTTTACTCACCTAACAAGTATAGTTACTATTTGCAGAGTTATATTGTTTGGGTAGTTCGACATTATTTGTTGTATAGAGGCATTAGTCAGGTTCAGGTTGATCGCTAGTGAATACCACTCTGTACCGAGATCTTTAGATAACGCAAGCAAACGCTTCTCAGACAGGAACTCTGAAATAACAATTCGTGAAAGGTTTGACAATATAATTTGATATCAAAAGTCCTTTGAGCAGTGTAAACTTATATTTTGATTTAATGGTAAAACTTTTATTATATATTGGTTTATGAGTTTTTTGTACTCCAAGTTCATATATAATTTGTATATATCGAAGCCAAATGTAATACCATGTATGTCATCATATTGAACAAGCTAATATAATTTATGGTGTATGTGTTAAACAAGCTATATATAATAACATGTAAGTTGTCATCTAGAACAAGTTAATAATGTATGTCATCATATTGAACCAGCTGATATAATCATAGTGTATGTCTGAGATAAGCTACATGCAATACCATCGGCATGTATGCATGTCATAATATTGAACAAGCTAATATAATTTATGGTGTATGTGTTAGACAAGCTATATATACTAACATGTAAGTTGTCATCTAGAACAAGTTAATAATGTATGTCATCATATTGAACCAGCTGATATAATCAATAGTGTATGTCTGAGATAAGCTACATGCAATACCATGTATGTCATAATATTGAACAAGCTAACATAATCAATAGTGTATGTGTGAGATAAGCTACATGTCATATCATGTCTGTCATAACATTGAACAGGCTAACATAATCAATAATGTATGTGTGAGACAAACTACATATCATACAATGTATGTCATAATATTGAAGAAGCTAATATAATCAATAGTGTATGTGTGAGATAAGCTACATGTCATATCATGTCTGTCATAACATTGAACAGGCTAACATAATCAATAATGTATGTGTGAGACAAACTACATATCATACAATGTATGTCATAATATTGAAGAAGCTAATATAATCAATAGTGTATGTGTGAGATCGGCTACATGTTATACCATGTATGTCATCATATTGAACAAGCTAAAATAATCATTAGTGTATGTGTAAAATAAGCTACATGTCATACCATGTATGTCATCATCTCGAATAAGCTTATATAACCAATAGTTTATGTGTAAGATAATCTACATATCCAATCATGTATGTCATCATATTGAACAAGCTAATATAATCAATAGTAAGTGTACATGTATGTGTGAGACAAACAACATGTAATACCATGTATGTCATTATACTGAACAAGCTAATATAATCAATAGTGTATGTGTGAGACAAACTACATATCATATCATGTCTGTCATCATATTGAACAAGCTAATATAATCAATAGTAAGTGTATGTGTGAGACAAACTACATATCATACCATGTATGTCATCATATTGAACAAACTTATATAATCAATAGTAAGTGTATGTGTGAGACAAACTACATATCATACCATGTATGTCATCATATTGAACAAGCTAATATAATCAATATTGTATGTGTGAGATAAGCTACATATCATACCATGTATGTCATTATATTGAACAAGCTTATATAATCAATAGTAAGTGTATGTGTGAGACAAACTACATATCATACCATGTATGTCATCATATTGAACAAGCTTATATAATCAATAGTAAATGTATGTGTGAGACAAACTACATATCATACCATGTATGTCATAATACTGAACAAGCTTATATAATCAATAGTGTATGTGTGAGACAAACTACATATCATATCATGTATGTCAATTTACTGAACAAGCTAATATAATCAATAGTAAGTGTATGTGTGAAACAAACTACATATCATACCATGTATGTCATTATACTGAACAAGCTAATATAATCAATAGTAAGTGTATGTGTGAGACAAACTACATATCATACCATGTATGTCATCATATTGAACAAACTTATATAATCAATAGTAAGTGTATGTGTGAGACAAACTACATATCATACCATGTATGTCATCATATTGAACAAGCTAATATAATCAATATTGTATGTGTGAGATAAGCTACATATCATACCATGTATGTCATTATATTGAACAAGCTTATATAATCAATAGTAAGTGTATGTGTGAGACAAACTACATATCATACCATGTATGTCATCATATTGAACAAGCTTATATAATCAATAGTAAATGTATGTGTGAGACAAACTACATATCATACCATGTATGTCATAATACTGAACAAGCTTATATAATCAATAGTGTATGTGTGAGACAAACTACATATCATATCATGTATGTCAATTTACTGAACAAGCTAATATAATCAATAGTAAGTGTATGTGTGAAACAAACTACATATCATACCATGTATGTCATTATACTGAACAAGCTAATATAATCAATAGTAAGTGTATGTGTGAGACAAACTACATATCATACCATGTATGTCATCATATTGAACAAGCTTATATAATCAATAGTGTATGTGTGAGATAAGCTACATGTCATACCATGTATGTCATTATACTGAACAAGCTAATATAATCAATAGTGTATGTGTGTGTGTGAGACAAACTACATATCATACCATGTATGTCATTATACTGAACAAGCTTATATAATCAATAGTGTATGTGTGAGATAAGCTACATATCATACCATGTATGTCATTATACTGAACAAGCCAATATAACCAATAGGGTATGTGTGTGTGAGACAAACTACATATCATACCATGTATGTCATTATATTGCACAAGCTTATATAATCAATAGTAAGTGTATGTGTAAGACAAACTACATATCATACCGAGGGCTCAGCGCAAAACTATTGTAACTCTGTTCCAAAAATCGTTTTTTTTGCATAAATAACTATAGTTTTACAATGTGTATTTTGTGTTAAAATTTGGTCCAGATATTTTAAATAATTTTGAAGATATTCACTTTTGGTAAAAATATTGTATCTCAAACACACTAATTCTTTAGCGCAAAACTATTGTAACTTTTGCACCAAATAATATCTTGGAAACCTTTATTCATATTGGTGCAAAACTATTGTAACTTGAATTTAAATTTTATTAAACCCAGTTATCATGTATAACCACACTTTTATTTAGTCCAAGAATATTGCAATACAAGTTTCAAATGATAGTTCATGGAAAATCTTTCAAGGTTTTGAAGAAATACAGGTATAGAGACTTTTTTTTTTTTTTACTAAATTTTTTAAAACATTTTAATTTGATAAAAATGTAATTTTAGTCAGATGATTATGTTCAATGTTTTATTGATTTGGACATCAGTGACAATAAAATGGATGATAAATATAGTAATTGTGAAATAAAAGAACCATTTGTTGATATTTTGTTAAAAAATCTGATTATTAAAATTTGCAGTGAATGTTTTGGTTTGCATTTTATTTTAATAAAAAGGCCGTCCAATCTCACAATATCACTCAACACACTTTTAATTTATATCAATTATAACTTTACTAAACCAATATATCCCTTTTGAATACTTCCAGAATGAGATATGAACTGGTACACTCAGTATTATTCTTTTTAATATATCAGTACTAGAAGTCAACAGTACCTAATTATTTTAAAATGTCTGTTAACTTAGAACCAACACAATATATTTTAGAATTTTATTGATAAACCTTGGTTTCTCAGAGTTAACTTTTAATTATAACAATTGAATAAAGCACAATGCGAGTAGTGGGGTTTGTATGGGGTATGGTGGATACAGAGTGTACAGCGGATAGTTGAGATGGTGGAGTGGATCTAGAGGGTACAGCAGCTGCTGGTAGTGTAGTTGGTATGATGGGTCAGGAGGGTACATCAGGGTGCTGTAGTTGGTATGATGGATGCAGAGGGTACAGCTGGTACTGTAGTTGGTATTATGGGTGTAGAAGGTACAGCTGGTAGTATAGCGGGTATAATGGGTGTAGAGGGTACAACTGGTAGCATAGTTGGTATGGTGGGTGTTGAGGGTACAGCTGGTAGTGTAGTTGGTATGGTAGGTGAAGAGGGTATGACAGGTAACATAGTTGGTATGGTGGTTGTATAGGTTGTGGCTGGTAGCATAGTTGGTATAGTGGGAGTAGAAGTTACAGCTGGTAGCGTAGTTGGTATGATGGGTGTAGAGGGTATGGCTCGTAGCATAGTTGGTATAGTTGTAGTGGCTAGTACAACTGGTAGTAAAGTTGGTATGGTGGGTGTTGAGGGTACAGCTGGTAGTGTAGTTGGTATGGTGGGTGAAGAGGGTATGACAGGTAACATAGTTGGTATGGTGGGTGTTGAGGGTACAACCCAGGTAGCATAGTTGGTATGGTGGGTGTTGAGGGTACAGCTGGTAGTGTAGTTGGTATGATAGGTGAAGAGGGTATGACAGGTAACATAGTTGGTATGGTGGTTGTATAGGTGTGGCTGGTAACATAGTTGGTATAGTGGGTGTAGAAGATAAAGCTGGTAGCATAGTTGGTATGATGGGTGTAGAGGGTATGGCTCGTAGCATAGTTGGTATAGTGGGTAGTGGATAGTACAACTGGTAGTAAAGTTGTTATGGTGGGTGTTGCGGGTACAGCTGGTAGTGTAGTTGGTATGATGGGTGAAGAGGTATGACAGGTAACAAAGTTGGTATGGTGGATGTGGATGGTACAACTGGTAGCATAGTTGGTATGGTGGGTGTTGAGGGTACAGCTGGTAATGTAGTTGGTATGTGTGTGTTGAGGGTACAACTGATAGTGTATTTGGTATGGTAGGTGAAGAGAGTACAGCTGGTAGTGTAGATGGTATCATGGGTGTAGACAGTACAGCTGGTAGTGTAGTCGATATTGTAGGTGTAGAGGGTACAGCTGGTAGTGTTGTTGGTATAGTTGGTGTAGAGGTTACAGTAGGTAGTATAGTTGGTATGTTGGGTGTAGTGGGTACAGCTGGTAGCGTTGTTGGTGTTGTGATTGTAGAAGGTACAGCAGGTAGTGCAGTTGCTATTGTGGATGAAGCGGGTACAGCTGGTAGTGCAGTTGGTATGGTGAGTAGCATAGATGGTATAGCCGGTGTGGATGGTACAACTGGAAGCATAGTTGGTATGGTGGGTGTCGAGGGTACAGCTGGTAGTGTTATTGTTTTGGTGGGTAAAGAGAGTACAGCTGGTAGTGTAGATGGTATCGTAGTTGTATATACAGTAAAGCTGGTAGTATAGTTGATATGGTGGGTGTAGAGGGTACAACTGGTAATGTTGTTTGGTATAATGGGTGTAGATGTTACAGCTTGTAGCGTTGTTGGTGTTGTGAGTGTAGATGGTACAACTGGTAAATATTTGGTACTGTGGGTGCTAAGGGTACAGCAGGTAGTGTTGTTGGTAAAGTGGGTGTAGAGTATCGGACTGGTAATGTAGTTGATATTGTGGATGTAGAGGGTACAGCTGGTAATGTTGTTGTTATAGTGAGTGTAGAGTGTTTTGGCTGGTAGTGTAGTTGCTATGGTGGGTGTAGAGGGTATGGCTGGTAGCATAATTATTATAGTGGGGTGTAGATGGTACAAGTGGTAATGTAGTTGGTATTGTTGGTGAAGAGCGTACATCTGGTTGTGCAGATGATATCATGGGCATAAACAGTACAGCTGGTAGTATAGTTGGTATGGTGGGTGTTGAGGATACAGCTGGTAGTATAGTTAGTATGGTAAGTATAGAGGGTAGACTGGTAGCATAGTTAGTATGGTGGGTGAGAAGGTACAGCTGGTAGTGTAGTTGGTATTGTGAGTATGGAGGGTATAGCTGGTAGTGCAGTTTGTATTCTGGGTGTAGAGGGTACAGCTAGTAGTGTAGTTGGTAATGTGAGTATAAAAGGGTACAGCTGGTAGTGTAGTTGGTATTGTGAGTATAAAGGGACAGCTGGTAGTGTAGTTGTAATGTGAGTATAAAGGGTACAGCTTGTAGTTAGTTGGTATGGTGGGTATTGATATTAAAGCTAGTAGTGTAGTTTGGTATGGATGTTGTATAGGGTACAGCTGGTAGTATAGTTGGTATTATGGGTGTAAAGGGAACAACAAGTGATTAAGATGGTTGATATGGTATAGTGGATGTAGAAAGTACAGTGAGTAGTTATAATGGTATGGTGGATGCAGAGTGGACATTGATTAGTGGTGTTGGTATAATGAATATAATGGTTACAACGGGTATTGATGTTGATATTCGGGGGGTAGTGAGTAGTGAAATTAGTAAAGAATTTTAGAGGATGTAGAAGGAAGAGTTGAGATGGTATGGTGTATGATTGTAGTGTCCATGAAACAGACGGTAGTAATGTTGGTATGATGAACGCAGTGAGTAAAGTGTTAAGTGATGTTGATAAAATGTTGATTGTGAGTAATGAAGTTTGTATGGTGATTGTTTAGGGCACAGGTAGTGCTGTTGGTATTGTTGATGTAGAAGGTACAGTGTAGTTGAATCTAAATTGGGGGTGTAGAGGGTACAGTAAGTAATGGGGTTCTGGTTGGTATTATAGATAATGGTTGGTAGAGAGAAAACAGTACCTATATAATAGAGTAATGTAAGGAAGCAATGGAGTGAATGTAAATGTTACAGCGGATAATGGCACTGGATTGGTGGTGTAATGGTTCAGTAGTTAATTAGGTTAGTATGATGGATGTAATAGATGCAATGGTATAACGTGTTGGTACGCCGTAAAACCATATTCATTCATTCATTCATTCATTCATTATTGGTGGATGTTGAAGGTACAGTCACTGGGGATAGTTGAGTTAGGTTAAATCATAAATAATACAGCTTAATATACTTTTGTATGTTTTTCTTTGTTTCCAATACTTCTTATATGTTTGTGTTAACCTTTAATAGAATTAAAATAAGTTTTGGAGTAATAGCAACATAATTCTAAACAGTTTTATATTGAGTTACAATATTTTTAAACTTAGAAATTAATTTTTTATCTCATAAAACTTGGTGCAAAACTATTGTAACTTGAGTTACAATAGTTTTGCACCAAATATTAATTCAGTTTTATTGAATTTTCAACGCAACACTATTGTAACTCAAACTTTTACAAATAAATCAAGTTATATTGAAGCTTTAATTGATAACACTTGTTAATGTTGTAAGTAATGCAGTTTTCATTTGAATTTTGAAAAATATTAGCAAAAATATCTAAAGAAGAAAATAAAAAAACAGTTTTTTCCTCCTCCTGAACAATTTGCAAAAACCTAGTTACAATAGTTTTGCACCAAGCCCTCGATATTATGTATGTCATTATATTGAACAAGCTTATATAATCAATAGTGTATGTGTGAGATAAGCTACATGTCATATCATGTCTGCCATAACATTGAACAGGCTAACATAATCAATAGTGTATGTGTGAGACAAATTACATAAAATACCTTGTATGTCATAATATTGAACAAGCTAAAATAACCAATAGTGTACACTGTATGTGTGAGATAAACTACATGTCATACCATGTATCTCGTCATCTTGAATAGGCTAATATAATCGATAGTGTATGTGTGAGATAAGCTACATGTACATGTATTACCATATCTGTCATCATATTGAACAAGCAAATATAATTAATAGTGTATGTGTGTGATAAGCGACATGGTCAAACCATGTATGTCGTCATCTAAAATGAGCTAATATAATCAATAGTGTATGAAAGAGATAAGCTACATGTCATACCATGTGTGTCATCATACTCAACAAGCTAATATAATCAATATTGTATGTGTGAGACAAACTACATATCATACCATATATGTCATTATATTGAACAAGCAAATATAATCAATAGTATATGTGTGAGACAAACTACATATCATACCATGTATGTCATTATATTGAAGAAGCTAATATAATCAATAATGTATGTGTGAGATCGGCTATATTTTATACCATGTCTGTCATCATATTGAACAAGCTAAAATAATCATTTGTGTATGTGTGAAATAAGCTACATGTCATACCATGTATGTCGTCATCTAGAATAAGCTTATATAACCAATAGTGTTTGTGTGAGACAAGCTACATATCCAATCATGTATGTCATCATATTGAACAAAACTAATATAATCAATAGTGTATGTGTGAGGACAAACTACATATCATACCATGTATGTCTTATACTGACAAGCTAATATAATCAATAGTGTATGTGTGAGATAAGCTACATGGCATACCATGTATGTCATTATACTGAACAAGCTAATATAATCAATAGTAAGTGGTTGTGTGTGTGTGAAACAAACTACATATCATACCATGTATGTCATTATATTGAACAAGCTTATATAATCAATAGTGTATTGTATGAGACAAATTACATATCATACCATGTACATGTATGTCATAATATAGAACAAGCTATAATAATCATAGTGTACACTGTTTGTGTGAGATAAGCTACATGTTCATACCATGTATGTCTACATCTCGAATACGCTAATATAATCGATAGTGTATGTGTGAGATAAGCTACATGTACATGTATTACCATATCTGTCATCATATTGAACAAGCAAATATAATTAATAGTGTATGTGTGAGGATAAGCGACATGTCAAACCATGTATGTTGTCATCTAGAATACGCTAATATAATCGATAGTGTATGTGTGAGATAAGCTACATGTCATACCATGTGTGTCATCATACTGAACAAGCTAATATAATCAATATTGTATGTGTGAGACAAACTACATATCATACCATGTATGTCATTATATTGAACAAGATAATATAATCACATAGTATATTGTGTGAGATAAGCTACATGTCATACCATGTATATTATAATATTGAACAAGCTAATATAAATCCATAGTATATGTGTGAAATAAGCTACATGTCATACCATGTATATCGTAATATTGAACAAGCTAATATAATCATATAGTGTATGTGTGAGATCAGCAACATGTTATACCATGTCTGTCATCATATTGAACAAGCTAATATAATCAATAATGTATGTGTGAGACAAACTACATATCATACAATGTTATGTCATTATTTTGAATCAGCTAATATAATCAATAGTGTATGTGAGATAAGCTAAATATCATACCATGTATATGGTCATATTGAACAAGCCAATATTATCATAGTAGTGTATGTCTGTGATAAGCTACATGATATACCATGTATGTCATCATAATGAAATAGCTAATATAACCAATGGTGTATGTGTGAAATTGGTCAATATCATACCACGTATGTCATCATATTGAACAAACCAATAAAAATCAATAGTGTATGTGTGAGATAAACTACAAGAAATACCATGTATGTCGTCATTTGGACCAAGCTAATATAACTTATATTGTATGTGTGTAATAAGATAAATGTAATACCATTGATGTTATCATATTGAACAAGCTAATATAATTAATAGTGTTTGTGTGAGATAAGCTACGTGTCATACCATGTATGTCGTCATCTGGAATAAGCTAATATAATCAATAGTGTTTGTGTGAGATAAGCTACATGTCATACCATGTATGTCGTCATAATGAACAAGCGTATATAATCAATAGTGTATTTGTGAGATAAGCTCCATGTAAAAATATATGTCATCATAATGAGCAAGCTAACGTATTCAATAGTGTATGTTTGGGATAGGCTACATGTAATACCATGTATGTCATTCATATTGAGAAAGCTAATATATTCAATAGTGAATGTGTGGGATAGGCTACATGTAATACCATGTTTGTCGTCATAATGAACAATCTTATATAATCAATAGTGTATGTGTGAGATAAGGCTACATATCAAAGTATGTCATCATATTGAACAAGCTTATATAATCAATAGTGTATGTGTAAGATTAGCTTCATGAATCACCATGTATGTCATAATATAGAACAAGCTTATATAATCAATAGTAGTGTATGTGTGAGATAAACTACATGTAATACCAGTGGTGTCATCATATTGAACAAGTTAATATAATCAATAGAAGTGTATGTGTGAGATAAGATACATGTAATACCACGAATTTCATGAACATTGAACAAGCTAATACAATTAATAGTGTATGTGTGAGATAAGCTACATGTAATACCATGTATGTTGTCATATTGAACAATCTAATATATAATTAATAGTGTATGTGTGAGATCAAGCTACATATAATACCATGTATGTCGTCATATTGAACAAGCTCAATATAATCAATGAGTGTATGTGTGAGATAAACTACATGTAATATCATGTGTCGTCATCATATTGAGCTCATCTTACATATACACTACTGATTAAATTGATTGTGTATATGTGAGATAAGCTACATGTCATACCAGTTATGTTGTCATATTGAACAAGCGTATATAATCAATAGTGTATGTGTGAGATATGTCGTCATTTAGACCAAGCTAAAAAGCTGATATTGTATGTGTGAGATAAGCTAAATGTAATACCACTGAAGTCATCATATTTGACAAGCTAATATAATCAATAGTGTATAAAGTGAGTTAAGCTACATGTTATACCATGTATGTCATCATATTGAACAAGCGTATATAATCAATATTGTATGTGTGAGATCAGATAAATGTAATACCATTGATGTCATCATATTTAACAAGCTAATATAATCAATAGTGTATGAGTGAGATAAGCTAAATGTAATACCATGTGTCATCATATTGAAAATCTAAGACAATCAATAGTGTATGAGTGAGATAAGCTACATGTAATATCATGTATGTCATCATATTGAACAAGCTAATACAATCAATAGTGTATGTGTGAGATAAGCTACATGTAATACCATGTATGTCATATTATTTAACAAGCTAATACAATCCATAGTGTATTTGTGTAATAAGCTAAATGTAATACCATGTATGTCATCATATTGAACAAGCTAATATAATCAATAGTGTATGTGTGAGATAAGCTCAATGTAATACCATGTATGTCATTATATTGAACACGCTAATATAATCAATAGTGTATGTGTGAGATAAGATACATGTAATACCATATATGCTCATAATATTGAGCAAGCTAATACAATCCATAGTGTATGTGTGAGATAAGCTACATACAATAGCATGTATGTCATCATATTGAACAAGCTAATATAATCAATAGTGTATGTGTGAGATAAGCTACATGTTATATTATGGTATGTCATAATTGTAGACCAAACTAATATAACTTATAGTGTATGTGTGAGATAAGCTAAATGTTATACCATTGATGTCATCATATTTAACCAGCTAATATAATCAATACTGTATGTGTGAGATAAGCTACATGTAATACCATGCTTTTCCTCATATTGAAACAAGCTAATATAATCAATATTTATGTGTGAGATAAGCTACATGTAATACCATGTATGTCATCATAATGAACAGCTATATATAATCAATCTGTATGTGTGAGATAAGCTACATGTAATACATGTATGTCATCATATTGAACAAGCTAATATAATCAATACTGTATGTGTGAGATAAGCTACATGTAATACCATGTATGTCATCATATTTGAACAAGCTATAATAATCAATACTGTATGTGTGAGATAAGCTACATGTAATACCATGTATGTCATCATATTGAACATGCTAATATAATCAATACACTGTATGTGTGAGATAAGCTACATGTAATACCATGTTTATCATCATATTTAACCAGCTAATATAATCAATACTGTATGTGTGAGATAAGCTACATGTATACCATGCTTGTCATCCATATTGAACAAGCTAATATAATCAATAGTTTATGTGTGAGATAAGCTACATGTATACCATGTATGTCATCATATTGAACAAAGTCTAATATAATCAATACTGTATGTGTGAGAATAAGCTACATGTAATCTCATGTTTGTCATCATATTGGAACATGCCAATATAATCAATACTGTATGTGTGAAATATGTACATGTAATATTATGTATGTCATAGTATTTTAACAAGCTTATATAATCGATGTGTATGTGTGAGATAAGCTACATGTAATACCATGTATGTCGTCATATTAAACAAATTAATGTATAATTAATAGTGTATGTGTGAGATAAGCTACATGTCATACCATGTGTGTCATCATATTGAACAAGCTGATATAATCAATAGTGTATGTGTGTGATAAGCTACATGCCCTACCATGTATGTCGTCATAACGACAATAACTTCGTATTGGATGTATGGGATCAGTTAAAATTGTAAATGAAGTTAGCTCACTTGTCTTCTTGAGTTCCCTTGACTTTAGCACAATGTTGGCCATAATTCTGCCTAAAGTCAAACTATGGTTATCCCACTTGTTCCTTGATTCCCTTTGATGAAAGTGAACACGTACCTCTAGTTTTATTGATGTGTGTCAAGTTGTAACTCGAGATATGAGCATGATGAAAACTGCTAACTAAATGAAAATGGAGTTAGTCCCTTGTCCTCTTGGGCTTCTTCACGTACGAAGTTGCATTGATGTACGGTATGGATAGCAACCCATGCTTAAAATATTTAACCTTTTTTATAGTACAAAGGGCTATAATTCTGCCTATAAATCAAAATAAAGTTATCCCACTAGGTCCCTTGGTTTTCTTTCTCTTTGAGAGTGAATACACGTTTGATGTTTCATTGATGTACATGTAGTTGTTACCCTGATATGAGCACGGCTTGAATTTTAATCCGTAATTATGCTGTTAGTATAAAAGCCACCGTAAATCTACCTAAAATCAAAATGGAATTATACCACTTGGGCCCTTATTCCACTTTATGGAAGTCAACACAAACATTATTTTAATTGATGTTTGTGAAGTGGTTACCGAGATATAAGCATGACTTAAAAATTTAAGTTAAAAGCAACCACCGAGGTCACCACCACAGGGAATTAACTTAAAAGCCACCGCCAAAGTCCACACCCACACAGGGAGTTAACTTAAAAGCCACTGCCAAAGCCACCAACCATGCAGCGCTTGAGTACAATAGCTCCCCCATTTCAAAACACGAGTGACTACCTACCAACACATTTTCCATTGAAAGTGGATCGGGTTTGGGCAAATAAAATATTTATAAATTTGGCCTAAGTGCTTTGTGCACAGACTGTGGTTTCGTATCAGTGAGTTGAAAGAATGTTGCAGACACTATCTAAAGAAGTCTACTTTACCTGTTTCTCTCATTTCAGTATATTATCGGATACTGATGATTCCCTTGTCGGTATAGGTTGTGTGGGTCGTCCCTCCATTGGTATATGTTGGATAGGTTGCCCCTCTGTTTGTATATGTTGAGTGGGTTGTCCTTTTATTTGTATAGTTGGATGGGTTGTGCATATGTTGATTTTGGCCTGACAGGTTGTTGATATCTTGGCAAAGGTTGGTTGGAGTATTGATGTGAGACTGGTTGTTGTCGCTACCACTGGGGTACGTGATCTGGCTTTGGGCCCAGTCTGACCCCAACTCTGGTAGCTGCACCTTGACAAAAGAAATAATGAATTGGTGTTACTATAATGTGTGCTTTATCAATGCTATCAATATTTAAACAACCTAATCATTACATATGTTCATTAATGTTCAATGATAGTATTTCCATATGTAATCTATTCAAAGGAATGATGTAGATCTAAACTGTAGATTTTAAATTTAGTATTCTGACCTAACATAAAACACATATCACTATAAACAAACCCTGATAGGGTAGTTATTGAAGTTGCAGCGCTTAATGTTGCTTAAGAAACCTGATATTTGACGATTTACTAACTCTACGATTTTTTTCTACCGGATATGCATATTGATACTGTTACATAAAATCAATTGGTCCTTTGTACATAGGACAGGTCATTTTGACTGCAGAATCATAATTCAAAATTTAAGTTAAGTACTGCTAAAATTGATACTGTATGCATTCAAAATATCAAGTCGTTTACATGAGTGTGTACGAATATTTCATACAGCTGTTAAAATGATAACTAGAAAGTTCTTGGCGAGGAGAAATGTTAACAATTTCATCTCAGGTAGTTTGAGAGAAAAGCATATTTGTGATAGAATAAGCAATAACTCTGAGGAAAGAGAGGACGAATTTCGTGTAATAATTAATGAAAGGTGCGTATTATGATAACTTGAGAAATCAGTATCTATCCAAATTTTTTAAAATGGTTATCATTATGGATTAAATTTATTCTTTAAATTAGTGAGTTCACAAAACGATAATCTGTTAATAAAACTCTCCAAATGTGTACTAGAGATGTTCAATAGAAATACTTTAGTCATGTCCAAGCTGATATAAACTAAAATACACTACAATGTTCATAAGATTCAATTAACACTTACTAATACTGATATAACATTTTAGACACTGAGTCTCAATGTTTGTTAATTCATATGTGGGTTTTTCTTCTCTTTTTATTCCTGATTTTGTCTTTATCCTTTTGGCACACTGTTGTATTACTATATTTTTTGTGTATATTTGTATTATGTGCCGGTGGCCTAAATTAATTGAATAAACTATTGTCATTGTCAAATAATGTGTTCAAACCCCATCAGATTTTCTTACCTCTTTATCATCACGGAGAAGAGAACTATAACTAATGCAGCTACTCAATAAGCAATATCCATTATCAAAACCTTGCATAATCACAAAGTGTCAATGGTAAATGAGGCCTTTAGACAGAAAGACCTTAAGATATTAACGTTAGGATAGTGTTTCACAAGATTAGTTAAAGTACATTGTATAGCAATGTTATTTAGCGAGGAACAGAACAAAGTCTGTGTTGACGACAAACAAAAGGCCTTTAATACTCTATTGTTCAATTTGTTCTAATTTGACTGGTTCAATGATTTCCCTAAAAAACAATGAAAGCTTCATTTTCATATTAAATGGGACTTTCTTAAAGCAGCAGTTAAGATTTTTTGTTTCTCTTCTAATCTGTTTTCAACGAAGATGTAATCGACCGCTGACTTGGGAGCGTCATTAAAAGTCATATACACATTTTTAACAAAATATCTACTGAAAACTAAAGTTCTTGGGACAAAAATCTACATTAGTAACAGTGACACGTTTAAAATCATGTAAAGATCTGAACACCAAATTTCATTTAAATACTACAAATGAATTTGTTTACAGTGACCTTGACCATGACATCATTTATTTCAAAACCAATCCTAAACTAGGCAGTATTGGACCTATATACAAAATTTCATTTAAACATCTTTGAGAAAGTATTTCATTTTTTCTTCAAACTTTTCAAACATGTCACATCCATATATACTCCCGAGCTGATATTGTTTTAAGGATATACAATCATGCACATGTGTGTCTAAAATAATGTTTTGAAAAGGAACGTGACCTATGCTCCTTTATTGGATCAATATAGAGTTTCCAATTAGAAAGTTCAGCATATTTGGTGACAAAAACAGTGTGATACAAATATGTGTTTATAAAAGTGTGTGTACATAAAAAGTATAAGCTTAAAATATATTTTATTTTGTAATAATAATCTAACATTGTCATTAAATTGGTAATACTGACAATGCTAAGCATATTGCCAGGTAAATGTCAATTTGCGTGACCCGGTGCAGCTTACATTGTTTCAAAAATTGTCGTTATAAAGTATGTTGTAGTTTTAGTATTTCTTAAAACAATTATTTTAATCAGTATTTTTTATCAAAGTCATAATTCTGGTTCAAGAACTATTCCAAACTTTCATATTCTAGTCAAGATTGGTCATGATCCTACAAAAACTACAGATGCTACAATGTAAACAAATCAAATATAAGCTTTCAATGGAGTCGGTTTTAATGCTTGTCAAAGCCTTAATGATACTAACATTCTAACCACATTTGGTCTGGATGGCATCAGAATTAAAAGGAATACATAATTAACAAGTAAATAATAATCCTTTTTCATTGACTTAAAAGACACGACTCTACTGTGTTTGGTTCATTAAAACAAAAAATATTT
>CM055899.1:13630103-13767279 GCA_029582155.1 Panopea generosa | reverse complement strand
TATAATTCCTTGCTATCAGTTATGACAGTTTTATATACAAATAAATTAATGGCTATCGTAGTGGCCGATATAATTATTACAGTTTTAAGGTGCACACTATTTCCTTATTGATGTATCGTGCCAGGTATCTCAGTGTTCGATTCCCGCCATTGATCAAATGTTTCCTTTAAAATGGTGTGATTTTTTTGCGTTTGAAGTAACATAATATATATGTGCGAGTATACACCTCTTTATGACAACGAGAAACACGTGATTTGACCAATGTGTATTTCTGAATTACATGCAGATGTCGGTGATACTTTAATAATAAATTATGGGATTTTATCTCCGTAGTTAATAGCAACTGGATTCTCGACATGATTCAACAAAATTGGTAGTAAAAAGAAATACAGATTATCAACATTAGCTATGTGTGTATTCATTTGAGTAGTCGTATATTACGTTTATTGCCACTTGTAATGTTTTCTCACTTCCAGTTTACAGTTTTATCAATTTGGAAAAGTCAGTTACTAGTAGTGCAGTTTATTTTCCGGCACCTCTCACTAATTACACTTATAGATCGTAATAATTAATCTTATATTAAAACATTGTGTAATTATCATCTACTGTAAGTTAAGTAACCGACTAATATAACGATACTAACACGTGATATATACATAGAATCGTTGATATTCTCCGTAAGGTTTTACCTGGCACTCGTTAATCTTCGGCAATATGTTCGGGCGGTTAAAACGCCATCTCCGTGCAGCGGATTTCATAATGTATCGGTTTATCAACAGTAATATCACTATTTCTTTTCGGAATTTAATTTACGGATATGCACGGAAAATACATAAGTGCCTGGTAAAACCTTACGGACAATCGTAAAGATAAACAGCGGAATCACGTGTATCTGATTTGTATGGATATTTGTATATACATGTAGTTCAGTACTCGGAAATTGCTATTAAATATATAAATAATTTATGAAATTATTAGTTTTGTGTTTTGTTTTCATATATAGATCTATAAGTAAATTATGAAATTATTAGTTTTGTATTGTGTTTTCATAAATAGATCTTTAAATAATTTATGAAATGATTAGTTTTGTGTTGTGTTTTCATAGATAGATCTATAAATAATTTACGAAATGATTAGCTGTCAGGTTCCAACAGGAAGGAATGCAAGCGCTGGGGTAAGAGCGCGTAAACACCTTCTACACATTTTCAAGCGCTGTGTAAGGCTCTCATTGAAATATATTTCATTAGTAAAGTCATCATATTCAGTATGTTTCATTTTAGGCGTTAACATTAGAAAAGATATGCAAAGAAAAATAATGATTTAGAGGAAAGTCAGCTTTGGCAAAATTTTGTTCAAGAATTCAATCGCTAAGGGAACACCATTTCTAATAATCAAGCGCTATGGGAATACCATTTCTAATAATCAAGCGCTAGGGTGCCTCTGTGCTTAAATTGCCTGTGGAGAAGCATGACTGTGTATTATGTTTTCATAGATAGATCTGTAACCCGGTCTTATTGGAGGTTCAACACCAAGTCTACAGTGAGTTTTGGTTTAATCGGAGAATTATTATACTTACATAATAATTATAGCCTGTAAATACATAAAAATACATTTAAAAATTTAAAAAGACAATTATTTTCAAATAAATAAGACGACGCGTCTCGTAAATATAACAAATTACAAATATTTCACAGTACTACTACTAATCATAAGAGTACAAATGACTTACCAGAAACGCGTTATAATAATACATTATTTCACAATGATTTATTTAAATATATGATTATTTCTACGTTATTATCTAAAGAGTTGTAATATGAAGGTCTTCACTAATTGAAGTTCAGTAGCGTTCTGGTGAATCTAAGTGCGAGATTTAGACACACGACAATATTTGGCGGGTTAATTGCACGGAGTTATTTAAGTTATATCTGTAAGCTGAATCTTACAAACATGCATGCATTCAAACAATCACTTGCATTCCAACGCTACACGATACATGTAGACAAACAACAGCTGTGCACAGCCACTGTGACGTCACACATAAATATATACAAATACAGAGATCACAGGGATCACAGACATATTGGACACGGGCAGTTTAAAGCAGACTTACTACATATTTTAAAATATCAATATATAATTATAACCAGGGCTACAGATCTATAAATAATTTTTGAAATGATATAGATGCATGATTAGTAGTGTATTAAGTTTACATACACAGATTTGTGATTAAGAGTGTATTAAGTTTACATACACAGATTTGTGATTAGCAGTGTATTAAGTTTACATACACAGATTTGTGATTAGCAGTGTATTATGTTTACGTACACAGATTTGTGATTAGCAGTGTATCAGTTTACATGCATAGTACCACCATTGCAAAAAGGAAGTGCTTCCGTGGGGTAGTCGCATAATGGCGGTTTTAAATAATCCTCATTTCTTATCTTAATGTCTTACTTTTGATCATCTCCAACAACGACCGAAAATAGAGGAGAGAACATACAGAGTTAAAGTTGTACATCCGTAACATTTACCGATTCGCAGCGGATAGTCCGACTTTAAAAAAATGATTGAGATGTATGTTATAGACATAGTATCGCCATTGCATAAAGGAAGTGCTTCCGTGGAGTAGTTGCATAATGGCGGTTATAAATAATCCTCATATCTTCTTCTTTAAAAATGCATTTTCCTTATTTTAATGCTCATTTTTTTATTTGAATGGCATTATTGATGTATTTTGAACACTTTGATAGCATTGTCATGTTTGAATTGTGAATTTAGAAAAAAAATTAATGCTTGGAAATTGGGGTATGAATACATGATTTCGGAAGTCTACTTTCACTTTGTCACCAGTGTACACACTGAGCAGAAAAAAAATCTCTTATATGACACATGACCCTTACTTTTCTCATCATATTTTGATAGTGCAGAGGTTGACAAACAGTAAAATGTAGGTTTCACTTCTTTCATTTGGGTCTCTCTATGAATGACAAGCCTTTAAACTTTTATTATTTACTATAGAATAAAGAACAAAAATCAATGGTGGGATGACACCTACATACACAGATTTGTGATTAGCAGTGTAATTAGCAGTATATTATGTTTACATACACAGATTTGTGATTAGCAGTGTATTAAGTTTACATACACAGATTTGTGATTAGCAGTGTATTAGCAGTGTATTATGTTTACATACACAGATTAATGATTAGCAGTGTATTAAGTTTACATACACAGATTTGTGATTAGCCGTGTATTAAGTTTACATTCACAGATTTGTGATTAGCCGTGTATTATGTTTATATACACTGATTTGAGATTAGCAGTGTATTATGTTTACATACACAGATTTAGTGTATTATGTTTACATACACAGATTTGTGATTAGCAGTGTATTATGTTTACATACACAGATTTGTGATTAGCCGTGTATTATGTTTACATACACAGATTTGTGCTTAGCAGTGTATTAAGTTTACATAACAGATTTGTGATTAGCAGTGTATAATGTTTACATAAACAGATTTGTGATTAGCCGTGTATTATGTTTACATACACAGATTTGTGATTAGCAGTGTATTAAGTTTACATACACAGATTTGTGATTAGCAGTGTATTAAGTTTACATACACAGATTTGTGATTAGCAGTGTATTATGTTTGCAGTGTTTTAAATTTACATACACAGATTTGTGATTAACAGTGTATTATGTTTACTATATACAGATTTGTGAATAGCCTGTATTATGTTTACATACACAGATTTGTGATTAGCAGTGTATTATGTTTACTATATACAGATTTGTGATTAGCCGTGTATTATGTTTACATACACTGATTTGTGATTAGCAGTGTATTATGTTTACACACACAGATTTAGTGTATTATGTTTACATACACAGATTTGTGATTAGCAGTGTATTATGTTTACATACACAGATTTGTGATTAGCCGTGTATTATGTTTACATACACAGATTTGTGCTCAGCAGTGTATTAAGTTTACATACACAGATTTGTGATTAGCAGTGTATAATGTTTACATAAACAGATTTGTGATTAGCCGTGTATTATGTTTACATACATAGATTTGTGATTAGCAGTGTATTAAGTTTACATACACAGATTTGTGATTAGCAGTGTATTAAGTTTACATACACAGATTTGTGATTAGCAGTGTATTATGTTTGCAGTGTTTTAAATTTACATACACAGATTTAGTGTATTATGTTTACATACACAGATTTGTGATTAGCAGTGTATTATGTTTACATACACAGATTTGTGATTAGCCGTGTATTATGTTTACATACACAGATTTGTGCTTAGCAGTGTATTAAGTTTACATTCACAGATTTGTGATTAGCAGTGTATAATGTTTACATAAACAGATTTGTGATTAGCCGTGTATTATGTTTACATACACAGATTTGTGATTAGCAGTGTATTAAGTTTACATACACAGATTTGTGATTAGCAGTGTATTAAGTTTACATACACAGATTTGTGTTTAGCAGTGTATTATGTTTGCAGTGTTTTAAATTTACATACACAGATTTGTGATTAACAGTGTATTATGTTTACTATATACAGATTTGTGATTAGCCTGTATTATGTTTACATACACAGATTTGTGATTAGCAGTGTATTATGTTTACTATATACAGATTTGTGGTTAGCCGTGTATTATGTTTACATACACTGATTTGTGATTAGCAGTGTATTATGTTTACATACACAGATTTAGTGTATTATGTTTACATACACAGATTTGTGATTAGCAGTGTATTATGTTTACATACACAGATTTGTGATTAGCCGTGTATTATGTTTACATACACAGATTTGTGCTTAGCAGTGTATTAAGTTTACATACACAGATTTGTGATTAGCAGTGTATAATGTTTACATAAACAGATTTGTGATTAGCCGTGTATTATGTTTACATACACAGATTTGTGATTAGCAGTGTATTAAGTTTACATACACAGATTTGTGATTAGCAGTGTATTAAGTTTACATACACAGATTTGTGATTAGCAGTGTATTATGTTTGCAGTGTTTTAAATTTACATACACAGATTTGTGATTAACAGTGTATTATGTTTACTATATACAGATTTGTGATTAGCCTTGTATTATGTTTACATACACAGATTTGTGATTAGCCTTGTATTATGTTTACATACACAGATTTATGATTAGCGGTGTAGTATGTTTTCATACATGGATTTATGATAAGCCGTGTATTATGTTTACATACACGGATTTATGATAAGCCGTGTATGGTGTTTACATACACAGATTTATGATTAGCCGTGTATTATGCTTTCATACACAAATTTATGATAAGCCGTGTATTATGTTTACATACACATATTTATGATAAGCCGTGTATAATGTTTACATACACAGATTTATGATCAGCTGTGTATTATGCTTACATACACAAAATTATGATAAGCAGTGTATTATGTTTTCATACACGGATTTATGATAAGCCGTGTATTATGTTTACATTCATAGATTGATGATAAGCCGTGTATTATGTTTACATACACCGATTTATGATAATCCGTGTATTATGTTTACATACGCAGATTTATGATTAGCCGTGTATTAAGTTTACATACACAGATTTATGATAAGCCGTGTATTATGTTTTTATACACAGATTTGTGATAAGCTGTGTATTATGTTTACATACACAGATTAATGATAAACCGTGTATTATGTTTACATACATAGATTTATGATTAGCCGTGTATTATGTTTGTGTATTAGGTTTACATACACAGATTTATGATTAGCCGTGTATTATGTTTTCATACACAGATTTTTGATAAGCCGTGTATTATGTTTACATACACAGATTTATGATTAGCCGTGTGTTATGTTTAAATACACAGATTTATGATGAGCCGTGTATTATGTTTTCATACACAGCTTTATGATTAACCGTGTATTATGTTTACATACACAGATTAATGATTAGCAGTGTATTATGTTTTCATACACATATTGATGATTAGCTGTGTATAATGTTTACATACACAGATTTTTATGATTAGACGTTTATTATGTTTTCATACACAGATTTATGATAAGCCGTGTATTACGTTTTCATATACAGATTTATGATTAGCTGTGTATTATGTTTACATATAGAGATTATAAATACTTTATGAAATGATTAGTGGTGTTTTATGTAATAGTTACTGTTAATTAAATAAAAGTATAATAATTAAGGAACTCAAAAGTAGCGACCGCATGGAGCTGGCTTAGTGTTAAACGTCATTTGATTGAGAGTTTATGTAACTCTGGGTTAAGCTACGATGAAAGCCAAGATGATTGATGTTTGAAAGTTGATGTTTGCTAATGCCGTTTCCAAGCATAGCTCGCGCGGCTTTGTAGCTTGTATACGATTCGTTCAGAATTGAATCAAGGGCTGAGTATGTGCAATGTCATTTACGCATGCGCATTGATAATGTGAACTTCTTAATAATTAAGAACGAACTTAATAATTAAATTATTTTGTAGGCTGTTTTAACAAGTAAGAGCGACACAAATTTGAAAATTGAAGCGATTCCATTGGTTGTCAAATGAGGTTAAACACTAAGTTTTCATGTATAGATCTATGATTCCGCAACTGAGTATAGCAATTCTTTGTTTTCCACGCTGAGTCTATATATATATTGAATGCAAAGGCTAATCATTAACATAAAGTCATTCAAAATCTCAACCAATAAAAAATAAAAATATTAATTGATTGTACTCATATTTGTATTTATTATATTCTTCTCGATACTGCAAATGTTTCATGTTAACTATGTAAACTTTTGTAAACCGCCTGAATGTAAACGGCGATGGACATTTTGTAAATGTTTATGCCTAATAAAGATATTGAATTGAATTGAATATTGAATATGTTTATATAATCCGACTTTCATCAGGCGAGAAAACAAAGTCTGATGTTATATTTTATTATCATGGTATATAAGCACTTGTCTCCCGTGCAATAGGTGAGCGATATTGGACCATATTATCCAAGACGGGATCAAATCACCCGCTGTTGCCGTTGATACTGCCCCGACCAAGAACGATAACTCATGATTTTATAAGACAACGTTGTTATTTTCCTTTGAATCTATTGTCTAGGATATTAAAAAAAAGTTATACAAAAAGCTACGAACTTTCTAACCCCCTCTCGTCATATAATTTGTTTTTAATACAATGATAATAAAAAAGTTATGAAAAAGCTACGAACTTTCTTTATTGAATAATTTAATATGCGTCGGCAGGCTAGATTACTATATTGTTATCAGTTATGTGTATAAATTAATACTATTTAAGACGAAACAAGAGGACTTTAGCTGATTGGGAATGTTTTTGTAAACAAATTCATTTGTTTGTATAATGCTGGGTGCACGAAAAGCGATTGTGGTTATTCTAATAGGTGTGTTTTTGTACTGGTACCTAGACACGACTTTACCGGAAGACATGCCGCAGAAATGGAAAGTGCGGGTGATCGACGCCACAATGAGGACATACGGTCACGTGGTAAGTAACAACATTGTTCATAACATTAGGTAACCAGAATTCAACAATAACGAGATCATCACTCTACAAGCGACTGTCGAAGTGGAAGGACCCATTCACCTGAGCCACATTCTTTAAAGTAGGTCATATTGGTGGTTGTTGGCAGTCTGTATGCTTTCTAGATGATAACTCCAAGTTCACTTGATATCAGAAGACTCCATGTCGGATGATTAATGGTGCCACCTATTTTAAAGCACCAATGATTTTATGTTTTAAACGCGGCCCTTGAAGGATTGTTTGGTGTAAACACACAGCAGTTCAGAACCAGCTACAGTTGTATGGTGACACAGCATATCCAGTAATCGGTGGTGAATTCTACCAACGGAGAACCAGCTACAGTTGTATGGTGACACAGCATATCCAGTAATCGGTAGTGAATTCTATCAACGGAGAACCAGCTACAGTTGTATGGCGACACAGCATATCCAGTAATCGGTGGTGAATTCTACCAACGGAGAACCAGCTACAGTTGTATGGTGACACAGCATATCCAGTAATCGGTGGTGAATTCTATCAAAGGAGAACCAATATAAACATCAATGAGATCGTCAATTATCGACGACATCAACTAACCAACATTTAACAAATAAACTACTTCAGGAATTTAGTAAGAATATGATGTTCGGTGCCTTATGAAATGCCTAGACCATAAGCTATCTTGGAAACAGTATACCGTCCATCTTTATCTACAATAGCTCTAACAGCACCAGTGTTTTCCTTTGTTGCAACAATAGGCCTACCTGGGCGGTTAATCCCCTTAAATTTCTTAAACCAACGAAATACTGTTCTTAATGTTAAGGTAGAACAATCATGTATACGACAAAATTCAGAATAAATCCCTTTTGGCGATAACTACAAAGAAACTCGGACATTAATGTAAGCCCTTATTTCTATTTTTTCTTCAGGTTTCATTATGACATTGAAATAAAGCCATTGTACATGAGTGTGAATAATTCACTAATGAATATCTTGATCGAATATAATCGAATCAAAGTGAGAATTCGCAGGTGTATTGAATAATGTTCCGACGCAACATTGTGTTTACGTTTTAATAAAGCAAGTACATTTATACCTGCAAAATATATTATTGCAAACTAGTTTGGTAAATAATAAAATTAATGAGCATTTATGTATCGTGTGTATCCTCTACATATTTCGTAATTGTTGTTTTGATTTTATTTAGATGTCTGCGATGTTGTTTCTTGGAGTAGTAATTCTTCCTGATGTTTAGACATATTCTTGACATACTGTCGTAAGGTCGTGGGTTCGATCCCCGACCGGGTCATACCAAAGACTTTAAACATGGTACTAGGGGCTGCCTCGCTTGATGCTCAGCATTAAGAGGAGAGTTCTAGGTCTGGTCGGCCCGGTGTCAGTTTAATGTGACTGGGTGGGGTATCATACCATGTGTCTGCGGCATGATACTCCAGCGTGACAGCGCTTAGAATAATGTCTCAAGTAAACACCGTCGCGATATGACTGAAAAATTGTTGAAAGCGACGCTAAACACCATACAACAACAACTTAATAAACCATTAATTACACAATTGATACCTTTGTATACGACAGGTACATGTAGGTATCCGAGATGACCCAGCATTTGTATAGAATGTGCACGCACCCCGGTGTTCATCTCATATCACCCTGTCGTTTTATTCCTTACAGCATAAAACTGTAAACAAAAGGACAGACATCGTGTTAGAGGAGAGCAAAAGCTCCAGAAAGTGAATGTTTGTGTGTATGTGCGTTCGTTCGTGCCTACGTGCGTGCGTGCGTGCGTGCGTGAGTGCGTGAGTGCGTGAGTGCGTGCGTGCGTGCGTGCGTGCGTGCGTGCGAGAGAGAGAGAGAGAGAGAGAGAGAGAGAGAGAGAGAGAGAGAGAGATATATGCAACAGTGAATTTCGATGTTTGTTTGTAAGTCACCCATTATCATAACTGGCAAATAAAGATATATTATATTAGTGTTTAAGGGAAACAAAACAATAAAAAAAGTGATCTAAACTTTATCTCTATTCCCTACTGCAGAGAATTACGGTAACCGCAGTTAATTGTATAGGCCTCAGTCAGTGATATATTGAAGAATTGCCTGATATATGGCATAATTACGATTTGTTCTAGCTTTATACCGTAACTTTTACCGCAGCGTGGTCTAGTGGTGGAACTCCTGCCTCTTATCCGGAAGGTCGTGGATTCGATCCCCGACCGGGTCATACCAGAGAATTAAACTAGTGGTACTAGGAGCTACCTCGCTAGACGCTCAGCATTTAGAGGATGGTTCTATGTCTGGCCGGCCCTGTGTCAGTATAATGGGACTAGTTAGGGTATCATACTATGTGTCTGCGGCATGATGCTCCAGTGAGGCAGCGCTAAGAACATTGCCTTAAGTAGACACCATCGCGATATGAAGACACTCAAGTAGACACCATCGCGATATGTAGACACTCAAGTAGACACCATCGCGATATGTAGACACTCAAGTAAACACCGTCGCGATATGTAGACACTCAAGTAGACACCATCGCGATATGTAGACATCATTGCGATATGTATACACCATCTAGATATGTAGACACTCAAGTAGACACAATCGCAATATGTAGACACTCAAGTAGACACCATCGCGATATGTAGACACTCAAGTAGACACAATCGCGATATGACTGAACAGTTGCTGAAAGCGACGTTAAACACCATGCAACAGCGGTGGGTGTATATATTTTGGGTCGCATCCTCTCATTTACAAAATATGTGCGTACATACGAAACTAAACAGTTTATTTGTCCATCGTGCAACAGACCGGAACACATATAAAATGGTATCGAAAATAGACGGTATGAATGTTTTAAATAGGACAAACGAAGCGTAACGTAATAAACCATGCCAACACTTTTATCCTTTTATGTAAAACAGCGATTCAGCGCTGAATCATTTATATATATTTCGACTGTATCAACTTTATAGTATATTTTTGAACGATATTGAAGATGTTTTCATAAAAGATTGACTTAATGATAAACATGTACACATGTTTAAATTGTTTAAGTGTTATATGCGGATGATATAAATATATTTGCTGACAAAAGTGATGAGTTGCAAAGAAGCTTAAATATTTTATCAGAGAATTGTAAAAGATGTAATTTAAAGAGTTAATACGCTGAAAACTAAAATAATGATTTTTAGAAAAGGAGGTCGATATCCTGGAAATATCTTTGTTTTATTATAATAGTGAAGAAATTGAAATAGTAAATAATTTTATTTATTTGGGCATTGTTTTTTACAGTTGGTTGTTTGTTTGCAGAGGCACAGAACACACTTTGTGGTAAGCATTAAAAGCATCAATGAATAAACATTTATATAAGTTCACTGATATACCGGTTAAACACAGATTAGATTATTCGATAAGCTATTCTTTAACTATGCGAGTGAAATTTAGGGTTTTAATATAAAGGTGATAAAATAATAAAAAAACAACAACATTAATTTAACATTTTGTAAGAGCTTAATGAGAGTAAATAATGGCACACAAAATTATTTTGTCTATGAAGAACTGAGTAGGGTTCGTATTCAAAACTTAATTATTCATATTATTAAATTTTGGGGCAAAATCTTTAAAGACATATGAGAAAAAAAATGCTCTAAAAAAAGGTTTATTTGATGTTAAAAGCGATTTTGAAAATAACCCAAATGAGAAAAAAAAAATATTGTTAACTACCATGAGTCACAGCTATTTTAAAATGTTGGAATTGTCGATTTATTTTTATGCAATGTTAAACAAAGAATTAAAAATCATTTTTTTACAAAATTAGTCCGGCAGACTCAACGATTCTAGTTAAGCTATATTTTGTAATTACATATCAAACTTTATGTTTTAGCCTTATTTAAATACATTACATTTAAGAAAAGTCCCTACTAGTTGTACTAAGTTAAGAGTCTCATCTCATAGACTTGCCATTGAAACCAGTAGACGGGCTCAGCCTGTTAGCACACCAGTTAATCAGAGAAACAAATTTTTTTGTGAAAATCTTGTATGCCACCTAGCGGATATTTCTTTAGGTTTCAAATGGCCATTTCATATACATTTGTATCTAGTCATTGCATACACCATATAATTTACCTATAAATAATGTTTATTACGTACACTCAGTCTATGTATTGAGTCGTGTTGTACATGTCTTTGTTATGTCTTGTACGAGTACGAGTTAATTGACTCAGCTATGTATATAAACGAGTTTTTAATACAGCTGATCTATCGGTAGAGCGTCCGCCTCGCATGTAGAAGGTCATGGGTCATATTTTTATATTAACCTAGTGGAATATCGCTTCCGATTCATCGCTCGGTGTTTCAGTATAACTCGGCTCTGGAACGTAAATTGCCGAAGTACTTTCGGACTTGCCCGAATATATAAATGACCTCGATTTGTCATGGTTAAATGACGTTATTTTGAGACGTCATACGATGACTCACGGAAACAAATATGTCCAATTGTGTTTCTCATTCCTTATAGAGAACATCGGTTAAAGAAATAGTAAATGTAAACTTTTCCCAGTTATGATAAAACGAATCTTACTTTCGTGCTCAGTTATTATTGAATTTATCAAACCCGTAAGGAAAAATGATGTAATGCTCGGCTGACCCTCGTATAATATATGTTTTCCAACTCGTTTGATAAATTCAATCATAAATAAGAACTTTATATTTGATAATTTGCAATACTTTATTATTTCTTTATAATATGGTTGATAGTTGCCTTTTAATAATTTATTTATATTTCATTTGTTTTTGAGAATGTATCTTAAATGTAACCTGTATGTGAGTGTTTTGATTTGAAACACATCAATCATAAATCAATCAATACAGCCTATATGAACCGAAACATACTAACTTGACTAACATAATTCAATAGAGTGTCAAATATCAGCTATTGAAATAAGGTGAAAAATGCACAAAAACAACAAAACAATTTATTTATCTGAATGTGTAACTTGTATATGTCTTTAATATTAAAAAAGGATTGCTTTTTTTCGAGTCTATAAATTTTTCTTTTTAAAGATCTGTAATGCCTTTCACAAAATGACAAAAATCATCATAAACGTAAACCAACAATTATTCATAATATTTTTATCCAAATGAAGCCAAGATGGCTCAAATCACGCAGCAAGTTACATATTTTCTGAAAATACAATCATTTTAAATGTCGATCTAAATTTGAACTAGCAACGGAAAAATTGTCAAATTGATTTACGTCGATTTTTATCGTAAATATTTTGTGAAACGCACCCTAGTCTAGAGCAGTTTAATGTTGTACTAAATTAAAGAATAAAGAAAAAAAAACATTCTGAAAAGGAAATGTGGACTGGTATAATTAAATGTATCGACCAATTAAAGAGGTGTTAAAATGAATAGTAAGATAGTAACATGCAAATTGTTTTAATGTTGTATCAAGACATAAGTGATTTATAATCATTCAAATTAGTATCAAAAAAGTGTATTTTACCATTTATCTTTACTAGAAACCGTTCTGTATCATACAGAGTTCTATGTTTTTTAATGCTGTCAAGTACAGATTTAACTGTTTTGAGTTTCTGATTGTGAATAAAGTTCTTTGCAATTAGTAGAAATGGGTTCAAAATTGTGTCAAACGTTTTGTTTCCGTATGTAATTTTTGTCAATATAAATTAATGTCTATACATTGTCTACGAATATGATTAAACAAACACGAGATATCTGGTAGGAAATGTAACAGTAGATAAAAATGTGCCTAATTATTTTATTTCTCTGTTGCATAAGCTGCAAATATCAGAGTCCTTTATTTTCTTTTTTAGAAGCGAGTTAGTTCCTAATACTTGGTGGATGGTTCTATATTGAAACCATGAAACCATTGCAAATTTGTGTTATTTTTAATGTTAAAATTCAGGCTATAAAACGTTGTCTCAACTAGAGTGGTTCTTATGCATAATTCATTTTCCCATTTGGTAGCGGATATGGGTATTATATTTTTTGTATGGAATACAGTTAGATTGATCTGCATCCTTTAAAATATTCCATTAATATTGAAATTGATAATGAGTATATAGGTGCCCTCCTATAGTCAATTGAAAGTTTGGATAAAACCTTTTAACCGATTATGGTTAGCAATATTCATATTTTATGAAGTTTGTATTTATGTTGTATTTATTAATAACACATATCATTGAGTAGAAAATACCCCGTAGAGAACCAATGATTATAAAATATACTTGTGACCCCGACGTTAATATACCAATTTGTTGGCTTTTGTCAGTAAAAGCATGGTCGCATGGTCGCATTTTCTAGGCTTAAAATAAACAAGTATTTGAATATATTTTGGTGAAAAAAGGCAAGATCTTGGATAAAAATATATTCAATATTAAAAAAACTTGCGTTTTAAGAGACGCTAAGTATATTATTACTGTATCCATAAAGCAAGACGGTTGCTTTTTGTCATCTTACGGTTAATTATGCCAGTGGACATGTCCAATAAAGGAAAATTCATGCTGTACCATTTCTTCGTATTATTATTACATGTTGTATTGTTATTTCAGGACAATGCATTATTGTGCAAAACCTTTATTAGCCCTGGTGGCTGTGCTCATTGTCGGTGTCTACGTTTTATACAGGGATTTAGATAAAGATGTCCTAATGTGTAAGTGCATTAACATGTTTATTAACCCTTTACTTCATATAGACGCCTTTCGACACCTAATATAGACGCCTTTGGACACTTAATATAGACGCCTTTGGACACCAAATATAGGCACCTTTGAACACCTAATATAGACGCCTTTGGACACCTAATATAGACGCCTTTGGACACCTCTAATATAGAAGGCTTTTTAATTATTGGGTGAATTATGTTTAAATTAACTGACAGAGTGGAAAACAGTACAGGAAGTGTTTAGATTGCTCGTTACGAGAATTTGAACTCTTCCTGCACTGTTTTCAAAGGCCTTCTGTGATTGGTGTGGGAAAACACGTATCTATGGAGTAAAGGGTTAACCGAAAATCAATATACTAATGTCGTCAGTCAAGAGTTAGTAATCTTAACTAAATGGTTTCGTATCGTCTAATTGTGATGAACATTTGGTATGCCTATACAAAAACAGCAAAGAAACATTCTGCTGTAATATGTTCGTTAGGTTTATTTTATACTGATATATTCAACCGCACCGGTGGTCTACAGGTAGGTTCCGCCGCGCATGAGGAAAAAATCGTGGGTACATTCTCTGGCCAGGTCACACGAAAGACTTGAAAAAATGGTACTAGGTATCAGGAGCTTCCTCGCATGAATAGGAAAGTTCTAGGTCTGGTCGGCCCGTTGTCAGTATAATGTAACCATATGGGCTATCATATGCACGATACTCCAATGAGGCAGCGCTAAGAATACTGTCTCAAGTAGACACCGTTGCGATATAACTTCAAAACTGTTGAAAGCAAAGCTAAACACCAGGCAGCCAGCCAAGCAACCAACCAAGCAACCAACCAACCAACCAAACAAACAAACAAACACACGAACACACAAATTTATTTTATATCGATTGCAAAGTAAGCTAAGAATTTATATGAACCGAGCTCGAGTCCACTGCCTTGATAATTTCAGTATTGAGTATTATTTTACAAGAGGCTACCGGGGATCAAACTGGGGATCAAACATGCAACCTCCACCGTGAGAAGCCAACACTTTATCCACTATACTTCGGCATTGCTTTGTCCCGGTTGAGCTAAAATAGCTGAGTGGAGTGCGTGGTCTATTGGTAGAATATTGAACGGAGTGCTGTGGGTTCGATTTCCTGCCATGGCTATGTCTGGTGACATTTAGTAAGACATTTTGTCCACATATGCTTAGTACTGGTTTTACCCCGGACTGGAAGCGTGTTTTGTAATAACTTGTTTCAGTCGATCTAAAATATTATTAAATAAGTTTAAATCTTTAAGTTATAAATTTACTCGCCTAAATTATGTTCACGTCGTCACATTATGTAACTTTCTAGAATGGATAAAACACACATGGACAGCCACGATAAAAATCGACACAAAAACTCTTTCTTCATGTCAGTCGGGTTCGATTAGCTCAGTCGGTAACGCGTTTGACTATCAATCAAGGGTTTGTGCGTTCCAATCTCCACCCATCCACAGTCTCCGTGACGCATGACTTACGACATTGCGTCTCATTGTTGATCATCTCTCACCACTGATTCAAGTGGGGAAATTATCGGTTACTTGAAGACATGGGTGTGCTAAAGTACTTGTTAACCTTCCAAGATCACAGGAACGAGTGGTTATGTTATTTGATGATCTGTTAGCCCTCGATGACATAACAATTGTGATTAACATTAAACTCAAATGTTCTTCACTTCAGATGCAGTCAAAGGTACAATTAAACAGAAGGATGTCAACATGGATGTACAACCTAACACATTGTCAGCAATACACGAGACAAATTCAGGTTTAAAGAACACGAAAAACCAAACTGTCCAAGGAGAGACGATTAATAATACAATTGTTTTAATAATATCATATATGCGGACTGGTTCAACATTGATGGGCGGCTTGTTTCAACAATATCCAGGCGCATTCTATGTATTTGAGCCAATCAGAACACTCATTGAGCGACTTCCAATAAACAACCAAACCACGGGAGAGTTGCAATATATTAACGGGGAAAACATGTGAGTTTTTAATTGGGTTTCAGGTCTCATATTGCGGATCATTTATTGAAACATTTATTTACGAATAATTTTTCGATACGGGATGATACAGAGTCAATCATCATTTTAGAGACAGCATATATAATTTTAGTGGGGTGTATACTTGGCCAGTTTAGAGGTGTCGTACACGGGTCTAACGCAGAATTAGCAATGTTTACTTAAGCCGGGTGCATCCCCACACTTGATTCGATAGGGGGCATTTTTCTACATGAATGTGTGGTGTAAAATATAGCAAGGAAGAAAATTGACAGAAAAAAAAATCTGCGTTATTCTTGAACAACACTCGAATATGGTGATATACTTGTAACGAGGATTCTGATTGGATACAACTCATACAAAACATTGTGCGCCCTTTCACGCTTGTTTCAACGCCACTTACCACGATGTTAATATTAAAACGACCAGTGCTTTTTTGTTTATTTTGTTTCGAGATTTCGTTTTCGATTTGTATTGTTCATTTTTATATTGCGTTTGATATTGTTATAGTTATGTTCATTATTTTATGTTCTTGTTGTAGAGTTGTATATTGTGATTGTTTTTTTCTATTTTCATGTTCTTAATTTTTATTCATATTGATTAATATATTTTGCGTTCATTAATGTTAAAAGTTTTTTTTTATATTCATGTTCTTAGTTTAACAATAAGAATGTAAAAAGAATCATGAACAAACATATATAATTTAACACCATATATGTACCATTTATCAACACATATGCAAAGTTTAAAAAACAAAAAAGAGTTATACAATATTGCAACGTTTGGCCTATCATTCTTAAAAATTGTCCTGAAAAGTTTAAATCTACACATATTGAATTAGAACAGGTCTACTTGATTGCGTTTCTCTTTGAAAGGGACATACCTTTCATAATGTGTCATGTGAAATCATACTTGCCATATTCGTGTTCATAACATGACGAAACGTGATACACATGTTGTGTTTAAATCAGTTTTTATCGGTATGATATGATAGGAAATATCAATATATATATTTTAAAATATTTTCAAAATTTGCATGCCACCAGTCAAATTTTTTATAGGATGTGACGTTTCAGTTTTTAATGGTGTTTAACGCCATTTCAACACATATGTGGCTTTTCTAGTTTTATTGGATGAGGAAAATCACAGAATAAATCTGAGTAAAACCATCGCCCTTCAGCAAGTAACTGGCAAACTATCCCATATACAGTTTTTTGGTGCGAGTGGGACTCGAACGTACGACTTTAGCGAGACGGTGCCATAGATCACTGGGTCACTGGGGAACCATTTGATTGTTTGCTTTAGAGGTTGACGTTTGCTCATGTTTATGCTTTCAGAACTTACAAATATGAAGATAAAGATGACGTCATTCTTAACGAAATAATCAACTGGTTGACCTGTAAACTCGACGCTATTAGTATTGAAAGTCTTACAGATGAGTTCCACCAAGTTTACACAAACGTAATGCAAGAGTTTGTAAATTGTTCAAATCAGACAAAACAATTTTCAAAAAATCGGACGTCAACTTTTCAAACCTGCATAAAGGCTGCCACAGAAAAGTGTAAAACAGCGCCAGAAATAGTTTTAAAGTTTATTCGCTTACCCATGCGCTGGATATTATCTTTACTTCCGGTATTTCCAAATATGAAAGTTATACATCTTAACAGAGATCCTAGAGCTGTTGTTAATTCACGATTAAGGTTGGATAGAAATTCTGACAATACCACAACGTATCAGCTAGCGAGTGAACACTGTCTCCAACTGAACGATGATTTGGCCATATCAAAACACATCTTGCAAAAATACCCTGGACGTCTAAAAATAGTTCAATATGAGGATCTGGCTGAGACGCCTTTGCAGACAGCAAAGGAGGTCGTAGAATTTACCGGTTTAGCGTTTTGTAGTGAAATAGCAAGTTATATACAAAATGAAACAGCGTCAGCGGAAGATATGTGCGACTACTGCACTGGGAGAAAGAACTCGAAGGAAACGTCGAGAAAATGGCGTTTACAATTGAAGGTCGGGCATGCACAGACCGTGTATAACATGTGCAAACATAGTAACAAGGTGTTTGGGTATTTGCGATTTGCTACTAGAAATGATTTTAGGAATTTGAATATGCCATCGCGCGTAAAACTAAATGATACCCGTGAAATATTAAACAATGAAAATTTTTAACAAATTATATCGTTTGTTAGTATGAATTGCTTTTCGCTTTTTTCAACAGTATTTCATTGATATTAAAGCATATAAACAGTGCACCTACACATTGTTCCTGTGATCCACGAAGAGGTTAAGTAGTACAAGACACGCATTATCTCTGCAAGTCTCAGACTAGAGAGAGAGAGAGAGAGAGAGAGAGAGAGACAGAGAGAGAGAGACAGAGAGAGAGACAGAGAGAGAGCATTACTGTAAGGAAGCAGCGAACAAAGTTAGTAGCTTTGCTAAGAGAGAGAGAGAGAGAGAGAGAGAGAGAGAGAGAGAGAGTATAAAAGATATAGAAAGTATGCGAGAGAAGGGTGGATTTTGTACTAGTTAGTTACCGTTTTGAGAAAAAGTTATATCTTGATAGTTAGACGAGATCAAAACAAAACGTGATGCGTACTTCGTTCTTTAAAAATCTTTGCCTCGGTTTTAGCTGTATTTATATTCTGTCTTCATTACACTAAACTTAACAACCACCATCAATATTGAAGGGTTACGTTACAATGTACTTGAATAACGAAAGACGAAAAGCGAATTACAACATATCCTGGGGTAAAAAGAAACAAATAAAAGTAAATGAAGTTTGAGAACCCGTACTCATTGTACTTTATATATAATTTCTATAGTGCTTGAAAAAATCAATATTAATATATTTTAAGCAAATTTAAAAAAAAAATACCAAAGAATTATACAATTATATAAACCCTTGAAAATATAAAAGAGATTAGACTAAAATACATTTAAAAGTTATCTATAACTTACTATAATATCGGAAACTTGTTATTTCTAAAACCGGGGAGGATAAAATTACTAGTATTCGAATAATCAATATTTCGAATTATCGGGAATATATAATTTTTTTTATAATTTTTATAATTTACTCTACCAACTTGATAAATCATAATACACGCCTATAAACCTGTATATGTTTTTGTTTACCTCGTTAAATTCATATATTCTTGTTATATCAATGCGTGAAATACGCCTTGTTCATATTGACGTGTATATTTGTTTTATAGATTTAATAATTCATATCAATTCGTGTGTTGATAGATTTTAAGTTCCACCTCATATTTGATATGCTAATGAGTATTGGTTAACTTTTCACGATCCCAGGAAACAGTGGTTAGGTTAACTGATCGTCTGTTAACCCTCAACGGCATAAAAATGACGCTAAATATTCAATCAATCTAATGAAAAACAACTATATAAGATTATATCTTCTGTTCGTATCCATATTTGAATTTATATTGATTGATATGTATGTAAAATTGAACTGAATTGAGTAAGTATACAAAAACCAATCTTATCATATTTGAACAAATACTGACTATCAATATAATAAGTAGTACTTGATAACGGTTCTGGGGCCCGTTTTACTAACTTTCGTAAGTATTAAGAATTTCGTACGAACAAATTGTTATTACTCTAGGAAGGTTTCATAAGGGCAGTATTTTTGCAAATTTTAGTAAGAGTACTTTTTACAAAGCTTACAAAAGATTGAAAAATAAGTAAGAGACACACTAAATGAATTTCCCGACTTTTCGTCAGAAATTCAAATTTTACACTATTTTTATGCTATCGAGGGCTAACAGATGATCAGTTAACTTAACCACTGTTTCCTGGGATCCTGGAAGGTTAACCAGTACTCGAGTACACCCCATCTCCGCAAGAAACTGATTACTTTCCTATTCGAATCAACGGTGAGTGACGAATTGTAATGAGACAAAAACTCTTATATCAATCATTACAGATGGGGCGGGGATTCGAACACATGATCTCTGGATTGATAGTCAGGCGCGTGTTGGGCCCATTTTCCCTTGTGACAAGGTCGTAGCTGAGCCAAGGTCGTATATGATAGATATATAAGTCCTTGGCTGAGCTGAATGTACGCGTTCAAGGATGCCCGGATGTGGTACACATCTCGCTACTATCTTATCAATGGATACCACTGACACCAGCGTCACAAATAAACACAATACACATATACACGGATATCTATATTAACAATATCCGGTGTATTCATATTGATAAATTTGAAAGATCAAAGATGCAGACGACTTATTTATTTTGTTACACAGTTATAAACATGTACTTACGATAATGCAGTATCATTGACTGTTACACGAACTGATTTTCTCAATTTGGACCGACCTATTCAGAAAGTATGGACTTGCGCGTGTTTGTTTTGTCGTTTGCGCTATTTCTGTCAGAGTTGCAGACGGTGCCGGGTCAGTACGTTGACGGGTGCCCGATGTACGGCTGTAAACCATCCGGTACATTCTCGTTCTCTGTGAGCGTTCCTCGAGTTAACGCTACAATAGGCTGGGTTAATGACTTTTTTCTCGGACCGATACCCAATGGACTTGGTTGTGTTGGAAACTCAGTAAGTTTAGTGTGCTAGTCTAACGGCGCAGGACCACATGACACGAAAGTGTACTTTTGTGTTAAACATCTCGATCATCATGATGCTGTTGATCTCAGAATTGGCCCATATAGAGTCACACGGAAAAGCCTAAATAGTGCATAGTGAAAAATTGGTGTATAGATTTCATTGTCAGATTTTTATTGGAACTTCTGATTTAGTGCAGATGTATGTGAGCTTTAATATTGGTGGTGTAAATAAATAAGAAGGTTTTCTGTGTTGTATTTCAAAACTACTTTCATAGAAAATGCGGTCAGAAATGTGGGTGTAACAACATCAGCTGCAGAAACAACAATCAATAACATTATCTTGATACTTTAAACAAAAAGAACCGAAACAACATCAGTTAGCAAAATTAAAAGCAACAAAATAACAGCAGCAGCAACAAAAATAACAACATCACCATTTAAATAACAATTTCAGTTACAACAACAACAACAACAACAGCAACAATGAATAACAACACACTACAACAGAATGAAGAACCTTTAAACAACAAGATCAGCAACAACAAAAAATCAACAACAGCAACAATTACAAAAACATCAACAATTAAAAAAATTCCAGTGGCAGCAGCAGCAGCAACAACAACAGCAGCAGTCAATAAAACCAAAACACAACATCAACCAAACTAAACAAGACGATCAGAAACAACAACAATCAGCAACATTTAAAACTACAACAACAGCAAGATCATTACTAACAATGACAACTTCAACATTTAAATAACAAATTCGGTTGCAACAACAACAGCAACAGTAACAATCAATAACAACAAAATATAACAACATCAATATATTTACACAAAAAAATCAACAAAAATAATAACAATCAACAAAAACAAATGCAACAAAAACAACACATCCAGTGGCAACAGCAGCAAAAACAACAACAACAACAACATCAATAACAACAATCAATAACAACAAAAAACAACATCAAGATAACAACAATGACAAAGCAAAAACATTAACAACAACATCAATTAACAACATCATTATTTAAACAACTTAAGTTCCAGCATCACCACCAACAACAACAAGAGCATTTAAACAAAAGATTTAGCAACAGTCATTACCTGACCCTTGGCGGGTCTGTGACATATACATTATATGATGGCGGATGGGGGGGGGGGGGGGACTATTGCACTGACTATGCTTTACGAAAGCACTTAGCATTTGACCTTTAGCTATATAATTGTTTCGTGTCTACAGTGATTCATTTTAGTCTGAAAACAATGCAATATAAGCTGGACTTTCGAAGAAAATGGTCACTATTATACTCATCCTGGCGTCGATGATTTTTTTTTTGTTTTGGTTTCTAGGTTTTTAACACTGGGCTCGTGTATAGTCTATATATAGAACCTGATATCTCCCGAATCAGTTCTCTTAACCCCAAATGAATAAAGCAAGGAAGTATGTGCCTGTCCCACAAATCATAGCAATTGAGCGCTTACTAAACTATGACGTCATTCAAACTTTCCCTGAAGCAACTGACGAATCAACGAGCTCAAATGTGCTATTATTTGATGGATCCAATTTAGAGAGCTGGTATCCGTTCTACATACCAAGCTCATATCCCATTAACTGCTAGTCAATGAAATTTTACATGTGCCTTCACTACCACTGATAAATAACACTCAGTTGGACAAGTGGAATAATTGATTTATTTCAGTTTGAGGCAGAAGTATGAACCAATTTATACTTTTTAGTTTTGTTATTAAAAGTATTGTGGCAAGCTCATATCGCAATAACGTTGAGCCATATATCATATAGCGGTACGTGGTTTTCGGACGATTTTACCGTTTTTTTTCTTATAAAATGTTCAATATTAATTGAAAACTATTTTGAATGAATGAATGAATGAATGAATGAATATAGTTTTACGGCGTACCATCACATTATAGGTTATTCGACGCCAACAGAAGGGAAGATTCCAGGTTCACTCTACATGTACAAAAAACAAACAAATTAACATACAGATTAAAAAAAAATACATCAACGGATGAATATGCAGGATGACCCACGAACCTTGATACCTGCAGAACTGCAGAGTTTCAGTAAATCCAGGGTTGATTAAAACGCGTGTTTAAAAACAACACATTTTGAATATTCACGCTTGATTGCGCAAAAATGTTCTGGTACAAGTTTTGAATTTTATGTTAAACTTTATTAATTTCACTACAATATGACTGAATAAAAAGAGCAGGTGTTCACACTAGTTTTTTCATCATTTCGAGCTCAAAATAAAAATGAAGCACGTAAAATTACACGAAGTTTGCCTGCTATTTCGGACGACGTCGTCTGTTACGTAAGTAGTGTATGGCGTTCTCTTGACGTCGTCTGTTATGTTAGTAGTATGTGGCGTTCTCTTGACGTAGTGACTGTTGTTTTTTTAAATATATATCATTTGAGTTTAAATTGAATTTAAAAAACTATCGTGAACACCCGTCTATTATTATTCGATCTTTTTTAGTAAAAATTATAAAATTAAACATATGTGAAATTCAAGAACTTGTACTAGCTTTTTTGCACAATCAGCCGTGATTATTAAAAATTCGTTGTTTTTTAACCCGTGTTTTAATCAGTCCCGGCGTAATAATAGATGTAAAGCTACCAAAAAATCGTATTTCATCTGCATGAAGTTTTACTATTATCACAGGAAATTAATTTAATAATATTATTGAAAACAATTTAAAAAAAAAAAAGTATTGATTATTTTACAATGGAAAAAACAGTGAAAAGTATACACCACCAGGAGGAGCTGTTGGCGAGAAACTGCGGTAATATATTGAAAGAGAAAAAACTTAAACAAAAGCTGAGACTTCAGAGACGAATCGACCACATTTTTGATAAAAAAAACATCAGATGTAAAAAAAAACGATAGGAACGTTGTGAACTACATTGCACCTTATATGTGTACGGCCGATCTTGTGATATACCTACATGGCGCAATGGTCATATCTATGGATTATAAACTGGGCGATTCGGGCTAGAATCCCGTGACAAGTATATTTTTGTTAATTTTGGAACATTATTTTCCCCCTACAGTGCTCAAAAAAAAAATCCAACAAAATGGAAAATATTTTTTTTTCCATTATATGCATTTATATTTTTGCACATATCTAGCGATCGACCTTTATAAAAGTATTCAAATACTGGTTATGCCGCTTTAAAAATATTAATATCAGTATGTAAATACAAAAAAATATTAGGATTTACTTTAAGTCGGGTTCATTTTACATTGAAATCCTCCCCGGGCCAGTTTCCGAATATTTACAAACTTGTGAAAATCCATTCACCCATTTATGATAGCATTTATTTATTAACATTACAGTGGATACGTCGGTGTAAATTTAGATTCCGGATCCGTCAGATGGCGCGATCTTGTATTACGGTTTCCGTCTCTTCCAGTGCTTGATGACACGGGTGAATTGTGGGGCTCTGACGGGTTTAACCTGATGAACTACGACGCCGGTGGCAGACCTCTCAAATCTAACATAGCCCTGGATCCGCCAATGAGACCTCTTTTTAGGTAAATTTTAAGATTGCCTTTGATCTTTGCAGCATTGCAGCAAAACATTTATGATGGAATTCACTCATTAAAATAAATCTTCCTTTTATTTTATATAACAATGCTGTGATTGTTAAGGATTAAAATTGAGTTTTATAAAGTTTTATTTATTTGCAAACTTTGTACTTTGTAAAATGCGTAAAATATACACATGCAAACACTTGGGGTGTGGATCGGGATGTTGGGTTTTGGTTTGGTATGAATTTACTTTTTATTGATGAAATTTGTAAATCTTATAGAAGGTTCCCAAATCCTAAGAGTGGGTATGTGTGAATTGGGAGCAAGTGTAGGTTCATTACACATTTCACTGAACTATGCTCATTTTTTAATAATTGAACATTTATATTTTGAATTTGAGCTTTGAAAATCAAAATTTTAATGCACAGGCCTAGTGTTTTATCGTTTTAAAAGTCCACGAGTGATTTTTTTCCAAAAACAACATGGAAAAAATAATGCAATAAACGTGTTCAAATGCCAGTTTATAGGCATTTTAGTTACGCTAAATTTACGAATCAATCAATTGCCGATAAATAATTCACGACAGAAATATGTCATATCATTGCAACCAACGATAGTAAAAGCATTTAATATCAAATCATACTTTTAGAGACACAGAACAATTTTGTTACAAAATCGTATTTTTCTATCACACTTTCAATCTAAAATATATATAATTCTTAGATTATTCAACGGAGCCCTTATTTCTTACTAAAACATGCCAAAATGATGTAATGAAATTTCTCATCTTGCCTCACGCAACCAGTTTTTATTTGAATAATATTTCCGCATAATTAGCAATGCATTTTGGGATTATCAAATGAACCAGGTGACTTCAATTAAATTTCAATTTGGTAACAATTATGTTGAATTCGACAATGCGACGCCACATTGGGGATGCCACGTCAGTATGATAGAACATTGGTGCCATCTCAGTGTCATGCCATCGCGTATGGCTGTTGACACAGCGATGTTACGATGGACCTAACGGAACACCATAAAAATTATAACGTTGCCACCAGTCTACTGCTGTTGGTTTCAGAGACAGGACAGATTTCTACATTAACCACAGGTTGACCTTTTTAAATTCACCCACACTTAAATAATACGCAAACTTTTCTGTTTAACATATTGTTAATTCCGTTATATAATATGTGTCATTGTTCACTTAGTTACGATGAATGTAAGTTCGGAACAAATCGTATTCATTGATGTTAGTTTTAGCCAAAACAAACGTGTCATTTACAACTGTAGCTGCGGTTGATTAAAACAAACGTGTCATTTACTACTGTAGTCGCGGTTGATTAAGTTTTGAATATAACAAACGTGTCATAAGTCCATGTAGTTACGATTGGAATTAGTTTGGAACGGGATATAGGTGTCATTTGTCAACTATGTTACAGTTGATGTTAGTTTGGAATACAATACATCTGCCAATAATCCACTTACTTAGGGTTTATGTTAGTTTGGAACAGAGCGTACGTGTCATTTGTTCACTAAGTTACAGTTGACGTTAGTTTGGAATACAATACGTTTGTCATTAATCCACTTACTTAGGGTTCATATTGGTTTGGAACAGAGCGTACGTGTCATTTGTTCACTAAGTTACAGTTGATGTTTGTTTGAAATACAATACGTTTGTCATTAAGCCACTAATTTAGGGTTTATGTTAGTTTGGAACAGAGCGTATGTGTCATTTGCTCACTAAGTTACAGTTGATGTTATTTTGGAATACAATACATTTGTCATTAATCCACTAACTTAGGGTTTATGTTAGTCTGTTTAGTAACAGTCCAAATTCAACATTTCAGATGGCTTCTAATTGGCCCAGTTATTTCTTAACGGAACTGTTGAATAAGCCAATGGAACGTTTATTCCCACTGCGCCCCCTGTTGTCAATGGTAACAGATTCTACTTGATGACAAAATTTGTACCGGAAGACAGTGACGTAAGTGAAAGCCTTTGCTATGCTATGGTATTTTTAGGTAAATTTAACAATTTCCCAACAAAACTGAGAACAGTGCTAAATATTCTATATTTATCTTTGATGCAGACGATCATCTTTTGCACACTATGTATGAAACTATCACGTCTAAATGCTATGCCATGTCATGCCTTTTACGTCATGAAATCATATAATCCTTGTAATACAGTTTTATGTTTCTAAGAAACATCAAGTACATAGAAGTTCTATTTTTTCATCGAATGACATGCTAGACACACAAATAGATGTCACTATCCATTTTAAGTCTGACTTTTGCTATTCTTTATATTTTAATGATAGAGCATGGGACCCAAGGTCAGAGGATCGTGGGTTTGATACCCCGCTAAGGCCCGTTAGCACATACATGCTCTTAGAACTCGTTCTACCCATTCTAAGAAATCAAGCGTGATTACGTTTTTTGGTTCAAAATTAGAGACCATAGTTTTTCAACTTTTGCCTTTTGTTTTACTAATGCTTGTAATTTAAAATTTCAGTCGGAAAACCTTGGTCTTCAACGTCTGTATGCTATAGATAACTACGAATCTAAGTCTGAAAAAATAAAAGTTGCCTGGTACGCAAACTTTGAGCGGGAGAATGCAATTCGAAAGAGGATTGTTTCTCCTCGTCTACATTTCAGACCTAGATCATTGAAACAAACATTAGTTGAAAAGGTTCGAGACGATGTTGACATGCAGCCGAAGCTTTTATGGGACCACTCTGCCAAGACAGTCTTTGTAAGTCTTCCGCCGCCAATTTTAAGGTCAAGGTCAAATATGGCACCTGATACCGTTGCTACCTTTTGGGGAATTAAGGATTTAGGTAATAATTCCGGGCTCGTGTTTCGGACCGATAGAAGCGTGTCTAGTATGGCTATGTATGAAATGGACATTGGACCACCATCGAACGCCGGGGAGCAACTGTGGGTGGCACTCAGCGATGGAAAACTTTGCGCTATGGAAAAAGATGGAAATATCTCTAAGGTTATAGATTTAACGCTGGTTCTTAAAACCGAGTTTACCATAACATCTAAAATGGTCATAACAAGAAACAGAGAGGTATATGAAGATATCTTGATTTTTGGAATTCACATACCATCTCCTACAATAGAATTTCTAGAAATAGCCTCTCAATTTGGAAACGACGTTTCCAGTAACGCGTCAAAGTCGTACGTCGTTGCCTATGATACACCGGAAAACGGAGATAACGACGTTATGCCTGTTATGTGGATGGTTCAAACGCCTGAAGGAACGACAGTTAATGGGCAGATAATTGGCATTAAGGGAGATAATTCAAATCGAAAAGACCAATTAGTTGTATTTTCTCAAATAGAAAGACAATTTGGAAAACCATTTTCAATTGTGTAATTGGCTTTTTAAAATATGTTTGAACAATTTTTCATTTATTTCGTTTGATGGAATTTCTTAAATGTATTAAAACATTTGACACACGATAAAGATGTATTTGTTTGTTTATTTGAATATTTAGCGTCATCGAGGGTATACATACGATCAGTTAACCTAATCCCCGAGTTCCTGGAAGAATAACCAGTACTGAAGCACACCTATCTTCGTAAGTAACTGATAACTTTCCCACTGGAATCAGCGGTTCGATACGAATGGCAATGAGACGCAATGTCGTATATCAATTATCACGGAGAATGTGGCCGGGCATGTGTTCGAACTCGCAACCCTAGGATTGATAGTCAATAGCGCTACCGACTAAGCTGATATATTTAGGTTTTAAGTATTTAAGTTTATACTTAATGTACAGGTGAAACATTAGCCTGATCTTAAAGAATATGTATCTTTGTTTTTTAAAAAAAAAATGTTTTGCTTATTTCAAGTGTAACCAAGCGGAAACTAAATAGTTCTTGTTATTCCACTATATTGACGATAATTAAAGTCAATAAAATTAAAATAAAATAATTAAAAAAAAATCTACTTGAAAGCAATAATTCGTCTTTATTCATTCAGATGGACAATCGTAATTACTCAACAACAATCATGTTTATACACTTATACACAACTCTAATAGTATATACTATAGAAATGTTGGCATACATATAACTGTTTTGTAGTTAAGTATTGTAAATATCCCCGTTATTATTCACGCTATCAACATTTTCAAAGAAACTCACAATGCTTCAAACAACATGTGCCGTGTCAATCTCAATTGATTCGAATATTCCGTAGCATTAATCCTGATGACTCATACACCGCTGAAACGTAACAGTCCGACAGTGAAATACAAGAAAAACGTCATACAAAATATCAATTCGCCGTCAGTACACTCTGTAAGCATAGTTTGCATAGTATCCATCAATTGCAATCTTTGCTTGAAAAGACTGTAAATCTTCTATTTTAGATCGAACTTTTCACAAGAACTAAAAATAAATCAAATCTAGCTGAATTTTTTTTTTGTCAGACATTTTAAACTAAGTGACAATGTGCTGTTTCTAAACCAAATGAATAAAAATGATGTTAAATAAAGTGGGAGAAATATTGTCTAATTCTTACAGCGAGTGGAAAATATCAAATCGTCTAAATCTCTCTCTCTCTCTCTCTCTCTCTCTCTCTCTCTCTCTATATATATATATATATATATATATATATATATATATATATATATAAATCTGTCCTCTATCTAGCATGCGAGTAGTCACGAATCCTTAAATTCCTCTGCAACCACTCTGCCAGGTATACTCATTTGGACATTTCTCATGTATGTGTAACTATATACATGATTTTCGATGTTCAATTTGAACTGTTCACTGTAACAAAAAATAGCAAAAGATTTTTTTAAAAAATATTCCCTATGAACCGCCCATCACGGTGCTGAGTACAATAGCACCCATTCTATACAAGAAAATATCGGTGGAACCGATAGATGCTCCCCAAGTGAGTGTTTGCCTCTGTACTGGCTACTTGGTTGAAGAATACCAAACTGTATAGCAGGACCAATATGTGGCTCTGCACTTCACAAAACTAATTCGCAAATGATTTAACCGGAACAAAATGACAAAAAGCGCAGATCCTAGTTTGTTTTACAGAATTAAAACCAGAGGTTGTAGGGAAATAGCGTCATGACGACACTATGCACATCTCCACTTGGTAATGATGCATCCTAGCAAGTTTCATAAAAGTCCAACGTGAGGTTGTAGTGAAAAAGCGCGGACAATAATTTGGTCACAGACTCAATGAAAGGGCAATAACTCCATGAAAAAAATCATCGAACCGAAACACAGACAATATGCGCATCTGCACTCGGTAATGATGCATCCTAGCAAGTTTCATAAAATTGCAACATGGGGTTGTAGAGAAATAGCAGACAATAATTTGGTCACAGACAGAATGAAAGGACCATAGCACCGTGAAAAATCATCAAACAGGAACACAAAGACAATATGCGCATCTGCACTTCGTAATGATGCATCCTAGCAAGTTTCACAAAATCCCAACATGGGGTTGTAGAGAAATAGCGCGGACAATAATTTGGCCACAGACTCAATCAAAGGGCCATAACTCCGTGAAAAAAACATCGAACGGAACACATAGACAATATGCACATCTGCACTTGGTAATGATGCATCCTGGCATGTTTCGCAAAATTCCAACATGGGGTTGTAGAGAAATTGCGCGGACAATAATTTGGTTAGACCCAATCAAAAGGCTATAACTCCATGAAAAATCACCGAACCGGGACACATAGACAATATGCGCATCTGCACTCGGTAATGATGCATCCTAGCAAGTTTCATAAAATTGCAACATGGGGTTGTAGAGAAATAGCAGACAATAATTTGGTTACAGACAGAATGAAAGGACCATAGCACCGTGAAAAATCATCAAACAGGAACACAAAGACAATATGCGCATCTGCACTTCGTAATGATGCATCCTAGCAAGTTTCAAAAAAATTCCAACATTGGATTGTAGAGAAATAGCACGGACAATAATTTGGTCACAAATAGAATCAAAGGGTCATAACTCCCAGAAAAATCATCGAACCGGTACACAAAGACAGTATGCGCACATGCACTTGATAATGATGCATCGTAGCAAGCTTTATAAAATTCCAACCTGAGGTTGTAGAGAAATAGCACGGACAAGAATTTGGTCACAAATAGAATTAAAGGGTCATAACTCCGTGAAATATCATCGAACCGAAACACAAATACAATATGCGCATCTGCACTAGGTAATGGTGCATCCTAGCAAGTTTCATAAAATTCCAACCAGAGGTTGTAGAGAAATAGCCAGGACAAGAATGTGGTCACAAACAGAATCAAAGGGCCATAACTCCGTGAAATATCATCGAACCGGAACACAAAGACAATATGCGCATCGACACTAGGTAATGATGCATCCTAGCAAGTTTCATAAAATTCCAACCAGAGGTTGTAGAGAAATAGTCCGGACAAGAATTGGTGACACACGGATGGACGGACGGGCGCACGGACGGACGGACGAAGCGGCGACTATATGCTTTCTTCCTTTGGGGGAGCATAAAAATGTCGAGCTAATAAGCCCAAAAGAGTCGTCAGAAGACAACAAAGCTCGCGTATGGGATAAAACTCACCACCCATGCAAAGATTGAGATTGGAGGCAAACACCAAAACTTAAACGCAACTGAACGCAAACGTTTAACTTGGATGTCTACAGACGTCGCTGGGGTCATGGCAATAGCTCTCCTGGACATTCGTCCCGGCGAACTAAAAATGAAAACAAAAATGAAAACAAGAGTTGAAAGAAGAAAAACAACAAAGCTCGCCTATGGGATAAAACTCACCACCAATGCAAAAATTGGATTGGAGGCAAACACCGAAACTTAAACGCAACTAAACGCAAACGTTTAACTTGGGTGTCTACAGACGGCACCGACGACGAAGCCGGGATCATGGCAATCGCTCTCCTGGACATTCGTCCCGGCAAGCTAAAAAGGGGTAAAATATGACTCGACCTATATTTTATAATACAAGTTTATTTTATAACTACATACCAAATATATACAAGATACAGCGTTTATTGTGAAATATATGACCTCCAACCAAAAATACATAAAGTAAACAAGAGTTGTCAGAAGACAACAAAGCTTGCCCCAGGGTGTCTAAGTAATAAACGGCCATAACTGTGCCAAAATGCAATCCAAGAGTTATGGTTCTTGTCTGTGTGTGTTCCACTGATGATGGTGAACACACATGCGAAGTTTCATTCACATCCAATGAGTGGTTGCATAATTATATATCTTAAACTTAAACGCAAACGTTTAACCTGGGTGTCTACAGACGACGCCGACAATGCCAGGGTCATGGCAAAAGCTCTCCTTGGACTTTGTCCCGGCGAGCTAAAAAGTAAGCAAACATATTATGAAACGTAGAAATAGATTATATGATGTAATGTTGTTACTAACATAAAATATATGACGTTTCAATGTTTGTTCTTGGTTCTTATACAGTAGGTTGTTAAAATACAAGTACTTTGTTGGAATATATCGCGTTCTCAACATAGAGTAAGAAGGACACTATAGTAAAAATGAAACTCGTCCTCAATAGTGGTGGTGTTGCACAGTTTACAAGTTCGGAGGCCCCTAGCGATATCATTATGATGCCTCCTAGTTTCCAGTAATAAATTATTGGAAGAAGTTCTAAATTTAGCAACTGAATGTGTAAAGTTCTTGACTGAGACGTTTAAATACAGTTCATGAGCATAGCTAGTTTTCAAATGTATGTAAAAGCTTAACTTAGACGAGTTATTGACCGACTTTCTTCAATTTCGTCAGTACTTATCTTGAAGACGTCTCAGAAAGATGGCTTAACTGTTTTCTCGTTGTACACGTATTGGTTTTTTTCCAAATGTAGCCAAAATTAGCCTGTGACATGGAGTTTCCTAATATAACTGACCCACTTGTTTAGCCCATTATTGTCTATTATTTTCAGCATTTAATTACACTTTTTACATATCTATGATAAGGCATCTTTAAAAAATTAAGTAAATAATTAAAACATTTTAACGATTCAATCCATAATGGGTACCTTCCACAATGACTTATATCTTTTGCGTTGATAGTTTTTACATTTAAACACATGTAATGTTTGCATGCAAACATATGAACAATTGTTAACGCTATTAGCGGAGACAGGTACATGTGGTACATGTAAATGATCTTGAGACGGCTCGGTCACGGGTAATCCAGTTTAAACAGTAAAAACGATTTAATAGATTTGCTGACCTTCAATAAAAAAGCACTAGGGATCAAATTTGGAGATAACTAACCATTTTACGGCTTAAAATGTGTAATGCGTATCTACATAGTTATACTAAATCTGGCAACAATCAAAATGACAAATGTACAGAATACAACAACAAATCGTATTTCCTTTTTTACATCACCCTTTTACAGAGAGGGATAAAGAGCGGATGAAATATCAAAGACTCTGTTGTGATGCCATTATCATATTTTACAGTCCAAAAACTTTATCTGAGATCCAAGGACTGTGAGTGGAACTACAGCGTTAGTTAAGTTATTCTGACAAAATCTGAAAGACAAGTTTATAAACATGTCTTGGTACGATTTAGTGTCGTCGTGTAATAACCCTGGTGTATGTCATCTTCTTTGGGGTCCTCCGTGGCCGAGTGGTCTAAGGCGCCGTCTCAAGATCACTTACCTCTCACTGTTAAGGACGTAGGTTCGAGTCCCTCTCGCTTCAAAAAAGTGTGAAAAAGTTCGCCAGTTACTTGCGGAAGGACGGTTGTTCTAATCAGTCTGACTCAGTCAAAGTCTTCCTTCACCAGTAAAACTGGATATAACATATATAACCTGAGATGTGTTGAAAATGACATTAATTTCGTCCCTTCATCGACATTGTCATCTGTCATATTCATGACAATGGATCTCTTTGTATATTTGGTATCAACTTCTATTCCTTCTCAACATTGGCTAGTGGCCTCCACATCTACAAGTTCCAAGACCAGGAAATTGACCATTTTTTCGGGGAACCTCATCAACAGACACTTGTTTGAATCCTGCAACTGTTTAAAAGAAACACATTGGTAGTCGAAATGAATTATATTTCAAATAAAGATAAACGAATATTCTTTTCACAACCCAGAACCTCAACTTCAATCAAGAAATGGTGGATGTTGTGTTCTGTACTGTACTGTTGAAACATAGCTATTTTATAATGAACTAAACCTATCACTGAAGGTGATTTAAACCCCTGTATTTATTAAATCAGCATGACAAAAATGTGCCAGCCAAATCTTCACTTGATTTGGATAATATATGAAAAGCATCAAGTGATTTTTTTGAAAACTGGAAGTAGTTCACTCAAAACGAATTCCAATATCATCAATACAGCAACTGTACCTTAGTCCATGGGAAAACAACTCAGCATTGAATTAAGTCAGAGTCGCGCATATCTAACTTGATGGTAACAGTGACTTAATTACAAAGACTGCATCGATATATCAATATAACATACACAGCTGAAATTTCGGAATTTTAGAATTTTTTAATAACTCTTTAGATCTTTTGTTGAGTTTAATAATTATGGCACCGAAGTAAAGCTGATAAAAATGCTGATTTTATACAAATATCAATTTATATAATATTTTGCTTCTAAATTTAAATTATTTCTGGTTGAAAACGAAGATTTTTTTACGAAATATAACAACACACCATTGAAATATAAGTTTAATGTAGAAAAATGAAGAAATAAGTTCAATATCGGAGGCGAAAATATTCATAAAAACTTTTTCTTAATTTTTACCTTTAAACATTGGCTAAACATGAGAAAATGCACAAAAATGACTGCAAACGCATTTATTTTTACTTCTTTAAATTCAAAGAAAGAAAAGTTCACCACCAAAGGTACAGTCAATTCCTTTTTTTGATACCGAAATCACAAAAATATGTTGGTTGGTTCAGGAGGAGATGTGTTTCCAAAATTTAGAAAACGTCAAATGTGCCACCTCGAATTTAGACACTTGCCTTCAAGCTGTGTTTATTATGTCTCTAATGTTAATCATAAATACAAAACAAAGTATCTGCAAAACTGCATATCTACAACACATCACAACTTATACTGGGTGTTCAACTCTTACCACATGCTTGAGCTACAGTGGTCGTATTATTGTCATCACGCATTTAGGACCTGGACCTACACATGCTTTTAGATGCTAAGCTTTCATTTATACAAATGGTTTGATAGTTTTGAGACTCTACACACTTGACAGAATATGATGGATATGATGTTGATTGTAGTTAATCACACAGAACTGAATTCATAACAAATCATCAACCGTTAGTATTGATAACATGTAAAAGGACAATGCACATGAAGTTACCGAATTTAAAAAAAATTGAATTGAGGAAAATATCAAGTCAATTGTTTTAAGGCTCATGTCTCCATGATCACTTTATCCCTTAAAGCTAATGTAATAGGTTCAAGTCCCATTCGCTCCAAAAATGTAGGTCCGAAAGTTTGCGAAAGGACGGTGATTCTACTCAGATTCTTTCTGAAGTTTTCCTCCACCAGCAAAACTGTATATGCCATATATAATATCAAATGAGTTGAAAATGACATAGAAACCCCATTCAATTTTCCTGGTATCAAGATTTTAAGACCATTTAATACATATTTTTTGTGATATGTCGTGTTAAAATGTTTCTATTGTTTTTTATATGCAAATTCTATTCCTGTTTGTGTCAAATATTTTTATTAAAAGGAATAACGTTATACCATTTTCATTCATTTTTGTGTCAAATACTTTTATTAGTAGAATTTTTGTAAAACTTTTTTCATTCATTCATTTGTTTGTAGCTTCGTTTGTTCATTCATACACGTAATAGCGGCAAGTTGAAGTGTCAAACGTCGACACCGTTCAATCAGGCAAATTAAGGACTGATATTTGACAAATGCAAGATGATAAATAGTCAAGACACTATGTAATTATATACCTCAATTCCTTTGTCTGTCAATAGTTTGCACAAGATGTGTTCCTTCAAGAAATCCAGATGAACAGAACTTGCCTGATCACTACGTTGAAAGTTACACAGATCTGAATGCAAATGCTCTAGATTTTCCGTCCTCACGCGTACTATTTCTTCACCTTTTATCTACAAATAAAAGTATATACATGTATAAAAATTGTTGGAAACATAACTCTTATCAATAGTCAGGCAAGAGGCCGAGGCCCATTTTGGCCTAAGGTGTAAAGCGGTTGGGTATTTTTTTTGTTGAAAATGCTTATAATGGTCATATTTCTTTGTACGTATGAGAATATTGTAACATTTTCATAAGTTCTGCAAAGTTAAGATGACATTGGGTACTGTTGGATGAAGATATAACAGTTTAAAGATGCCTAGTTATACACTGCAACAAATGGGCAGAATTATCAAAAATGAAGGAGTGTCTTCTAATTTGTGAAAAAGCACTCTGGCTAATACCATGTTTTTTCTTTAATAAACAGAGGACTATCAACGGAAACAAGATACTATAAGAACCGTCAACAATGCGTTCAGTGTCCCAGAATTGCATGTCTATATATAAAAATATTATATATAAAGCAGTACAAAATCAACTGGTGTGCGAGACGTCAAATATACAATATCACGATTACATACATGTATATCAAACAGTATTGACAATTCACGTACAAACGCCTCACTAAATTGCGATAAGAAAACAATTGTATTTAAAGAGAACAGTTTATGTTAATTATGTGCATCTTTTAAACGAAAGGATAGAGAGGTCCTCATTTTTTTCACCTCAGAGACCGTAAAGATTTGCAGTCTATTGTCATTGAAAAGAGTCTTCTACGATGGCATTGTTAACCAGAATCGTTTGCCCAACACATATAGTTACGTGATTTCAATGTTTCAAACAATCTTAGTGCAATACCGCTGGACTTGAGCTTAATTCAAATGTTATATTGAGAATTAAGAGAACATTTTTTTTAAAAATGATTCCAAGTTTAAAATATGATCAAATTGTACAGAGGCCCATGCAGGTTACATACAAACTATTAAAGCAAAAAAAGACATAGTCCTTCAATTTTCTCTGCCATAAAGTATATTCAGAAACTTGAAAATGAAAACCAATTGGTAATAAAAGGTTCTACCAGACAACTATATTTTGGAGTTGTGCTCCGGAACGGAACATAAATTTGGTTATTGTTTCTGAAGCATGAGAAACAATATTGAACTTGAAAACTCTCACATACATGCAGCAAAAGGCACCACTCAAACAAAAAGTTTCGTGAAGTTATCTTGAACGGTTTTGGCGTTACGTGTATGCTCCTGAAACGGAGTTTTTAAAAATGTTTCCAATTTGTTTATATGGTAATAAAAAAGCTACTGAAAATGAAAGATATTTTTAGCAAAATGCTCTTAATAAAAATGTTGCAATGTGTACAAAGTTTCCTGTCATTTTTTGAACAGCTTTTAAGTAGAATTTCACAATTTTGGCTATGTATTTTATAACAGAAACGCCGTCTCAATATCACTTACCTCTCACCGCTATGGTCGTAGGTTCGAGTCCCGCTCGCTCCAAAAACTTTATGTGAGAAAGTTTCCAGTTACTTGCGGAAGGACGGTGGTTCTACTCAGTCTGACTCAGTCTGAGGTCTTCCTCCACCAATAAAACTGGATATGCCATATATAACCTGAAATGTGTTGAAAATGGCGTAAAACCCCATTCAAAAAAAAAAAAAAAAAAAAAAAAAAAAAAAAAAAAAAATTATAACAGAAAACCATTGAAAATGTTAACTCCCTCATACAAAAAAGCACTTATATATCGTGAGGAGGTTTACAAGTGTTTGTTTAGCTATTTGTTCTCGTACCATTAACTTGACTATTATAGCTTTGTCACAAAACCGTATATTACAGTTATCAAAAATAATTTTCAAGTTGTTTTCATATGAGCGATTCGTCGCTTCTTTGCAATAAATTAGAGCGCGTGTTCTTGTTCAATAACACACCGGGGAGAATAAAAGGGTTGTCTAGTCATACGCGGCTTGATCATTTCTAAACACACCCACTACACAATCCGCTATGCTTTGTGACTCGTTTGGTATGCATAAATTGACGACCGACACGATTCCGAACAAGATTCGTGATTCCCCACTCCCCCACCCCGTTTAATGTCGAAGTTGTTTACGACCATTAAATTGTAAACAAAACCCAATCATAATTATTTTTCCATTCTCAAACATTCTCAGTGGGTGATCAAATAAACATGTATCATCTGCAAGAGTCAAACTTACTTAAATTATAAACTAAAAACGGCAGTTTCTGAAGATATATGAGCCTTTAACGCAGGTGGGACGCGGACACCGACGTCAGTTAGAACACAACAAGTAAGTCTCTTATTCCTAGAATAGTCAAGTTTTACAAATAAACATATCAGTACCTTTTCAATCTGACAATCGTCCATACACTTTATATACATCTCCAGCATTTGATCGGCTCTAGTCTCCCCATTAAGAATAATGCCAACTTTTCCTTTATCAATATTGTCAATCTCTCGCAAACCTACATAAATTTTCTGTTTTCCATTCCATGCAACAACTATTTTTTCTAAAGTGTCCAGTTCCTGAACATCAGCTTCCTTCGGTCCTGTGTTTATTGACACTGATATAATGCCCGAGTGTTGCGCTTCATCTATACTTGCCGGCAGATGGTATTTTTCTAAAATAAAATGAAAGGTATGATTTACATAAATACTACTTATTTTCTGTTTACTCTTCGTTTTACCCTCAGTAATAAGATCAAATGAAAAATCTTGATGACTTTTCATTTGGAAGACAATATGTTGGACGAGTTTGTATCTTTTTGCATGATTGGTGCCACTTAAATGTTGAGCTTTGACCTACAGACAACAGAAAAAATGGCGCTCCATCACGTGGTAGGGAAATCCAGGTTTTATCCCGGTACTTTTTTATTTACATGCTCAGATCATTATATACCTGCTGTACTGCAATTGGGTTGTAGCTGTGGGAAGTGTTGCGTCCGCACGATTATTGGTTCAAAACGTGACGGACGGGCGCCATTTCATTTCCCTAATATTTTCGAATATCGGGGGATAATAAATACCATATAGGTGTAAACCCAACATTGATTTTTGTTCTTTATTCTATAGTAAATAATAAAAGTTTGAAGGCTTGTCATTCATAGAGAATCCCAAATGAAAGAAGTGGAACCTACATTTTACTGTTTGTCAACCTCTGCACTATCAAAATATGATGAGAAAAGTAGGGGTCATGTGTCATATAAGAGATTTTTTTCTGCTCAGTGTGTACACTGGTGACAAAGTGAAAGTAGACTTCCGAAATCATGAATTCATACCCCAATTTCCAAGCATCATTTTTTTTTCTAAATTCACAATTCAAACATGACAATGCTATCAAAATGTTCAAAATACATCAATAATGCCATTCAAATAAAAAAATGAGCATTAAAATAAGGAAAATGCATTTTAAAAGTAGAAGAAATGAGGATTATTTATAACTGCCATTATGCGACTACCCCACGGAAGCACTTTCTTTTTGCAATGGTGGTACTATGCCTATAAGGAAACCCTTTTTTTTAATTTCATAATTACTTCTTTTTTGCTATCAGTTCTATCAATTTGAAGTAATACTGCCAAGTTGCAGGCATTAAAAACTGAAACTTTTGTCAAAATACCTCTTTTAACATGATCATTATATACAGGCGCGAGATGTTGACTGACATGCAATTTTGATGTGTTGACTTATTTTAGCAAAAAAATGTTTTTTTTACCCAATTCCATTAAAATTTTTACACCAAAATAGTCTCATGATACACTGAAGACATTATCTTACCAAAATACATTATTCAATACAATGTACATGCTAAAAAATGCACATTTAAATCATCCAAATTAAAAAATCTTCAACATTTTGTGATTTTTCATGAAATTTCAATATAAATATGCACATATATGCTTTATTTGAGGCATAAACTTGCCAAAATGTTGTTTTTTTAATAAAGCAAATGTCTCCAATTTGTCATTTAAGACTATGAGAGTGTAAAAAAGCGATTACTTTACCAACAATTAACATTTTGCAAAATCACCCCCATTTCACTCAAGTCTTTCTTATTGGTGTAAACCCAACATTGATTTTTGTTCTTTTTTCTATAGTAACTAATAAAAGTTTGAAGGCTTTAATTCATAGAGAATCCCAAATGAAATAAGTGAAACCTACATTTTACTGTTTGTCAACCTCTGCACTATCAAAATATGATAAGAAAAGTAGGGGTCATGTGTCATATAAGAGATTTTTTTCTGCTCAGTGTGTACACTGGTGACAAAGGAAAAGCAGACTTCCGAAATCATGAATTCATACCCCAATTTCCAAGCATCAGTTTTTTTTCTAAGTTCACAATTCAAACATGACAATGCTATCAAGCTGTTCAAAATACATCAATAATGTCATTCAAATAAAAAAATGAGCATTAAAATAAGGAAAATGCATTTTTAAAGAAGAAGATATGAGGATTATTTATAACCGCCATTATGCAACTACTCCACGGAAGCACTTCCTTTATGCAATGGCGATACTATGTCTATAACATACATCTCAATCATTTTTTTAAAGTCGGACTATCCGCTGCGAATCGGTAAATGTTACGGATGTACAACTTTAACTCTGTATGTTCTCTCCTCTATTTTCGGTCGTTGTTGGAGATGATCAAAAGTAAGACAATAAGTCTGTACATGCACAACTAATATTGTGCTATGTAATTATTCTATGCACGTTTGGGTGCAATTCAGTTAAAGTTGTAGGATGATAGAAATAACTATCATTTAGAACTCACCTTTGTATTGCCTCAGTAGTATTTGTGTAAGCTCGCTGAATTGTTTTGGAAGGTTTGCCAATTCAAAACGTCTAGTCCTCTCCTGGTCAGAATTTTCAAATGGCTGCAGATCGAATGTCACTTTTACAGGAGTGTCTATAAAATAGGCAATTGTTGTGTTTTCATTGTTACCATTAGCAATAAAATGCGTATGAAGATTGTGAATTCCCATAGCCGTAGTATGTTTCTGTATAAAGTTAAACAACTTGTCAACCGATATGAGACTATCTGAATGATACTTGGTATATTCCTCACATATTTTACAATCTAACAATGGACCCCCTATGTCCAGACCCCTCAAATTCGAACATGGCTTATCAAGTGCTTTTCCTTTAAGTCCTGCAATAAGAAACTGTGTGAAAGGACTTCCAAAATCATCCACTACCCTGGTGATATCCAGATACCTGCTTGCATTCATCTGTATTATGCAATTTCCCTTTGACAGTTCTGGTACAGCAAAGCCAGGAGCTGTGCAACAATCTAGGAAAACGATAAATCTTGTGTAGCCGACACCTGCCAATCGTTGAAAAAGATCCTTCTCTAGGTCTTCTTTAGTAATAAACTCATCGTCGCTTCCAAGAAGAAAACCCTTGTCCTCACAATGTCCGTTAAAATAGAAAACAAGCGTATCCAATGTTTTATGTTGACCCTTTTCATAAAGTTCATTTATACTGTCTTGTAATTTTGATTTCAATGTGTCGGGTTCTCCATGTTTTGTTGGTTTAATACAATATGCATGCTTCTTCCTGAAGAAAGAGAAAACAGATCAACCATTACGTTTTTATACTTAAATAAGAACAACAGGAAAATGTCATCATCGTACGAAAATTATCCCGAATTTTGGTAGAACAGTTGGGGTCCTTCGTGGCTGAGTGGTCTAAGGCGATGTTTCAAGATCACTTACCTCTCACGGCTAATGTTGTAGGTTCGAGTCCCGCTTGCTCCAAAAACTTTATGTGAGAAAGTTTGCCAGATACTTGCGGAAGGAGGGTGGTTTTACTCAGTCTGGCTCAGTCTGAGGTCTTCCTCCACCAGTAAAACTGGAATTGCATAATATAACCTGAAATGTGTTGACACTGGCACTAAACCCCATTCAAAAAATGGTATAACGGTTAAAGAATTTACTAAATTTAAAGATTAGATTAAAATTTCTAGAGTAAAGGCATAATTTTTATATTTATTCTGCAAATATAAAAAAAAAGCCAAAGGCTGTAACTCAAGTCCCTACTATGTAAACACAAGAATCCCGCGGAATGATATGTCTCGCCGTGTCCGCTTTGACTGTTAATACACACATGGGAGAGAGAATAATTAAAAAATATATGTTCATGCATGAGTTATCCAACTTGGTTAATGCAGTCGGTTTAATGACTAAGAAATATTGTAGGAAGTATTATGTGAAGTTTCGATCAAATACATTAAGTGATTTTTGAGATATGAACTTCATGGTAGTTGCACACAAAACTTAAACCAGTATTTCTAAGTAAACATATTTTAAAAAAACAAACTTTAACCAGTATTTCTAAGTAAAACATATTTTTTAGAAAAAATAAAAATTAACCAGTATTTCTAAGTAAAACAAAAAAAAAGTACTCAGCATCTGCATTATATTATGTAATGCAGGGTGTTAGTTGTAACTATAATCCAATGTGAGTGTCCTAGCACTAGTACTTATTGAGAAATAGTGTAAAAATGAAAACTTAACGTTGGAGGTAAATGCAAAATTCAGCATCAAACAAAGTCATTGGACCATGCAATGTAAGTCATACTCAACATCTGCAGTATATAATGTGATGCAGGGTGTTTGTTGCAACTATGATCCAAGTATGAGTGTCCTAGCACATGTACTTGTTGAGAAATAGTGTAAAAACGAAAACTTAAACGTTGGAGGTAAATGCAAAATTCAGCATCAAACAAAGTCAATGGACCACGAAAACTTAACGTTTGAGCTAAATATAAATGTTTGACGCCGCCGCCGCGTCGACGGAAAAGCAACACCTTAATCTCATCTCTCCTTCGTCGCGGCTAGAAAAAAATGATGGTTTAAAGAAAAATAATGGACTGACGTCAAGTCGGAAATTTATCAATTGCTGGCGGAGATGGGTGTGCCTGAGTACTGGTTAACATTTCATGATCCCAGGGAAGAGTGGCAAGGTTAACTGGTCGTCTTTAAGCCCTCGATGGCAATAAAAAAACGCTTAATATTCAAACAAAACAAATCATTGATCAATTTGTTTGATGATCATGCAAACCTGATTCCCATAACCAATGGATGTTTTGATACGAAGGTGTCATGGGCATCAAGCATTTCGTTGGAAAATATATCTGCACATTTCTTCATCTTCGTGTCATTTCCAGCAATCAGCAACGCCCCCCATTTTTTTCCTGAAAGTCATATGATAAAACCATGTATTTTCGAAATTTCTGTCAAACCAAGTGTAATGTTTTACGACGTGTAAAATAATTTCACCATCTTCTACATGCACAGAATTGTTCACATTCAGGACATTTATACTGAAAACAAAAAAATTTCGGTTTTCATACATATATTAAAAAACAAAACATATTAAATTATCTTAATGAGTGATAATAATGGGGCCATCACGGCATATTAATGAAAATAAGTAAAGGCGAAACAACTAAACTATAATCGTGGTAAAAAGTCGAAATAACGATTGTAAAAAGTCGAAACTACAATGGTGAAAAGACGAAACTACGAGTACTATAGTAATATTCCATCGTAATTCCGCCTTTTTGCCATCGCAGTTTCGTTGTTTCGACTTTTAACCAATCATTGTAGTTTCGACTTTTCACCATCTTTTTCCAGTTGCTCAAACGCACTAGTATATTTAACAAACGTCATATAGACTATAGGTTGGGTCCAAAACACGGTTTTAATATTCAACGCTTTATAGTTTATACATTGGATTCTGCTTCGCATGTCACAAATATAATATCTAACAGTAACATGTTGTTAAGTACGCGTCTGCTTGATTCCAAATTCTCAATATTTCATTATAAAACAAGAGCTGTCAGAAGACAACAAAGCTCGCCTCTGGATGTCTAAGTACAAAAAGGGCCGTAAGTGTGCCAAAATGCAATCCAGAGTTATAGTTCTTGTCTCTGTGTGTTCCATTGATGATGGTGAACACACATGTAAAGTTTCATTCACATCCAATGAGGGGTTGCATAGATATCTTAAACTTAAATGCAACTAAATGCAAAGTTTAACCTTGGTGTCTAAGTCCAAAAAGGCCCATAACTGTGCCAAAATGCAATCCAGAGTTATGGTTCTTGTCTCTGTGTATTCCATTGATGATGGTGAACATACATGTGAAGTTTCATTCACATCCAATGAGAGGTTGCATAGATATGTGAAACTTCTACGCAACTAAACGCAAAGTTTTACCTTGGTGTCTAAGTCCAAAAAGGGCCATAACTGTGCCAAAATGCAATCCAGAGTTATAGTTCTTGTCTCTTTGGTAACATTGATGATGGTGAACATACATGTGAAGTTTCATTCACATCCAATGAGCGGTTGCATAGATATGTGAAACTTGTACGCAACTAAACGCAAAGTTTAACCTTGGTGTCTAAGTCCAAAAAGGGCCATAACTGTGCCAAATTGGAATTCAGAGTTATGGTTCTTGCCTCTGTGTGTTCCATTGATGATGGTGAACACACTTGTGAAGTTTCATTCACATCCAATGAGTGATTGCATAGGTATGTAAAACTTGTACGCAGCTAAACGCAAAGTTTAACCTGGGTGTCTAAGTCCAAAAAGGGCCATAACTGTGCCAAAATGGAATTCAGAGTTATGGTTCTTGTCTTTGTGTGTTCCACTGATGATGGTGAACACACATGTGAAGTTTCATTCACATCCAATGAGTGGTTGCATAGATATGTGAAACTTCTACGCAACTAAATGCAAAGTTTAACCTTGGTGTCTAAGTCCAAAAAGGGCCATAACTGTGCCAAAATGCAATCCAGAGTTATTGTTCTTGTCTCTGTGTGTTTCATTGATGATGGTTAACACACACGCAAAGTTTCATTGACATCCAATGAGTTGTTGCATAGATATGTGAAACTTGTACGCAAAAGTTTAACCTTGTTGTCTACAGACGACGACGACGACGCTGACGCCGACGACGCCGGGTCATGACAATAGCTTTCCTTGGACTTCGTCCCGGCGAACTAAAAAAAAAGTAGCGTAATTCTACATTTTATTAAGGCAGGCAGGCAGTCATATTTGGAGTAACAGATGACAATCTATGGCATCAAAGTGATTTAAAAACTATTGGTAATGAGTTCAGTGTTCCAGAAGTGTATTTCTCTATAATGTAAAACAGTGCAAAAATGATTGTTGTGTATGATGTTTAACGAATAACTATCTTATCTATTATTGAAGGAAAGTAACAAATTAACAGATCTTTCAGTAAAAACTACTAATTTCAAGATTTTTAGAAGGCACGTGTTTTACATCAATTCAATGTCAAAATGTCAGTTTTGTTACGTTATTTTGACAAATATCACTCCGCGAGCCCCTAGCATTCCTACTGTGACATCTCTAGTGATACCTTGATATTTGAGATAGATAGATATCTGGTTGTTGCTTTCTTGATTCATCTGTCTGTTAAGAACATTTGTGCTGTTCATTAAAATGTCCATAAATGTACCAGATATGAACCGAATACAAAAAAATATTGGTTCATATCAAATTATTGTTTTTTTATAAATTCAACGCCAATGTGTGACCTTTACCTGTGAGGGACATACCTTGTTTTTGCTTTGATGCGACAATCCACCAAGTAAACAACTGTATTTAGTTTTATAAAGTCATATATATGCAGTAAAAGTAATGAATCGTCGCGTAAACAGTTTCTACTTTATATAAAGATGGTCTTTTTTTGTTACTTTGTTCTTTGAGGTACAGAACTGACTTTCTGTTCTGCATTGCATCTTGACGTGATGAATACTTGCTTATGGCTATATCAAAACATATACATGCATGTGGCTATTCTTAAATTAAAAAATGTCTGTTTAACGTGCTCATACCTATCCAATAAAACTTTTTTCTAAATAACTAGTAAGAAAATCAAATTCTTGCGATAACAAATGCCTGCCTACATGCCTGCCAGCCGCCCTTCCGTCCGTCTGTCCGCCTGCCTACCTACAAGAACTTACTTTGTTCGGGAACATCGAACGAACAGTTTTAAAGATGGTTTTACGAACCGGACAGTTACATTTTCAGCTAGCAAATACTGCTGATCAGAGTGACTGATAAGCAAACGGACATATCGATATGAAGGTTAGGTTATACTGTCAATTATAAGTGCAATTATAACTCACCAATGGGAGGTTCAACTTCGTTACCACACGTGTGACAATGGATTGGATTGAGGTATGAATTGCGCATACAAGCCACACATACATGAAGGTTACAACCCAGGCTATGGTTCAGTACATCCCTACCAGCTAAAAAATAGTAATTTATATATAAAAGTAACACCACAGCGTGGTCTAGTGGGAGAGCGTCCGCTCTACATGTGAAATTACGGGAATTCAATCCCCGGCCGGGTCATACCAAATACTTGAAAAATGGTACAAGAAGCTTCATCGCATGGTGCTTGGCATTAAGAGGAAAGTTCTAAATCTGGCCGGCCCAGTGTCAGTATAATGTGACCTGGTGGGCTATCATCATACCATGTGTCTGCGACATGTTACTCCAGTTTGGCAGCGCTCAGAATACTGTTTCAAGTAGACACGGTCGCCATACAACAAATTACTAAACTATAAGGCCATTCAAAGAAAAGTATCTGGTAATGTCAAGCCAGTTGAAAATCTTACGGAAGTTCAGTGGATAAAGTGTTTGCCGCTAATCCCAGACTTTGCGTGTTAGATTCTGGTAGACTGGTAGACTGATAGAAAAACACCCAGTACCTCTACTAAGGACATGGACTCTACAGCAATTCGTATTACTAAGATAACTGCGCTTCAATGAATTAATATAAACCAAAACGATCATGAAATTATACATGATCAAATCTAAATTTATACAAGATGAAATCAAAACCATAATCATTTATGGTAAAGATTAATCGGCCAATTTACCTGCAGGGTTAACCATACATATGACACATTTGCTTATATTTTCTGAAGGCGTCCAGAATGGACCAGTGGAGAGAAGTCCCTGAAATTAAAAAAAACAACAACAATATATCGGTGGTACCAATCGATGATTCTGGAACAAGTGCTTCATTGAACAGTGTTCAGCTACCACTATCGAGATGAGCTCTCTAATTGACTGAACAAAGTATAGGATTGTTCAGGGCATATATAAAAGGATAGTAAGCTTATATTGGTTAGATGAAAATGTCAAACTGGCAAATGATCACAATGCAATTGAAGTTATGTTTCTTTGACCGACTTAATTAATTTTATTAAAGAAACTGAGCGGAATGTAAAGTAATTTAAATATAATTTTCTTCATGCTCAAATTGGAGGTACCCAACACCAGGTGGAAGAATGGTAAAATTGACCCCATTTTTTTGGACATTTTCATTTGAGTCTAGGATAGTACTTTAATATGTTATAGGACTTTTGTTCCGCGAATGTTTAACATAGTGAAAATAATTCATATAAGGTCAAGTTTTATAATGTAAGTCAATGGAAAACTCAACGATGATAGCTGCAGTGTTTGTAATGGGAAAGAGCATGTAAAGCGAAAATAATTTTTGGATTAGATGTTTGGTTCTTCACTCTGAACTTCCACAAATTGACCTTTACTCACAAGTTTCACTGGATTCCCATCAATACTCTTGAAGTTCAAAACAAGAATGTGTATTATGGACAGAATCAAAGGACCATAACTCATCGAAATAAACCAAAGAAAATATGCCCATATCCACTTGGCAGTGATGCATCCAAGAAATTTATATTAATTTCCATCAAAAGGTTTTAGAGAAATATCGTAGACAAGGAGTTTGTAATTGACGGAATCAAAGGGCCATTATTCTGTGAAAAATCATTAAATCAGAACACAAATATCATATACGAATCTCCACCTGGTAGTGGTGCCCCCTAGACAGTTTAATAAAATTCCATCTAATAGTAAAAGAGAAATAGCGCGGATAAGGATTATGTAATGATGGAATCAAATGGTCATAAACTCCATGAACAAGAATTCCGCGGAATGATATGTCTAGCCGTGTCCGCTTTGACCATAAATACACACATAGGAGAAAAAAATTAAAATATGACAATGACAAAAATGGTCGCATGTATCTGTAAAGCTAAAAAATTATTGTTTTAATCCAGTTGTAACAGAGAAATGACATAACAACTTCCATAATATATTAAGGAGTCTTTATTTACAATAGTTATTTGATTTGATGAATTGAGTAACAGCCACGATTTGCAAAAATATGACACAGGAATTTGCATTATATTCATGCAAGAGTTATCTAACTTGGTTAATGTAGTAGATTTAATGACTAAGAAATATTGTAGGAATTATTGTGTGAAATTTCGATCAAATAAAGTGATCTTTGAGATATGATTTTGATGGTAGTTACACACAAAACTTTAACCAGTATTTCTTAAGTAAAACATATTTAGAAAAAAAAAAATAATAATAATAATATAATTATTTAAAAATAGCAAAAAAAATAATTTTTTTTAAAATAAAAAAAAAAAAGAATTTAAAAAAACTAGACCTATCACTGTAGTGATGAATATCCCCGAACGCCGCCATGACAGAAAATGGTTAACCATTGTATGAAGTTTTATTAAATTATATCCAATAGTTTTAAAGTTATGCCCCAGACAAAAAAACATCTTAATAAAAGAGAATGTTATGGACTGAGTTGTTTGTATTGTTAATTTTTTTTATGGTTTTGTTAAAATTAAAAACGGTCTTTTTAATTATTGTGCAGTGTACAAGATTTCATGGCAATCAATAAATGTTATACTTTTTCGAGTTATGTTGAGGGACAACTATTTTATGGATAAGAAACAAACAAGAGCACTAGGAATACAATATCGAACCTGCTCTGCTCGAACTCAATGTATTTATCAACTTGGTTCTTTCATGAACTTTATTAAACTGTTATCACTGATGGCTTTAAAAGTACTTTAAAAGTACTGCACCAAACAAGGGAAATATATCAAAGGGCAATAACTCTGTAATTAGCAAGAATAGAGTTATGTTTCTTGTACACTGCACTTCCTGTCATTATATTCTACCATTGTATGAAGTTTGATGAAATTCCATCCAGTACTTTAAAAGTAATGCTCCGGACAAGGGAAATATATCAAAGAGCAATAACTCTGTCATTAGCAAGAATAGAGTTATGTTTCCTGTACACTGCACTTCCTGTCATTATATTTTACCATTGTATGAAGTTTGATGAAATTCCATCCAGTACTTTAAAAGTAATGCTCCGGACAAGGGAAATATATCAAAGGGCAATAACTCTGTAATTAGCAAGAATAGAGTTATGTTTCTTGTACACTGCACTTCCTCTCATTATATTCTACCATTGTATAAAGCTTGATGGAATTCCATCCGGTACTTTTCAAGTTATGCTCCGGACAAGAAAAAATATCAAAGAGTAATAACTCTGTAATTAGCAATAATAGAGTTATGTTTCTTGTACACTGCACCTCCTCTCATTATATTCTACCATTGTATGATGTTTGATGAAATTCCATCCAGTACTTTAAAAGTAATGCTCCAGACAAGGGAAATATATCAAAGGGCAATAACTCTGTAATTAGCAAGAATAGAGTTATGTTTCTTGTACACGGCACTTCCTGTCATTATATTCTACCATTGTATGAAGTTTGATGAAATTCCATCCGGTACTTTTCAAGTTATGCTCCGGACAAGAAAAAATATCAAAGGGAAATATATCAAAGGGAAATAACTCTGTAATTAGCAAGAATAGAGTTATGTTTCCTGTACACTGCACTTCCTCTCATTATATTCTACCATTGTATGAAGCTTGATGAAATTCCATCCGGTACTTTTCAAGTTATGCTCCGGACAAGAAAAAATATCAAAGGGCAATAACTCTGTAATTAGCAAGAATAGAGTTATGTTTCTTGTACACTGCACTTCCTCTCATTATATTCTACCATTGTATGACGTTTGATGAAATTCCATCCAGTACTTTTTAAGAGATGCTCCGGACAAGGAAAATTGCAAAGGACAGACCGACAGACCGACAGACCGACCTCAGGGTGACTCCAGTATACCCCCTCAAAACTTCGTTTGTCGGGGGTATAAAAACCCAAAAAATTCAGCATCTGCATTATATTATGTAATGCAGGGTGTTAGTTGCAACTATGATCCAAGTATGAGTGTCCTAGCACTTGTACTTGTTGAGAAATAGTGTAAAAACGAAAACTTAAACATTGGAGGTAAATGCAAAATTCAGCATCAAACAAAGTCAAAGGGCCATGCAATGTAGGTCATACTCAGTTCTGTAGTGTATAATGTGATGCAGGGTGTTAGTTGTCACTATGATCCAAGTATGAGTGTCCTAGCACTTGTACTTGTTGAGAAATTGTGTAAAAACGAAAACTTAACGTTGGAGCTAAATATAAATGTTTGACGCCGCCGCCGACGGAAAGGCAACACCTTAATCTCGCTTTCGCTCCTTCGTCGCGCCGGGACAAATAACATCATGACGCCAAAACACAAAGATAATATGCACATTTCCATTGAAAATGATGTTTCATAGTAAGTTTTATAAAACCCCAGTCAATGGTTGTAGAGAAATAGCGCAAGAATTTAGTGATGGGCGGACGCACGCACGTACGCACATAGCGGCGACTATATGCCACCACTTCCCTCTTGTCTTTAACTACAAGAGCTAAAATTTTAAAGCAGTCTTTCCATAAAATTCCAATACTAAATATGAAGTGTAAGAATATACATGCTTGTATAGGACACTAACACAGCTCACATGTACAAGTTTCCTAAAGGGAGGTGTGCCGCCGTTGTAAAAGTTACATGTAAATCCCACGGCTTCTAATAGGTTTCATATAGGAAAGTTGATTGAAAAGGGTGCATCAGATGTTATTAATAGAGGCTTAAAATTATTGAAATACATTTTGAAAGCAGCCTGATCATTATGGCTGTTGCCGATCCTCAACATATACCCAGATTAATAACCATTTCTTCCAACAGCAGACATAAAACATCCATAAATGGAGAAATTAAACCCCACTAGCTATCAAACGAACTACATGGATCTGAAACAGTTCATAAAAAGGTCACGTGCTAATAGTTTTCAATAGTCAATGACTAATAAATAAAACATATTTATCATTAACCTACCTTTATTGTGTCAAAAAGTTCACTAGTTGTAATGTTCTGCTCTAAACATTTCTTTGCGAGTTGAATCAGTTCTTTCACATATAGCCAATCATCTCCCCATACACCCTGCCATAAAGAATTATAATAAATTTAGTAACGGTGACTTTGACCGTAACACAGTGTACCTCAAGACCAATTATAAGATTACTTTTCTTGTCAGGAAACTATACAAAAGAATTCAAAAAACAATATTTAAACAGGAGTCCTAAGAGGGCATGAATCACTCTACTTGAAACAAACCACTAGAAGATTGTTTTGGTAAGCTTCCCGCGAGATCTTGTGGTTATAAAACTATTTCGCAAATTTACATTCCTTGAAAAATGGGGGTGATATCACATCTACACTGTACAAACAAAAGGCTAACAGACAGACGACGGACGACAAAGGACTGACCATTTACAATTTACTACGACATAAGCAATGCTGGTCTTTTGCCAGTAGAGCTACAAAGGGGTTGCTATCGTGTTTACATGTATATTTGAACATATTCCAAATATGATTCTATGTTAAACAGTAATTCCCAAATGTGACCTCGGAGACCTGATTGCAACACCTTATATGGGACCTGCATACAATGCTAAATGTAAAATACCTAAGGCCTGTGGCTTGAACTTTTAAAGAAAATAATGAAAGTTTCTTTTAAAATGTGGTTATAAGCCCTGTGACGGGGAGCATTCCAACCAAGTCGTGTATCAAACTGAAGACAACTAAAAATGACATAGTCTTTGTCAATAAGGCAATAAACTGTGTTTTTCAACAACAGCCGTAAATGTGTTGTTTAAATGGGGGATAGTGTAATGAATAGAGTGTTGGCCGCTCACGCTAGAGGTTGGGGGGTTCGATCCCCCGGTTGACCCAATGCCTCTCATGAAACACTCAGTACTGGTTCTACTCAAGAAGCGGATTCGTGAGCGGTCCATATAAGCTCTGATCTTTCATCGCATTCAAGGAAAAATAAATAAGTATAAACTAAACTAAATGTGTTGTTTCTGGTCTAATTTAGCCAGTTTAAGTTTCATGGATATAAAATGAAAATTGGAAAGTTTTACAAGAAAAGTTAACAATTAGAAACTGGGCGGACAAATCATCACGACTGGCCTTTGACAAGGGAACTAAAGTATGTTGATAACATTGGAAAAAACTCAATAAAAGCATAAAGGCATATTTTGTGTATCGTAAGTTTGAATTATGATATGTAACGTGATGGTTACCGTGATATGGCCTTTGTTTCTGATGGGATAGTCTTTAATGTTTGTTTTGACATGTATCAATTTCGTCTTGCACAGCTGTTTATTCTTGCCTTCGACCGGCTTCGCCCCAGTAAGCAATTCAAGAATAACTGAAAACAAGAATGATGTCAATAAAAGGGTAAAACTCACGAAACAACAATCAAACAAAAACATCCCAACAATATGTAAGTGTTCACTTGTATATTCAGTTTCAATTGAATAGTATGTAAACTAAGGGAAATGATTCACAAGGTCCACCCATGTAGTAATTCTAATATGAATTAATACTATAAAGTCGAAGAAGGGGCATAACTCTAGACAATCAGTTGGATTGCAACATCCCGACGTTATGCGCATGGACACTTGTTGCTTATGATGTATTTAGAAAATTGAACTGTATCAAAAATAGATGAAATCACTTAGTACCGAAGTTGTATTACTTTAATGATGTACAAATATTCCTCCAATGAATGTTTTTACAAACAGGAGGCCAAAAAGAGCATGAGGACGCTCTCCTGACTCATAGTTTAAGTTTTGGACTATTTTTAGTGTGGTGGCCTTGAAATCTTGAATTTCAGATCGAAAAAAATAATCTTCTGTATAGTCTTCTATGCAACAGAAACATCCATGTGAAGTTTCAGTTTAATTGGCCTTCTGGTTTCAGAAAAAATGAAAAAAAAGAGAATTTTCTGGTTTCCCATAGTATCCCTACGTGAAATTCTATGTCCCCTTACATGGCCCCTATAAAATTCTTATCTGCAATCAAACCCCTACACATAGGGATAATGTATGCTAAATATGAACAAATCTGACATACCGGTTCTTAAGAAAACGATTTTAGTTACTCCCAATTTTTACCTTTTTTGGGGTCCTCCTTACCTCTAAAAACAGTGGAACCCGGTCATTTTAACAAATTTGAACCTCCTTCACCAAACATTGGTTCTGTGAAGATATAGGCAAATTCTTTTCCATTTAAAAAAATATATATATTAAAATGACATGTGTCCCCTAATTGAACCCTCGGGGCGGGGTCATTTTAAACACTAGGGACACCATTTGAATAAATCTAACAAAACTACAGTTGATCATCATTACTACATAAACATTTTGAAAATCTGTTGGACTGTTCATGAAAAGTAGATTTTTTAAGTTTTGGACTATTTTTTAGTTGTGGCGGCCATCTTGAATTTCAGATCGAAAAAAAATCTTTTGTACAGTATCCTAAGCAATAAAAACATCCATGTGAAGTTTCAGTTTAATTGGCTTTGTTGTTTCAGAATTGATGAAAAAAAAAGAGAATTTTCTGTTTTCCATAGTATTTATATGTAAAATTCTAAGTCCCCTTACAGGGCCGCTATAAATTTTAGCCCCTTAATTCTTATCTGCAATCAAACCCCTAAACACTGGGATAATTTATGCCAAATATGAACAAATCTGATATACCGGTTCTGAAGAAAGAATGAATGAATGAATGATTAGGGTTTTATGGCGTACCAACACATTATAAGTTATTCGACGCCGACAGGAAGGAAGATTCCAGGTTCACTCTACATGTACAAAAACAACAAATTAACATACAGATTTAAAAAAATACACCAACAAATGAATTTGCAGAATGAACATAGAACCTTGATACCTGCAGAACTGCAGAGTTTCAGCAAATTCTAATGTATTATTCAAATTGTCGCTTCTTACGACATGCATGAGCCAGTTATCCTATTCTTGCCATCACTCATATGGCTCCCTGAAACAACACAGGAGTTGATAATTTAACCACAATAGTGAACATGACAAAAATAATAAAATGAACATGACACCCATTAGGAGGATTCCTACCCCTCTGCAGAGATCGGTAGTAGTTCTATTTTATCCGCCGGAACCACGCGGACTCGGTTCTTAAGAAAAACGATTTTAGTAATTCCCTATTTTTACCCTTTTGGGGCGCCTCATGACCCCTTTAGACAGTGGAACCCAGTCATTTTTACGAATCTGAAACTCCTTCACCAAACAATGCTTTTGTGAAAATATAGGCAAAATCATTTCCATTTAAAAAAAAATAAATATTATGTCATGTGTCCCCTAATTGAACCCTCGGGGCGGGGTCATTTTTAACACTAGGGACACCATTTGAACAAATCTAACAAAACTGTAGTTGGTCATCATTACTACATAAACATTTTGAAAATCTGTTTGGCCGTTCATGAGAAGAAGATTTTTAAAGTTTTGGACAATTTTTGGTAATGGCGGCCATCTTGAATTTCCGATCGAAAAATAAAACTTCTGTATAATCTCCTATGAAATAGAAACATCCATGTAAAGTTTCAGTTTAATTGGCCAAGTGGTTTCAGAAAAAGTGCTGCTAACGACGGACAACGCGCCATCGCATAAGCACATCTGGCCTTTGGCCAGTAAAGCTAAAAATCGAACAGATATATCATTTTTGCAACGCAATAGTGAATACAAAACCAGTAGAAAATACATGAAGCGCAGTGGATAGAGTGTCGGATGATCCCATCAGAAATTGATGGTTCTATTCATGGTTCTATCCGATGTTCTTTCAAAAGCAACACTCTGTATAGGGTTCGTCCAAAACATACTACAAAAAGATTCATATTAGCTCTGAGCATACTTCGCGATTGGTCTAAAATAAATTGGTATAAACGAAACCAAATAACTTTAAAGATATTTTGTGAATTAAGGATGTATCTCAAGATTGATTTTTAAGGGGCATAACTCAAAAACTGTTTTTAAGCGTCCTTTTTGAACATTTTATGGTCAAATATAACAAAACGTGCAAAGGATTTTCATTTTAATGAATGTTTGTTTGTTAGATTAAAAAAACTCTAAGAATATATCAATTAATAATTAATATTCAAAAGTCGAGCTAAAAAGAAACAAAAGATTATATACGCTTGATCTTAGATGTTTTTTTTTTAAACATACAAGCTTAACATTGATGAAGAACAATGGACACAAAATGATCTCAAAACTACTCTTCGAGTGTTTGACGCAGATGAACTAATATTATATAATAGAACTAACCAACTCCGAAGTTTAGACAATCAGTCTTTTCATTTAAATATGACATTCTGCTTGACATGAAATAGCCAGGTGTTCCAATCATATCTGACTGTGTCATTGTTTTATGTATCTGCCCTTCTTCAAACTCCCGTGATAAGCCGAAGTCTAACAGTCTTGCATTACCATCCTTGTCCAGAACAATGTTTCTTGTAGTAATATCACGATGTATAACTGGACCCCTAAAATACAAGTTAGATTTCAGTTTAAATTACGATTTCTATGGTTTTTGTCAATTTTTTCCTATCGATAGAATTTTAAAACGTTTCAGTATCGAAGTTTAATGTACGTTTATACAATATCAGAAATAAAGCATACTCGTTGCCGCACATATCTTTTGTTATTACCTCATCAATAACATACCCTTCCTTGAAATTTGGAGAAAAAATGTAGTTTTTTACAAGAAATGCGAGACAAATATTTAGAATTGTTTACATCTAGTATTTAATTTAAACTAATACAAAGATGCATGCAAATAATATTTGTCAACGAAAATGTAATTATAAACTTGAATTTAACTGTTTAAGATTTTTAAAAATAAAATCATTTCGGACGAGTGTCAATTTCTTTTCAATTTTGCAATAAATATATAGCTTTTACTTAAATATTTTATATAGTGTATGGATAAACTTTGCTTAAAATCTCACAAAATACTCTCTGATGCCCATTCTAATGACAATCAATATAAAAAAAACTTTACCGCGTAATTGGACAAAAATATAGCTCTTAAAGTATGCCATCGTTAAAGGCCCATCGCCGGTAGCTCCTACACACAGTATTATAGGCGGGGCTTATCACTAGCAGCCGACAAGTTTACTACAGTTATTTGATAATACTCATGTCCAACATAAGCTGTAACTACCAGCATAGCCATAGATGATACTGCCTATTGCAAGTTAATACACACTGAATTTCTTGTAAATATAACTGATTGATATTATGGAAGTTAATCTAAGCAACAATGTTTATTGTACATGCAGGTTCCTCAGTATTATGGATTAAAATAAAGGTTTCCCCAGATTAAGTACAGCAAACACAGCACTCAAATATATTGCAATGGACATCTTATCTGCATGCATAATAAACAAAATTGCTAATTAGATACATCCAATTTACAGTTTCATGCTGGGCTACATATAACACATCTCTGGTCATGATCAAAGAGATAAAGTGAAATTATTTGAGTCAAGTTCCATGGATTAGTACATTATTTACTGAGAGAGAATGAAACTATTTATGAAAAATGGTTTATCGTATTTATTATGGACTTACATCAAACAGGCATACATGTTGTAATGAATTGTAAATAAATTGCTTGGACACAAGTAAAGGGCAAACAATTATTTGTGAGACAAAACATAAAAAGATTGAAAATACAGAAACCCCTTTAACATAATAGAATGACCCATTCCATTTAGGTTCACAATTTCCCTGGCAAAACTTACAAATGGAAAAAATGTGGAAATACTTTGAAGGTTTCGAGGGAACAATTTCGTATATTATTTCATTTATTTGATTATAATGAATGTGATTTCAAGATCATTTAGTTACACCAGACTGGTCAATTAATGTTGATGAAAATAACTATAGTTAGACACAGGACTTAAAGGATTTTTTAATGTCAGATGGCATTCAGGACAAAAATTGAGGCACAGATGGGGAAAGTGGGGAAATGATTATGATGCTGATGATGATGATGATGAAAATAAATACATTCCTGTAGAACAGTTATGGATATTGTTTCATGTCCGTTAATAACATTTCAACATCAGTTTTGGCTAGGTGAATTTTCATTTCCTAATCAAAGAAACAGTCATTTACCAAAACGTAGATACAGAAAATACTTGAATATGTTTTCAAATGTAGGAGTTTGGTTCCTACTTAATTATGTAATAACAAAAGCAAAGAATATTGAACCAACCAAGATCTAAATTATGCCAAGTTGTGTTTTGAACCTAGTACATGGTGCATACACATACATCCAATGCCACCTATATAGCACTAAGTGGTTTTAATTGAAGGCTGTGATATAAGAACTGTATAAACAATAAAATGACATTTATTTGCTAAAAAAACAAAAACTTAAAGTTATTTCCAAAAGTAAGCTATTGTGAATTATGGGATTCAAAACAATGATCAACCAAGGTTATTGTTAGTTACTTATTTGCATCCAAATAAAAAAGCATGTATGCATGTATCTGAGATAAGCCATCAACTACAATGTATAATCATTTGTTTATAAATGAAAAAGGCAGAAACATTATGAAGATTAATCTTCCTAAACATGTAATTCACAAACTGAAAGTCAAACACATTATTCTACTCTGAGATATCAAACACTGCATGGCTCCTCAAGGTGGGTTATACAAATCTCCAAGCAAGTGTTGCTGTTTACACCACGTGACAAGGGTCAGACAGGGTTCAAAATTCAAATATTTAGCAAATTTTCCTTGATATTTCAATTTTGTAAGGACTTCTACTCCTTTGTTTCAGGGAGCTTTTGTGAATAAAGGGTATTTTTATAAAGACAAAATATGTCCCTACAACTGCACTTCTTTTTGAAAATAATGACAACTTTGTTACTATGTTTTACAGAAAAACATCTCCCAATTCAACATTGTTGCAAGAAAGTGCCACCATTTGAAATTAGGCTCCTCCCATTTCTTTTTATAGAAAAGTCTGGGGTTTAAATAAATTACAGTTGCAAAATGATTGTGTTTAAATCAAATGAATATATTTGTATATAGATTATTATTTCTGTAATATTTCATTTTTAGATTAATTTCTTATAAAACAATTATTTTATGCCGCTATGTATATTTAACATATTGAACACATTACAAACCTTTTATTACTAAAGGTGACCTTGGATTTAAAACCTTAATTTTCGGCCCGACAAACCTTTTTATTTTGACTATTTATCTCAAGTCTGATTGGGTTCCGTATAGTACTCTGACAGTGATAGTGGACAAACCATTTGCGATGTATTAATTGACGTATGAGCAGATGGACAATTTGAATAATATATGCCAACTTAAAACGTTTTTATGATACAATAAGAACATTTGACCATCATAATTCTAAGGAGCAGGGATAAAATATTGAAGATTATAGTAATAAATATTGTACATAGATATTTATAGTAATTTCTACTACCTAAGCCCTTCAACCGGGCAGTGGAGGAACATCATGGCTGCGGCTATCTGATATAAGATTTTCAGACGCTCTTCGGCTGTGAGTTCTGCAGGCTTCCTATTTTTGACATTGTCTACATCTCTCGCAATAGCCCACATTAAATCAGACTTCTCCAGATAAGGTAACATGAAATAAAGGACCCTGGAAGGGAATTAAACACATGCTGAAAAAAGTTTTGCAACACATTTTTTATTAATATTTTTGCAATATCAATTAAAAATATCAAAGAACACAAGAGTCACCAATCTGTTGGTTTGTTGGAATATTGAGAGTCGTTTTTATGTCATCAAGGACTACAGACGACCAATTCACCCAACAACTATTCCATAGGAACCAGTACTCGAGCCGGTACAACACCGCAAACAAGTGAACTTTCCCAATTGAACCAGCAGTGAGACGAAACACAATGAGACGCATATATCAAGCATCATTGAAACAATGGCCGGATGAGGATTCAAGCTCGCAACTCTTGAATTTATAGTCACGTGCCATACCGACTGAAAATAGCTTTAAGGGCTAGTCCCGTAAGTACTTCATCGGTTTCATTAAAACAGCCACCAGATATGAATATAATTCCTATGTATCTAAATTTACTGACGATTTCAATGTATGTATCATTTTATTTGTATCTCATTTTTTTAAACCAGTACCCCCCCCCCCTCTTCTGAACACCTCAAACACATAGGTGAAACGCCTAGTACAATACTCTTCTAAAACATGTAATGGTCCTTTTCCTTATTCACCTTGAGGGAACCCGATTTTACACGAGGATTCACTGCTGAATGTATTCATATATTTTACTCCTGGTTTTAAACATTTATACATGTATCTTATTAGCTCCAGAATTGTTCTCCATGCCCCTGATTATAATCAGTTAATGCCAATGATCCCTAACCATAGAGTCGAAAGCGTTTTTTAAAGAATAGTAAAGAGTAACTTCATAGTTTAAGGTATGTAAAATAAGTTTGTGTAAAACAAAACTTTTGCCTGGCGTGTTCATACTTTTTCTAAATCTTGCTTTGGATTCTACAAAGTTTTGAAGATATTAACATGTTATTTAGAACTCTTGTAAATTGTTTGCCTAAGGCAATAAAGTACCGAAGCCCCCTATAATTGCTTAAATCACTAGTGTCAAAATCTTTAAAAATAGACACTACATGTCATTATCTGGAAAATAGCCACGTGCTAGACAGGATTTAAATAGTTTATTTAAATAAGGTTATAAAACATCTGAACCGTTTTGGAACAACTCATTTAATAATAAATCTGGCTTAACGCTTCAATTTTTCCTAAGCTGTTTAAATGATTTAAGCAACTCATCATCTGTTTTTTTTAAATCAAATTCTTCAAACATAATTTGAAGTCCAACAATTAGAATTACAAGAGTTGTCGGAGAGATAGCGTGGTCGACTAGTCGAATATTTGTCACAAAACTACAAATTTGATTGAGATTGATGACAAATCCAATCAAATAAGAGTTATCTAACTTATATAATCAACAAAATTGATTAGGTCTTAAAACTTGTATAAAGTTTCAATCCAACACATGCAGTGACTGCTAGTTAAAACATTTTGAAGTCAAACAAAGGCCTTAATTTGCAAAAAAAATTGACAAGAGTTATCCCACTTGATTTATTGAGTTGGTTTCATGACTACAAAGTAATATGTGAAGTTTCAATCAAATACATTGAGTGGTTGGTGTGATATTGACTTGGCGGTACTTGCACGCAAAACTTAAACCAGATTTTCTAAGTGAAACAAGGGCAATAATTTGCACGATATTGAAGCAAAAGTTATCTAACTTAGTTATTAGAGTGGGTTGATGACTGAAAAGACTTGTGTAAAGTTTCAATCAAATACATTGAGAGGTTGGTGAGATATGGACTTAATAGTACTCGCAAAACTTTAACCAGAATTTCTAAGTCAAACAAGGGCAATAAATTGCATGATATTCAAGCAAGAGTTATTGTAGTAGGGTTGATAACTTGGAAGATTTGTGTTAAGTTTCAATTAAACACATTGTGTGATTGGTGGGATAGGCACTTGATGGAACTTGCACGCAAAACTTTAACATAATTTCTAAGTAAAACAAGGGCAATAACTTGTATTATATTCATGCAAGAGTTATCTAACTTAGTTATTGAAATAGGGTTGATGTCGGGGAAAGCTTGTGTAAAGATTCAATTAAATACATTTTAATTTTGTTTCAATAATTTTCAATAGATACACGACACGGTCCCCTACCGCAGTTACTAGCAGGTACAAGGAATGAGATGGGTGGGTACGAGATGGGTATCCACTTCTGTGTTGAAAATAAATAGATTAGAATCAATCTATAAATCATGGTGATTTTTCGAGTATGCGTTTTTACTGTTCATAAGAATATTTTTGCTAATATATACGAACTTAAGTATATTAAAAGAGTTTATGTAATGGACAGTATGTAATATATAAAATATACAATTGACATGTTTGTATCTTCGATATTTGATCTGTAGTGAAGAGCTGGGTCCAGTTAACTCAGTCGGTAGCGCGTCTGAATATAAACCCAGGGGTCGTGATTTCAAATCACCGCCCAACCACATTCTCCGTGATGGTTGATATACAATATTGCGTTTCATAAACAATTGTCTCTCACCGCCGATTCAAGCGAGAAAGGTATCAGTTAACCTGAAAAATTAAGTCGAAAAAGTTCCATAACTCTGCCAAAATACAATCAAGAGTTATGGTTCTTGTCTGTGTGTGTGTGCCATCGATGATGATGAACACACATGCGAAGTTATATTCATATCCAATGAGTGGTTGTAAGATATTTAACCTGATAAAAAACTTTAACCTGAAAAATTAAGTCGAAAAAAGGCCATAACTCTGCCAAATGCAATCCAGAATTATAGTTCTTGACTGTGTGTGTTTCATCGATGATGGTGAACACAAATGTGGAGTTATATTCATATCCAATGAGTGGTAAAATAGATATCTTAAACTTAAACTCAACTAAACGTAAAAGTTTAACCTGGGTGTCTAAGTCCAAAAAGGGCCATAACTGTGCCAAAATGCAATCCAGAGTTGTATTTCTTTTCTGTGTGTGTTCCATTGATGGTGGTGAACACACATGGGAAGTTTAATTCACATCCAATGAGCGGTTGCATAGATATCTTAAACTTAGACGCAAAACTTTAACCTGGGTGTCTAGTACTGTCTACAGACGACGCCGACGACGAAGCCAGTGTCATGGCAATAGCTCTCCTTGGACTTCGTCTCGGCGAGCTAATAAAAATAAAGACTCAAACACGTCATAATTTTTTTTCGTACGTTGAAAGGTCACTTTCATCCGAAAGATAACTTGTTATAAAACAACAATCACAAACTTCTATTTCTTAAGTGGTTTGAAACCATTAGAAAGTAGTAAATGGGAGCATATGAAATAAGATATGTTCAATATACAACTGACCATCCTAATGAGTCGCAAGAAGGTCTGGTGGGTATAGATATTTGCCAATTCCTTTGAATAGTTTCTAATTTTGAACTCTTAAGACTTTTAGTTTTTGACATTTTTAGTCAAACTATATTTCGCGAGATAATTGTATTTAAAGATGTTTTCAAACTGCATATCAGCAGAGCAATTTTGCCAGTAAACAGAATACCACAAAGAATGTGTGAGAAACTGCATCACAGTTTATATGCGAAGCTCATAAACCAGTTAAATACCCTCATTTACATTAAAAATAGAAAATAGTTATAGCATGTTTAGTATCCATAAAGCTATATATATATATGAACATATATGTTGAGAGAGAGAGAGAGAGAGAGAGAGAGAGAAAGAGAGAGAGAGACGGGGGATCTCTGCACTCTACTTTGCCTAATGAACGTTCATTGTTTACTTATAAATAGACTTTTTTGTGACAAACATATGTTTAAAAGGGGTTAATATTCTTTTTGACAATACAACAGTTGCCATGAACTTGCAAAGAAATCGAAACAATCTACTTACTCCTCTTGTAGGTCCTCAGCCATGCCTAGCAATGGTACAATTGCATAGTGCATAACCCGTCCTGCAACCATTTCCTGTGTAACGAATATTAATTAAAGTGTGTATTTCATTAACGTCTTTAGACAAAATTGTCCAAGTATGATATAAAAAATTAGTTGTATTGCAATCAGGCTTTACTATATTAGAAAGATTTATTATGTTTAGTATAAAATTTCCTCCCCTGATTTGATCTATAACTTCTTTGCATATTTTGAATGAGCTTAAATGGACTATTTATGCGAAATATAAATACATTTAAGATATTTTTTCTTTTTAATTTCACAGTACCAACCAAACAGTGTCTCACTTTATTGAACATTTTTGGCACGTTACAAGATATGGAGCGGACACGAAACTCTGTATGTAATAAGATAATTATTATTGACAAGATCATTCCCGATATACCTTAACATACACATTCTACAACTGTAAATATTTCCTACACTAATTTGTTTATATGGCTCTTCTTTGTCCATTCCATATATTATTTATAATTTAGAGGTTTTACGAAATGTATTTTATCTGACGATATCGGAGCAGTTTCAATTCTATAAATACATGCAGAAATAAATTGTAAAATTCGTACTTATTAAAATGAAATGATCTTTACATATAATACATCATAGGATAATTGAATTTACAAAGAGGGAGAATATTTTATCATTTTTTACTTGATAAATAACTATTGATTCGGACCTCATATTAGTGATGCAGATTTGTGATATAAGTGTGCACCTTTGACAAAAACACCAAACTTGGACGGTATACTTATAGACAAGACTATTCTCAAGAAAAAACGACTATGAACCCATTAATAAACTAGCCGCCAATTTTTAAGTAATATCTTAAAACTTTAATTTTTTTATTTTACAGTTTATATTTCTCAGGAAAATTCAATTTACAAACCATTGGAAGATAAAAGTTAATAAATTTCCAATCGATAAATAACTATTGATTCAGACCTCAAATATGTATTTGTCGTTTTAGTAATTTATATACTTTATTGCGCATTGCAAAGATTTGCAGACATAGAACAGATGCTTAATTGTCGATTCACAATTGTTGAATAAATGTATACATACATTTATGGCTGATTTTCTTTTGTCTGGGGCACCCTTGTATTCAATCTTCTTAAATACAACTTGCATATCCAGGTTTGAAGATTTACCTAAAATATGAAACAGTTTCTTTCAATTTGCTTTTCTAAGCGATCAGGTTAAATGAACAAGAGCACCAATTAGATTAGATCTTTTCAAAATAAAAGTATGGAGCTCGCGCCTACTAAACTCACTCATGGTCAATATCTGCCAGCAATATGAAGCAAAAGTTAACAACGGACGGACAACTGACGCCCGACGGACACGGGCAATCATAAAAAATCAACTACGGTTCAGGTGAGCTTAAAACAAACAATATCAAACCTGTTAACATGTTAGCAACTCCTTTATATTGACTCTGATGAAGAAAGAAACTCAAAACCAAACGCAATACTACATAAGATATTGTAACGTCTGGTTTGATAGCTACATGGTTTAAATATCATAATCGTTGGTATTACCGAATGCAAAACAAAGTATATGCCCATTGGCTACAATATCGACCCCGCTAGTACAGATATGTTATCTAACATTGTCCCATTGTGGTAAACATTTATGGCCCGTTACAAGATGTGAAGTGGATGCTAGAGCTTCTGACATTTAACCTCTATGTGTGACCTTGACCTTTGACCTACAGACATGTGTCTTGCGTGCGACATATCGTCTGGTTAAAGGGGAACATATGTGCCATGTAATTTTAAAAAATGACATGTGGTTTACTATGAAGCGGACGCGGAAATTTGTACGTATAATATTTCTGACCTTTAACCTCTAAATGTGACATTGGTCTTTGAGCTACGAATCCAGCCTTGCGCACGACTCATCGTCTGTTTATGGTGAGCAATTGTGTAATGTTGTTTTACCTATTTCTGATCTTCAGCTTCTAACTGAGATTTTGACATACACCGAACCGCCATTGTCAAACCTATGTCGAGCTCACTGCAAGCGGGCTCGACAAAACAATCAATATGACCTATTTTTATTCACATAATGAAAAAATGGCTGTCGGTCCAATAACATTTTCATTTTTTCATTCAAATTTGTCTCATTAAAATTCAATAAACAAGATGTGAATTTGTTCATCAATTTACGCATAATGCAAATTTTCATAAAAATATACTCTTAATTTCTTTATGGAGATAAAGGCTTTTATACACAACCACTGATTCTAACAAACCGCTCGGCACTCACTTGTATTGTTTCTTCTGAAAGCTTGTAACACTATTTCATAATAACATACCCATTTGATGCCATGGTCATTTATACTGGAGTATGGTTGTGATAGAAGGATCTTAATTATTGAAAAGCAACACCGACACAACACAGAAACAATAAGAACACACGATTCATAAATAACACAACAAGATCATGCAGACGTTGAACAGTTGAACGTTTATCATACAAACAAATCTCTTATAGAACAAATGGTTGTATTTGCAATGCCAGTCCAAACAGACATCACTTATATTGAGAATTAATTAAGGTTCCAAAGAAAAATGTTTGCATTTTAAGTATTGTGTTTACAAAAAAAAACATATATTGACAACTTACCTGACACTGGAAGGATTAAAGAAAACACATAAACAATTATATACTCCAATACACAAGTTAAGGTCCATGACCTTTATAAATTCTACTGGACTAAAATTCAAACTTTTCTGTCAATATATACAGAAAAGGTAGCTGAAAATAAAGGATTTTCTGAACTTTGCTGAGTTAACTTAGCTTTAACTAATTCTTTAAATAAGTATTTATTATGTTCAACACTCAAAACCAAAAAAAAATTTGCATATATTCGAGTTATAAATATATTATACATACAAATACAAATAAATACAAATACATTTGAATAGCGTAAAAATGTATCGTAAGCCGATACTCTGTTGCGCTTCACACGGTTGCATAATATTATATACACAGTCCTACAATAATTATGCACATAACAACTTCAGTCATATCATTTAGTTATAAAACAAATTAAACAAGTGATTTTTCAGTTTTTTCCTGAATATACTTCACTGGTTACACATTTCAGATCTTTTGGAAATCCATTTCACCACTTTGGGCCAACACCAGTAAATGATCTGTCTGCTATTTTAATTCTTGTTCTTGGCACTATAAAGCTAATTTCATCAGATGATCTTAATCTGTATTTTCCCTGAAAACGATTAAGCAAATCCTTCGAATAAGATGGAGCTGTTCCCTGCACAATTCGAAACACAAGAACAATTATTTTGTACATGATTCTTGCCCTAACAGGCAGCCAGTGGAGAGACTTTAGAATTTCACTACTAGGTTGGTCATACAGAGCACATGTGACAACCTTGGCCGCACGATTTTGGATTTTTTGAAGTCTTTCAATCTGATAGGCAGGTATATTAGTGAAAAGTCAGTGTGTGAATCAATTAGTCCATGCACTAAGATTTCTGTTGACTTTTGTGTAAGGTGTTTGCGAATACCTTTCAGATTTCTAAGCTGGGCATGTGCAATCTGACATTTCTTTCTAATATGAAGGTCAAAATTTAAAGTATTCTCCATATATACTCCAAGATCTCTCACACTTTACTTCACATCCACCAACTTTTGCACTCGAGATGTTAATCTTTGCTAACTGACGCCAAGTCCAATACATAATAATTTCAGTTTTTGAGTTATTCATTTTCAACTTGAATTTTGTCATCCACATGATAACATCATTTAGACAATCACTAAGCTGTTGAAGAACAATTGCCTGTTTTGCACATTTCCAGCCTGAATTCTGAAAGCGATTTACGAGGGGGTTCAGATAGTTCGTAGGCTTTTGCAAAATCTTTTTTTATTTATTATTGTATTTTAATTAATATCAGAGAGCCTGTGCCGCTATATATTTGGAGTAATTTTGCGAAATATTAATGATTTTCTTTTGATTAGTTTATATTCTATTGTAACTATAAAAACGTCAATTTACATAGTCGAAACAGTTTTTGCTTTTTTTTACCTCTACTTTTCAAACAAGCGCAACGTTGCCAAAGGAGTTCTATTTTTAAATAAAAACCATCAATGTGTATTATATCAAATGCTTGGTTACACCCTTTAAGAAAATGGCACCAATTCTGCACATCTTAAAATAAGCTCCCTATATATCTTAACCCCTTAATATGTACAAATTATAATCCTCTACTCATAGGGATGATGTGTACCAAATATCAATATGGTGTATCAGCGAAAGTATAAGAACTTCTGGTTTAGACCAGATTCGTCTTTTAAATGTTGTATAAACAATGCACACAAAGTTTGATTATTATTGGGAATGAATGATCATTAAAATGTATAGCAAGGCCGTTTCTGAAACGTTATTTTAGGTCCTAATTATATGTGTGAAAATAATGTTTGTGGGTTATAATTATAATTCGCCTCAGATTTACATAACATCGGGGAGTACAGGTGAAGGGGAAAGGGGTGAGGGTAAAATAGCATTTTTGCAAGTATTACGAAGTTAAATATTGACAATGGATTTGCCAATTAAGAGTTACGTGCTTTTGAGCACATTAAACAAAACTCTTCTGCACAGTCTCACATACATATAAACATTTCATGTCACTTCTAAGTATAACTGCCCTGGAGATGCCAGAGGGCAACAGACAATGCACCCGTGAATAATCTCTTCTGAAAGCTAAAATGAAGTTACAATTTGAATTAAGTCAAAGCACTGGTATACCAACAAGAAAATAATGAAGGGCGATGTGATTAATGATCTGATCCGCTTATTTTACCTTTATATTTTCAATTTTCTACTCATATGCAATTGACTTTGAATGACTATTAAGTATTCAAATAATAACATTAAAGAGGCCGCTCTTACTAGTTTATCGCCGACATTTTATTTATTATGGATATTGTGTTCAATAGCTTATATTGTATTTTGTTTCTGTACTAAGTGTAAAGTTTTTTTTAAATTTTGTTGACCACAATACTTAATCGCGACCCTCGATAAAGTCACTCATTGACCAGTATCGGCTTATGCTAAAACATTGACGAAAAAAAAAGAAAATGCCGATCTTTTACCGATTTTTTCATAAATAAGATAAACTAAAAAGACGGAACCAACCATTAATTTTAAATGGAACCTTCCTCTTTGTGATTCCCCGAGTTAAAAAGTCATCTTAGCGTATGATTGCAAAGATGTTTGTCAGGGAATCTTAGTGGCTATAATCTCGACTGTAATTTGTGGATAAAGAAAAAACATATATTGTTTATAAAGAAAGCATTATCAAGTGACTATTTACCTTTATATATCGTTCCATATCCTCCATTATTAAATGGGAGTTTCTTCTTTAAATTGGTTTTAACATCCTCTAGATTCAGTTGCCAAATTCGCCCATCGTGCGGACAAGCTTTCACATCTATTGTTCTAGTAATGTTTGGTAATTGCATTGTTGAATCAAGAACTATTACTGTAGAGGCTGACCTAAAAGTATTCACAACTTCAGTAGGTTTAGAAGCATTATCATTCACGAGTGAAACTGTTGGTGGCAAATATGTAGGCGTGCGGTGTAAATTCATGTATTTTATTTTTTTTAATTCAGATTCTATGTTGTGTATAGCTTGATACATAGGTTCAGTATTTGTTTGAAATTCTGGAACGTTTTTAGTTCCCATTTGAATCCCTGGAAACTTTATTCGAATCGCATCAACAGAATCATGGTCAGTGTTATCCACATCTATTGACATGCCCGGGTGCTGAGTACGTTGTGCTGTCATTTGAGTAAAATTATTTCTATTGTAATTGGATGCGATATTATGACTCTGTGAACCACCTGCCTGGTCCAAATTGAGATTACTCATTGTTGGCTGGCCATGACCACTTGCAGGAGGTTGACCTTGGCCACTCGGTGTACGCCGATACTGACCACTTTCATTGGGTTGACCCTGACCTCTCGATGTATGCTGATAATGATCACTCACAGTACATTGACCTTGACTACTTGTCGTATGTTGATAATGACCACCCGCAGGAGGTTGACCTTGACCACTTGTCATAGGCTGATACTGACCACTCGCAGGAGGCTGACCTTGACCACTTGTCGTATGCTGATGCTGACCATCAGCAGAAGGTTGATCTTTACCACTTGCCGTATGGTTAAACTGACCACTCGCTGGAGGCTGACCTTTACCACTCGGTGTCTGCTGATACTGACCACTCGCAGGAGGCTGACCTTGACCACTTGTCGTATGCTGATACTGACTATGACCACTCGTCGTATACTGATACTGACCACCCGTAGAAAGTTGACCGTGACCACTTGTTGTATGCTGATATTGACCACTTGCAGGAGGCTGACCTTGACCACACGTCTTATGCTGATACTGACCACTCGCAGGAGGTTCACCTTGATCACCCGTCGTATGCTGATACTGACCACCTGCAGGAGGTTCACCTTGACCACACGTCGTATCCTGATACTGACCACTCGCAGGAGGTTCACCTTGACCAACCGTCATATAATGATACTGACCACTCGCAGGAGGTTGACCTTCACCACCCGTCGTATGCTGATGCTGGTCACTCGCAGGAGGTTGACCTTGACCACTTGTTGTATGCTGATATTGACCACTCGCAGGAGGTTGACCTTCACCACCCGTCGTATGCTGCTGATGACCACTTGCAGGAGATTGACCTTCACCACTAGGTGTATGCTGATGCGGACCACCCGCAGGAGGTTGACCACTCGGTGTATGCTGCTGATGACCACTTGCAGGAGATTGACCTTCACCACTCGGTGTATGCTGATGCTGGTCACTCGCAGGAGGCTGACCTTGACTACCTGCAGAAGCCTGACTCCGATCGCTCGTCGTTTGCTGATGCTGGCTATTATCATCAGTCAAAGTTAATTGTAATAACTGCTGGACCGGACTCGGTGGTGATTCTTGTATAATATTGCTCACCATAGCAGTAGAATCATTTGCTGTATGTTGATCTTGATTAATCACAGGAGGTTGACTCCGACTATTCATTGTTTGTTGACCATGACCACTTGTGAGTGAGTGGCCCCGACTCCTTCTAGTTTGTTGATCTTGACCACTTGCAATGGATTGGCCATGACCACTTGTGGAAGATGCATCTTGAATACTCGCTGAAAGTTGGTCAACATAATTAGTCGAGGCCAACCTTGAGAAATCAACTTGCCCAAGCTGAGCCAAACTGGAGGATGGGTCTTGTACACATGTATTACCTATAGCAGCATTAGAGCTGGATGGTTGATTATCAGGTGTTGCAATGTTTTCCTCGATATTAGTATACGACTGGTCAGAATCTCGATTTCTTTGAAATATATCAATCATGCTTGCTAGAGGTTCAGTATCAGACACCATTGTATTTACATGGATAGAGGAAGGATCGAACTTTGAATTAAAACCTACATTTCCTTTGTTTATTATTTCTGTTCCAGGAATAGACATACTTTCTATGTTCACTGATGGTTTTTTCGTTCGGTCCATGTCCACCGTATTTGAGGGTAGATCATCTCTACTGAATTTGGGAATTTCTTTGGACCTACAACACATAGTTAAATACAACATATAGTCAAATACAATAGTAAAGTAGAAATAGTATATACAGTTGTAAGATTATGCCATGTCGGCAAGAAATTGGTTTACAAAGCGTTGCTAAATTGGTGAGAATTTTCCGATTTTAAGACGAGGTGAAATCAAACAGTGACATTTTACTAATCTGTTTATACCGTCACATCTTGAGAATTTTATGAAACCCCTCGCTCCGATACAACCCGTTATTTGAATAGTCGATTTGTTTACATGAATATGTTGAAACGCTCTTCTCAACGAACTAAATGTGACTAGATTCAATTAATGCCTCCAAAAATAAACCTACACGCTCACTCGACACTAGTCATTTATTGGGTCAAATTTGAAGACTGAAACGAAATTGACTACGCCATTTTTAAATTCATAGTAAAATCCCAAACCTCTCACCAATTTCACAACGCGTTGTAATAACATTATATATTAAATCACATACAATGTACTATTCATTTAGCATGTAACTTTTGTTGCATAGTATAATCGTGATATATCATTAAATCATTATTGATGTTATGATCATCAGTTGGATTAACTCAATTGGGCATATCAACCCATTGATATATAGATAGATGACTACTCAAGATCTAGCTACATAGGAAATACTTTTTTAAACAGAGGTCTGAATGACCCGCTGCATTATGGGATGCTGATGGAAATCCCTTCCACAAATCATTGTTTATTCTGGAGCAATTCAACTGTCCAATAACTGTACGTAAGTTGAATGTTAACAAGGCATTTTGAAAGACAGCCCTATCCACGGATCGCCGGATACCCACGGTTCGATTCCGATTCTTTCCAGCCATCACTCGTGGGAAATTACGCTAGCTCTGCGTCGGTTTATTTGAACAGAACATAACAAAATACAGCTTACGTTAACAACGTCTTATCAAAACAGTGTTTGTATGAAACTACCATTGCGATTGGATAACGTTCCCTTCGTGAACTCGTGAAGCAACTTATCATATGGTTGCATCGTTGCTAGGTAGAAACGACGCAAAGTTAGTGTAATATCCCACGGGTGATAAATGGAGAGTATCGTAATGGATTACACGTGGGTATCCGACGATGTACCCAGGCAGCACAGAGTTTAACTTTTAAGTGTAACGTGATCTTAATGGCTACCAGTCATTAAATGATATTCTGTATGATATTGTTTTATTTTGAAATGAAAAAAGTTTTCAGAAGAAATATTTGCATATCGTCTTGATGAGGTGAATATTTGATGAAAGTTTCATGACAATCCTTCAATGGGTTTTAGAGAGAGAGAGAGAGAGAGAGAGAGAGAGCGGATGTATGACGACCTTAATTTGCAACCTGGAATATTTGTTCTGCACACGTTCTCAATGAGGTAGGTACTTGACTCAAGTTTCATAAAAAGCGTCACACACCAAACAAGAAATCGTGAATAAATCAAGGTTGAAAATAGTTGACCTTAAACTGTGACCTTCACCTTGAATAAACGTGATTGGTATTTGGTTTCTGCATATTTTCTTGAGGTGAACATTTGTCCCAAGTTTCATGAAAATCCTTCAGGGGGTGACTACAGAGCAGACACGAAATCAGGACTAAATTAAAGCTGAAAACATTTTACCTTGGACTGTGTCATTGATCTTAAACCAACATGGTTTTAAATGTGGGTTTTGTTTGTTGTCGCGAAGAAATTAACATCTAAACAAAGTTTCGTGAAAACCCTACAAGAGGTTTGAGAGATTCAGAGGGTACACAAGATAGCTTTCTAAAATTGAAATATCTTACACATACCTTAGTTTTTCTTTGCCTTTTCCCAACCAATCTGTAAAATAAAACATAAGAACATTCCATAACTGATTAGAACAATGTCAAATTCATAAATTACAAACCTGCTTTTAACTTTTCTTGGTACATTCTGTTCTTTTATCAGATGTTATTATAATTATAATCATAACTAACCAAAATTGTTTGAGTTACAGGAGTATAGCGATTTTTTACACCTTATTTTCCTCTGTTGTGATAATGTCATATTTCTTTTTGGAAATTAATATTTATCAAGCATTTTTTATTTAAACTAAACTTTAAGGATATCATTGTACATGTTAAAATATGATAAATGATCATATTGATCAAAAGAATTTGTGAAAATACCTAATGGCAATTTTTTAATTTAAATCAGTCGCCAATATCCCTCTTCATGCGGTAATTTATTTACATAGTTTGAGCTATGAAGCTTGAAAATGAAAACTCCTTCATAGCAAAAGACATAACTCGATCGCTAGATTAAGAGTTGTGCACCGGGAAAGTAAAATTTTTTGCTAATGATTTCAATAGTAATATAACTAATGAACAAATACTGAACATAATAACTCCTCGTAGCGAAATGATAATAGACCACTAGGTCGTACATGTGTACAAAATTTCATTCAGTTACATCTGAACGGTTTGGAGTTTTTGCTATATTTCCATGAACAGAAAAATACATTGACAATGAAAACTTTCTCATAAAAAAACAACAACTTGACCATAAGGTTAGTAATGTTACATTAAACGGTGTTGTGGTTATGATCTGGAAACTGCAAGTTTTGTCATTATGACTTTGTTTCCATGGTAAATGAAAAAAAAACAAGCAATACATAAATCCCCTACCGGTTTACAGGTAGGACTTTGTTTACATACATGTAGTAAGTGTTTTGAAGGATTTATTTCTGTAAATAGTGACATAAGATTTGTAATGCCATGAGAAAAATGTGGTTGTTGCCATAGCAGCCACAATTTCTTGTCCGCTGAAAAAAAATAAGTATTTAAAGGATTTACATGCTGTCCTTAATTCTTTCTATGCACATGCATGCTTAACAAAAGTAGCTTGGATACTTTTTGTGTTTTCACAGGCTCAATGTTGTATCTGTTATTTTACATATTTTGTTGCCATAGCAACCCCAACATTTGTCCGTCTGAAAAATAAATGACCTACATTATCTCCTTATTTCCATCTATCCGCATGATATTTCAGTAACCTGTCCGGACGGACGTATGCTACACCTAAAAGTCCCCTCCAGCGAATCTGGTAGGGGACTAAAATGAAAAATGACGCAGGCATTTGTGCCAAAATATATTACATTCCTTCAGGGGCTTTAGAAGATAATGAGCGGGTGAGCAATTGTGCATCTGTGCCAGGTTTAAGAAATTCTTTGAAGATATTGAGCGTATACATTACAGACGGACTTTCTGATGGATTAAGATCATTCCTACATATCCCTTCCGCTCTGGAGCAGGGATAACAAGCAGATACATAACCGATTTATAGCGACTACACGATTATTTTGGCTTATGCACGTGTTAGCTGAGCTAGAATGGCAAATAAAAGAATAGCATGTAAACACTTAATTCAACAACTTACCCTGATATTGCTGTTTAACTTTCTGTGCCAAATCTCTCCGACCTACTTCTTCTAAAGCTGCTGCCAGTTCTTGCATCATATCAGAAGGGTTCTGTGTGTTATTGTTGTTCCTCCACCTGAAGTAAATAAGAGATATAACTTAAACAAGAACCATCATGATGATGGACCTACCATACCCTGTCTGCTTGTGTTATGGTTGTTCCTCCAGCTAAAGTAAATAAGAGATATACCTTAAACAAGAACCATAATCATGACGGAGCTACCATCTCCTTAAATCCCAGTCTGTTCTTGCACTTGCTCTCTATCTGTCCTTTTCTCCCTATCCATGTATTGCATCACTGGAAAAAATGACCTCGCTTCCTCCTCCCCAACATTAAGGCCTTTCATCTTTTCTTTACAGATAGAAATGACATTGACCTTCACAAAAGTGACATAACAATCAATGTGCCATGATGTTGAATGTCATTATCATGCACAGTATAAAAGGGTTACATTGGCCCTAAATAACTTATCAGTTGCATAAGTGATCGTGAAAGATAATCTGATTTTGCATAATCAAACGGATGTATTTTAAGCATTAAGATATTATGGTATTTAATAACTACTTCATAAGCCTGGTGAAGATTCAGTGTTAAGGGGAATATACCAGGCTTTTCCAAATTTAATATTGGCTAAAAACAGTTTTTCCAATACATTGTATACACTCGCTACTCTGCATTGCCATAAAGATATCTATTTAAACATTCCAAAATAAAATACAAACAATAGCTCTTCGTTATTTTGTTCAAACAGACGAGCTAAAAACGGATTCCTCAATTTGGCTACGGGCCTACGTTGCAATAAAAAATCAGTTTAAAGATGCAACATATTTTGTGATGTCACATAAACAAGAAGCCCAAGAGGGCCTGAATCGCTATACTGGCAACAAATGGACAGATGAACATTTCATGTTTTTTAAAGTTTTGCTTAAAATGTGCTTATAAGTGCGGGGGAATTTGTGGTCGAATGACACTGGTTCAAGAACTCATCTGAGATCTTATGGCTATATAACTGCCGTGCAAGTTTAATTAAGATTCAATGAAAAAAGAAGGTGCTATCGCGTGTACACAGAAAAGGTTAACAGCTAAAAACCACACAAAAAACAAGAGACATCAAAGAACTGCGTTAACTCGACTCTTCTAGCCTTGTCACAGAACAGTATATTATAATATACCATCAGAAAAACAGATATATCTATGTCACTGTTTAATGGGGCAGACTATTTGATTTAATACAAAACAAAGTTTAAAACATATATATATATCAAAATTGGCAGCATGGTGGGGGTCTTGGTTGGGCTCGGGCAAGTAGATAACGGACAATGGACCTGGCATATTCAAACAAAGGCACAAAGTATTTCCAATCAGTGAATCTGTGGTCTATTTATCAATCTGGATATATTTACATGTACAATAATTCATATAAATACCTAACAACAGTTATCGGCTCATAAAACATTAAACCAGATAATGCAAGTATAAACCAAGTCCATTAAAACGGTCAAGGTCAGTGATGTAAACTTTTTTTTAGTTGATGGTGATCAGTTAACAGAATCAATAGTATTACTGAAATATAAAATTGATTTAAAAAAACAACAAAAACTAAACAAAAAGCCGAAGTATGGAAATTTAGGTAAGTTAGCTATATACATTGTTTCTATAACATAATATGAATGTGTTTATGAAGTTAAGTCACCATAACATGAAAAGTTTGTTCAGAAACTCAGAAACACGAGAAAAAGCTGAGCTAAACATAAAACTTTAACCGGCGGTAGACGATGACAACGACGATGCCAGGGTCATGAAATAGCTCTTTGTTTGTTGGTCTTTTTTCAAGAAGATGAACTAAAAATGAAGGTGCTACTGCGTCTACAAGAACGGACAACGACGGACGACAGACAATTAATCTTAGGCCAGTAGAGCTGAAAATTAGTCGCATGGTTCCTTTTTGATTTCGTTTTGATCCGTTTAATCTGACTTGCATGATGTAGAATTTGTTTCATCCAAGAAAAAGGTCAAAAATAATTTTATTTTTTAAAAAACATTTAAAGAGTTGATGCCTAATATACTACTTTTATACCACATATAACATAATCAAATCAGTACCATATCGATCCATTTTGAAAAAAAAAATCACTACTAACATTTACCAATCAGTATTACATGAAATCGCTGTTTGCTATATAGTTGACTTATTGACTAGTCAGAATAGTTCCAGCAAACACCAAGATAGAACACAAACTTAGCGTTTTAAGAATGTTAAGTTTGCTATAGAACATACTTCTATCAAATAAATTATACACTTTTTTGTATTTTAATGTAAAGTAATAAAATAATGAACAGTATTCTAGGAACAGATTACACATTGATAAAAACACATTTACTCTGGTTGTACATATTTTACTCACCTAACAAGTATAGTTATTATTTGCAGAGTTATATTGTTTGGGTAGTTCGACGTTATTTGTTGTATAGAGGCATTAGTCAGGTTCAGGTTGATCGCTAGTGAATACCACTCTGTACCGAGATCTTTAGATAACGCAAGCAAATGCTTCTCTGACAGGAACTCTGAAATAACAATTCGTGAAAGGTTTGACAATATAATTTGATATCGAAAGTCCTTTGAGAAGTGTTAACTTATATTTTGATTTAATGGTAAAACTTTTATTATATATTGGTTTAGGAGTTTTTTGTACTCCAAGTTCATATATAATTTGTATATATCGAAGCCAAATGTAATACCATGTATGTCATCATATTGAACAAGCTAATATAATTTATGGTGTATGTGTTAGACAGGCTATATATAATAACATGTAAGTTGTCATCTAGAAAAAGTTAATAATGTATGTCATCATATTGAACCAGCTGATATAATCAATAGTGTATGTCTGAGATAAGCTACATGCAATACCATGTATGCATGTCATAATATTGAGCAAGCTTATATAATTTATGGTGTATGTGTTAGACAAGCTATATATACTAACATGTAAGTTGTCATCTAGAACAAGTTAATAATGTATGTCATCATATTGAACCAGCTGATATAATCAATAGTGTATGTCTGAGATAAGCTACATGCAATACCATGTCTGTCATAACATTGAACAGGCTAACTTAATCAATAGTGTATATGTGAGACAAACTACATATCATACAATGTATGTCATAATATTGAAGAAGCTAATATAATCAATAGTGTATGTGTGAGATCGGCTACATGTCTGTCATCATATTGAACAAGCTAAAATAATCATTAGTGTATGTGTAAAATAAGCTACATGTCATACCATGTATGTCATCATCTCAAATAAGCTTATATAACCAATAGTGTATGTGTGAGATAAGCTACATATCCAATCATGTATGTCATCATATTGAACAAGCTAATATAATCAATAGTAAGTGTACATGTATGTGTGAGACAAACAACATGTAATACCATGTATGTCATTATAATGAACAAACTAATATAATCAATAGTGTATGTGTGAGACAAACTACATATCATATCATGTCTGTCATCATATTGAACAAGCTAATATAACCCATAGTAAGTGTATGTGTGAGACAAACTACATATCATACCATGTATGTCATCATATTGAACAAGCTTATATAATCAATATTGTATGTGTGAGATAAGCTACATATCATACCATGTATGTCATTATATTGAACAAGCTTATATAATTAATAGTAAGTGTATGTGTGAGACAAACTACATATCATACCATGTATGTCATTATATTGTACAAGCTAATATAATCAATAGTAAGTGTACATGTATGTGTGAGACAAACAACATGTAATACCATATATGTCATTATAATGAACAAGCTTATATAATCAATATTGTATGTGTGAGATAAGCTACATATCATACCATGTATGTCATTATATTGAACAAGCTTATATAATTAATAGTAAGTGTATGTGTGAGACAAACTACATATCATACCATGTATGTCATCATATTGAACAAGCTAATATAATCAATAGTAAGTGTATGTGTGAGACAAACTACATATCATACCATGTATATCATCATATTGAACAAGCTAATATAATCAATATTGTATGTGTGAGATAAGCTACATATCATACCATGTATGTCATTATATTGAACAAGCTTATATAATCATTAGTAAGTGTATGTGTGAGACAAACTACATATCATACCATGTATGTCATCATATTGAACAAGTTTATATAATCAATAGTAAGTGTATGTGTGAGATAAGCTTCATATCATACCATGTGTGTCATTATACTGAACAAGATTATATAATCAATAGTGTATGTGTGAGACAAACTACATATCATACCATGTGTGTCATTATACTGAACAAGCTTATATAATCAAAAGTGTATGTGTGAGACAAACTACATATCATATCATGTATGTCATTATACTGAACAAGCTAATATAATCAATAGTGTATGTGTGAGACAAACTACATATCATACCATGTATTGCATTATATTGAACAAGCTTATATAATCAATAGTGTATGTGTGAGATAAGCTACATATCAGACCATGTATGTCATTATATTGAACGAGCTTATATAATCAATAGTAAGTGTATGTGTGAAACCAACTACATATCATACCATGTATGTCATTATACTGAACAAGCTAATATAATCAATAGTAAGTGTATGTGTGAGACAAACTACATATCATACCATGTATGTCATCATATTGAACAAGCTTATATAATCAATAGTGTATGTGTGAGATAAGCTACATGTCATACCATGTATGTCATTATACTGAACAAGCTAATATAATCAATAGTGTATGTGTGTGAGACAAACTACATATCATACCATGTATGTCATTATACTGAACAAGCTTATATAATCAATAGTGTATGTGTGTGTGTGAGACAAACTACATATCATACCATGTATGTCATTATATTGAACAAGCTTATATAATCAATAGTAAGTGTATGTGTGAGACAAACTACATATCACACCGAGGGCTCAGCGCAAAACTATTGTAACTCTGTTCCAAAAATCGTTTTTTTGCATAAATAACTATAGTTTTACAATGTGCATTTTGTATTAAAATTTGGTCCAGATATTTTAAATAATTTTGAAGCTATTCACTTTTGGTGAAAATATTGTATCTCAAACACACTAATTCTTTAGCGCAAAACTATTGGAACTTTTGCACCAAATAATATCTTGGAAACCTTTATTCATATTGGTGCAAAACTATTGTAACTTGAATTTAAATTTTATTAAACCCAGTTATCATGTATAACCACACTTTTATTTAGTCCAAGAATATTGCAATACAAGTTTCAAATGATAGTTCAGGAAAATCTTTCAAGGTTTTGAAGAAATACAGGTATAGAGACTTTTTTTTTTTTTTTTACTAAATTTTTTAAAACATTTTAATTTGATAAAAATGTAATTTTAGTCAGATGATTATGTTAAATGTTTGATTGATTTGGACATCAGTGACAATAAAATGGATGATTAATATAGTAATTGTGCTATAAAAGAACCATTTGTTGATATTTTGTTAAAAAATCTGATTATTAAAATTTGCAGTGAATGTTTTGGTTTGCATTTTATTTTAATAAAAAGGCCGTCCAATCTCACAATATTACTCAACACACTTTTAATTTATATCAATTATAACTTTACTAAACCAATATATCCCTTTTGAATACTTCCAGAATGAGATATGACCTGGTACACCCAGTATTATTCTTTTTAATATATCAGTACTAGAAGTCAACAGTACCTAATTATTTTAAAATGTCTGTTAACTTAGAACCAACACAATATATCTTAGAATTTTATTGATAAACCTTGGTTTCTCAGAGTTAACTTTTAATTATAACAATTGAATAAAGCACAATGCGGGTAGTGGGGTTTGTATGGGGTATGGTGGATACAGAGTGTACAGCGGATAGTTGAGATGGTGGAGTGGATCTAGAGGGTACAGCAGCTGCTGGTAGTGTAGTTGGTATGATGGGTCAGGAGGGTACATCAGGTTACTGTAGTTGGTACGATAGATGCAGAGGGTACAGCTGGTACTGTAGTTGGTATTATGGGTGTAGAAGGTAGAGCTGGTAGTATAGCGGTTATAATGGGTGTAGAGGGTACAACTGGTAGCATAGTTGGTATGGTGGGTGTTGAGGGTACAGCTGGTAGTGTAGTTGGTATGGTAGGTGAAGAGGGTGGTATGACAGGTAACATAGTTGGTATGGTGGTTGTATAGGTTGTGACTGGTAGCATAGTTGGTATAGTGGGAGTTGAAGTTACAGCTGGTAGCGTAGTTGGTATGATGGGTGTAGAGGGTATGACTCGTAGCATAGTTGGTATAGTGGTAGTGGCTAGTACAACTGGTAGTGTAGTTGGTATGGTGGGTGAAGAGGGTATGACAGGTAACATAGTTGGTATGGTGGGTGCTGAGGGTACAACCCAGGTAGCATAGTTGGTATGGTGGGTGTTGAGGGTACAGCTGGTAGTGTAGTTGGTATGATAGGTGAAGAGGGTATGACAGGTAACATAGTTGGTATGGTGGTTGTTTAGGGTGTGGCTGGTAGCATAGTTGGTATAGTGAGTGTAGAAGATAAAGCTGGTAGCATAGTTGGTATGATGGGTGTTGCGGGTACAGCTGGTAGTGTAGTTGGTATGATTGGTGAAGAGGTATGACAGGTAACAAAGTTGGTATGGTGGGTGTGGATGGTACAACTGGTAGCATAGTTGGTATGGTGGGTGTTGAGGGTACAGCTGGTAATGTAGTTGGTATGTGGGTGTTGAGGGTACAACTGGTAGTGTAGTTGGTATGGTAGGTGAAGAGAGTACAGCTGGTAGTGTAGATGGTATCATGGGTGTAGACAGTACAGCTGGTAGTGTAGTCGATATTGTAGGTGTAGAGGGTACAGCTGGTAGTGTTGTTGGTATAGTTGGTGTAGAGGTTACAGTAGGTAGTATAGTTGGTATGTTGGGTGAAGTGGGTACAGCTGGTAGCGTTGTTGGTGTTGTGATTGTAGAAGGTACAGCAGGTAGTGCAGTTGCTATTGTAGATGAAGCGGGTACAGCTGTTAGTGCAGTAGGAATGGTGAGTAGCATAGATGGTATAGCCGGTGTGGATGGTACAACTGGAAGCATAGTTGGTATGGTGGGTGTTGAGGGTACAGCTGGTAGTGTTATTGTTATGGTGGGTAAAGATGAGTACAGCTGGTAGTGTAGATGGTATCGTAGTTGTATATACAATAAAGCTGGTAGTATAGTTGATATGGTGGGTGTAGAGGGTACAACTGGTAGTGTTGTTGGTATAATGGGTGTAGATGTTACAGCTTGTAGCGTTGTTGGTGTTGTGAGTGTAGATGGTACAACTGGTAAATATTTGGTACTGTGGGTGCTAAGGGTACAGCAGGTAGTGTTGTTGGTAAAGTGGGTGTAGAGTATCGGACTGGTAACGTAGTTGATATTGTGGATGTAGAGGGTACAGCTGGTAATGTTGTTGGTATAGTGAGTGTAGAGTGTTTGGCTGGTAGTGTAGTTGCTATGGTGGGTGTAGAGGGTATGGCTGGTAGCATAATTATTATAGTGGGTGTAGATGGTACAACTGGTAATGTAGTTGGTATTGTTGGTGAAGAGCGTACATCTGGTTGTGTAGATGATACCATGGGCATAAACAGTACAGCTGGTAGTATAGTTGGTATGGTGGGTGTTGAGGATACAGCTGGTAGTGTAGTTGGTATTGTTGGCGAAGAGGGTACATCTGATTGTGTAGATGATATTGTGGGCATAAACAGTACAGCTGGTAGTATAGTTGGTATAGTGGTTGTAGAGGATACAGCTGGTAGTATAGTTAGTATGGTAAGTATAGAGGGTAGACTGGTAGCATAGTTGGTATGGACGGTGAAGAAGGTACAGCTGGTAGTGTAGTTGGTATTGTGAGTATGGAGGGTATAGCTGGTAGTGCAGTTTGTATTCTGGGTGTAGAGGGTACAGCTAGTAGTGTAGTTGGTAATGTGAGTATAAAGGGTACAGCTGGTAGTGTAGTTGGTATTGTGAGTATAAAGGGTACAGCTGGTAGTGTAGTTGGTAATGTGAGTATAAAGGGTACAGCTTGTAGTTAGTTGGTATGGTGGGTATTGATATTAAAGCTAGTACTGTAGCTGGTATGGATGTTGTATAGGGTACAGCTGGTAGTTTAGTTGGTATTATGGGTGTAAAACGAACAACAAGTGATTAAGATGGTTGATATGGTATAGTGGATGTAGTAAGTACAGTGAGTAGTTATAATGGTATGGTGGATGCAGAGTGGACATTGATTAGTGGTGTTGGTATAATGAATATAATGGTTGCAACGGGTATTGATGTTGATATTAAGGGGGTAGTGAGTTGTGAAATTAGTAAAGAATTATAGAGGATGTAGAAGGAAGAGTTGAGATGGTATGGTGTATGATTGTAGTGTCCATGAAACAGACGGTAGTAATGTTGGTATGATGAACGCAGTGAGTAAAGTGTTAAGTGATGTTGATAAAATGTGGATTGTGAGTAATGAAGTTTGTATGGTGATTGTTTAGGGCACAGGTAGTGCTGTTGGTATTGTTGATGTAGAAGGTACAGTGTAGTTGAATCTAAATTGGGGGTGTAGAGGGTACAGTAAGTAATGGGGTTCTGGTTGGTATTATAGATAATGGTTGGTAGAGAGAAAACAGTACCTATATAATAGAGTAATGTAGAGGAAGCAATGGAGTGAATGTAAATGTTACAGCGGATAATGGCACTGGATTGGTGGGTGTAATGGTTCAGTAGTTAATTAGGTTAGTATGATGGATGTAATAGATGCAATGGGTATAACGTGTTGGTACGCCGTAAAACCATATTCATTCATTCATTCATTCATTCATAATTGGTGGATGTTGAAGGTACAGTCACTGGGGATAGTTGAGTTGGTATGGTGACGGAGTCGATACATGTAATGAATATAAAGGATCAGTGTCTTTGGTTTGGCGGATGTTAAGGATGTAGTTGAAAATGGTGCTAGTATACTAGATGTAGAGTGTAGAAGTGATTATGTTGGTATGGTGGTTGTACAGTGGGTATAATGATGTTAGTTTTGTGGGTGTAAAGGGTACAGTACCATGGTGGTGGAGTTGGTACATGTATGAAGACTGAAAGGTGTTTAACTAATTTGGTATGATGGATTTTGAAGGTGCAGTTGGAATTGGAGTTAGTATGACGAATGTAGACGGTACAGTTGTTAGTGATGTTGGTATAGTGGACCCATGGGGCACAGTACCCACTTACTGCTTGCTTAAATTTAATTGTTGTTGTTGTATGGTGTTTAGCGTCGCTTTCAACAATTTTTCAGTCATATTGCGGTGGTGTCTACTTGAGCCAGTATTCTAAGCGCTGTCACACTGGAGTATCATGCCGCAGACACATGGTATGATACCCCACCCAGTCACATTATACTGACACCGGGCCGACCAGACCTAGAACTCTCCTCTAAATGCTGAGCGTCAAGCGAGGAAGCTTCTAGTACCATTTTTAAAGTCTTTGGTATGACCCGGCCGGAGATTGAACCCACAACCTTCCGCATGCAAGGCGGACGCTCTACCACTCGACCACGCTGCGGTCTGTTTAAATTTAAACGATAACCTTTACCAAATTGTTTAACTTAATAAAACACAGGTATCTGTTTGTCTATTTGTTTAAAAATAAGGTTTTAACCAAGACAATCATGTAGTATGCAATTTGATCTCAACTGCCTATTGCACCCAAGGTAAAAATTCGTCAATAAATTTATAAGACTGAAAACAACAGTTTTAAAATCTTGTTTGATAATTACTGATATATTAATATCAAAATGTCACATTCTTAAACATGACAGTTAGTTACGATTATGCTGTGGTCCAGATAGTATCTGCATACTATATAAATTTACACAATATCAATTTCTAAATATAAATTTGGAAATATGATTATATATATTAACTTATATTAACATTTAATTTAATACTTTCATAGCTGAAATATTATGCTTAACAGTGTTAATGACATAGGTTAATTGATTGTTATCACGAGAACTATCAAAATTATTGTATTTATAGGTTAAATCATAAATAATACAGCTTAATATACTTTTGTATGTTTTTCTTTGCTTCCAATACTTCTTATATGTTTGTGTTAACCTTTAATAGAATTATAATTAGTTTTGGAGTAATAGCAACATAATTCTAAACAGTTTTATATTGAGTTACAATATTTTTAAACTTAGAAATTAATTTTTTATCTCATAAAACTTGGTGCAAAACTATAATTGTAACTTGAGTTACAATAGTTTTGCACCAAATATTAATTCAGTTTTATTGAATTTTCAATGCAACATTATTGTAACTCAAACTTTTACAAATAAATCAAGTTATATTAAAGCTTTAATTGATAACACTTGTTAATATTGTAAGTAATGCAGTTTTCATTTGAATTTTGAAAAATATTAGCAAAAATATCTAAAGAAGAAAATAAAAAACAGTTTTTTCCTCCTCCTGAACAATTTGCAAAAACCTAGTTACAATAGTTTTGCACCAAGCCCTCGATATTATGTATGTCATTATATTGAACAAGCTTATATAATCAATAGTGTATGTGTGAGATAAGCTACATGTCATATCATGTCTGCCATAACAATGAACAGGCTAACATAATCAATAGTGTATGTGTGAGACAAATTACATATAATACCTTGTATGTCATAATATTGAACAAGCTAAAATAACCAATAGTGTACACTGTATGTGTGAGATAAGCTACATGTCATACCATGTATGTCGTCATCTCGAATAGGCTAATATAATTGATAGTGTATGTGTGAGATAAGCTATATGTACATGTATTACCATATCTGTCATCATCTAAAATAAGCTAATATAATCAATAGTGTATGAAAGAGATAAGCTACATGTCATACCATGTGTGTCATCATACTCAACAAGCTTATATAATCAATATTGTATGTGTGAGACAAACTACATATCATACCATGTATGTCATTATATTGAACAAGCTAATATAATCAATAGTATGTGTGAGACAAACTACATATCATACCATGTATGTCATTATATTGAAGAAGCTAATATAATCAATAGTGTATGTGTGAGATCGGCTATATTTTATACCATGTCTGTCATCATATTGAACAAGCTAAAATAATCATTAGTGTATGTGTGAAATAAGCTACATGTCATACCATGTATGTCATCTAGAATAAGCTTATATAACCAATAGTGTATGTGTGAGATAAGCTACATATCCAATCATGTATGTCATCATATTGAACAAACTAATATAATCAATAGTGTATGTGTGAGACAAACTACATATCATACCATGTATGTCATTATACTGAACAAGCTAATATAATCAATAGTGTATGTGTGAGATAAGCTACATGGTATACCATCTATGTCATTATACTGAACAAGCTAATATAATCAATAGTAAGTGTGTGTGTGAGACAAACTACATATCATACCATGTATGTCATTATACTGAACAAGCTTATATAATCAATAGTGTATGTGTGAGATAAGCTACATGTTATATCATGTCTGCCATCACATTGAACAGGCTAACATAATCAATAGTGTATGTGTGAGACAAATTACATATCATACCATGTACATGTATGTCAAAATATTGAACAAGCTATAATAATCAATAGTGTACACTGTATGTGTGAGATAAGCTACATGTCATACCATGTATGTCGTCATCTCGAATACGCTAATATAATCGATAGTGTATGTGTGAGATAAGCTACATGTATTACCATATATGTCATCATATTGAACAAGCAAATATAATTAATAGTGTATGTGTGAGATAAGCGATATGTCAAACCATGTATGTTGTCATCTAGAATAAGCTAATATAATCAATAGTGTATGTGAGAGATAAGCTACATGTCATACCATGTGTGTCATCATACTGAACAAGCTAATATAATCAATATTGTATGTGTGTGACAAACTACATATCATACCATGTATGACATTATATTGAACAAGCTAATATAATCAATAGTGTATGTGTGAGACAAACTACATATCATACCTTGTATGTCATTATATTGAACAAAATAATATAAGCCATAGTATATGTCTGAGATAAGCTACATGTCATACCATGTATATCATAATATTGAACAAGCTAATATAATCCATAGTATATGTGTGAGATAAGCTACATGTCATACCATGTATATCATAATATTGAACAATCTAATATAATCAATAGTGTATGTGTGAGATCAGCTACATGTTATACCATGTCTGTCATCATATTGAACAAGCATATATAATCAATAAGGTATGTGTGAGACAAACTACATATCATACAATGTATGTCATTATTTTGAATAAGCTAATATATTCAATAGTGTATGTGAGATAAGCTAAATATCATACCATGTATATGGTCATATTGAACAAGCCAATATTATCAATAGTAGTGTATGTCTGTGATAAGCTACATGATATACCATGTATGTCATCATAATGAAAAAGCTAATATAACCAATGGGGTATGTGTGAAATTGGTCAATATCATACCACGTATGTCATCATATTGAACAAACTAATATAATCAATAGTGTATGTGTGAGATAAGCTACAAGAAATACCATGTATGTCGTCATTTGGACCAAGCTAATATAACTTATATTGTATGTGTGTAATAAGATAAATGTAATACCATTGATGTCATCATATTGAGCAAGATAATATAATTAATAGTGTTTGTGTGAGATAAGCTACATGTCATACCATGTATGTCATCATCTGGAATAAGCTAATATAATCAATAGTGTTTGTGTGAGATAAGCTACATGTCATACCATGTATGTCGTCATAATGAACAAGTGTAAATAATCAATAGTGTATTTGTGAGATAAGCTACATGTAAAAATATATGTCATCATATTGAACAAGCTAACGTAGTCAATAGTGTATGTTTGGGATAGGCTACATGTAATACCATGTATGTTATCATATTGAGCAAGCTAATATATTCAATAGTGTATGTGTGGGATAGGCTACATGTAATACCATGTTTGTCGTCATAATGAACAAGCTTATATAATCAATAGTGTATGTGTGAGATTAGCTTCATGAATCACCATGTATGTCATAATATAGAACAAGCTTATATAATCAATAGTAGTGTATGTGTGAGATAAGCTACATGTAATACCAGTGTGTCATCATATTGAACAAGTTAATATAATCAATAGAAGTGTATGTGTGAGATAAGATACATGTAATACCACGAATTTCATAATATTGAACAAGCTAATACAATTAATAGTGTATGTGTGAGATAAGCTACATGTAATACCATGTATGTTGACATATTGAACAATCTAATATATAATTAATAGTGTATGTGTGAGATAAGCTACATATAGTACCATGTATGTCGTCATATTGAACAAGCTAATATAATCAATAGTGTATGTGTGAGATAAACTACATGTTATATCATGTGTGTCATCATATTGAGCTCATCTTACATATACACTACTGATTAAATCGATTGTGTATGTGTGAGATAAGCTACATGTCATACCAGTTATGTCGTCATATTGAACAAGCGTATATAATCAATAGTGTATGTGTGAGATATGTCGTCATTTAGACCAAGCTAATAAAGCTGATATTGTATGTGTGAGATAAGCTAAATGTAATACCACTGAAGTCATCATATTTGACAAGCTAATATAATCAATAGTGTATAAAGTGAGTTAAGATACATGTTATACCATGTATGTCATCATATTGAACAAGCGTATATAATCAATATTGTATGTGTGAGATCAGATAAATGTAATACCATTGATGTCATCATATTTAACAAGCTAATATAATCAATAGTGTATGAGTGAGATAAGCTAAATGTAATACCATGTGTCATCATATTGAAAAAGCTAAGACAATCAATAGTGTATGAGTGAGATAAGCTACATGTAATATCATGTATGTCATCTTATTGAACAAGCTAATACAATCAATAGTGTATGTGTGAGATAAGCTACATTTAATACCATGTATGTCATAGTATTTAACAAGCTAATACAATCCATAGTGTATTTGTGTAATAAGCTAAATGTAATACCATGTATGTCATCATATTGAACAAGCTAATATAATCAATAGTGTATGTGTGAGATAAGTTCCATGTAATACCATGTATGTCACTATATTGAACACGCTAATATAATTAATAGTGTATGTGTGAGATAAGATACATGTAATACCATATATGTCATAATATTGAACAAGCTAATACAAACCATAGTGTATGTGTGAGACAAGCTACATACAATAGCATGTATGTCATCATATTGAACAAGCTGATATAATGAATAGTGTATGTGTGAGATAAGCTACATGTAATAGTATGTATGTCATAATTTAGACCAAGCTAATATAACTGATAGTATATGTGTGAGATAAGCTAAATGTTATACCATTGATGTCATCATATTTAACCAGCTAATATAATCAATACTGTATGTGTGAGATAAGCTACATGTAATACCATGCTTGTCATCATATTGAACAAGCTAATATAATCAATAGTTTATGTGTGAGATAAGCTACATGAAATACCATGTATGTCATCATATTTAACAAGCTAATATAATCAATACTGTATGTGTGAGATAAGCTACATGTAATACCATGCTTGTCATCATATTGAACAAGCTAATATAATCAATAGTTTATGTGTGAGATAAGCTACATGTAAAACCATGTTTGTCATCATATTGAACATGCTAATATAATCAATACTGTATGTGTGAAATAAGCTACATGTAATACTATGTATATCATAGTATTTAACAAGCTTATATAATCGATTGTGTATGTGTGAGATAAGCTACATGTAATACCATGTATGTCGTCATATTGAACAAGTTAATGTATAATTAATAGTGTATGTGTGAGATAAGCTACATGTCATACCACGTGTGTCATCATATTGAACAAGCTAATATAATCAATAGTGTATGTGTGTGATAAGCTTCCCTTTGATGAAAGTGAACACGTACCTCTAGTTTTATTGATGTGTGTCAAGTTGTAACCGAGATATGAGCATGATTGAAAACTGCTAACAAAAGTGAAAATGGAGTTAGTCCCTTGTCCTCTTGGGCTCCTTCACGTACGAAGTTGCATTGATGTACGGTATGGATAGCAACCCATGCTTAAAATATTTAACCTTTTTTAAAGTACAAAGGGCTATAATTCTGCCTAAAATCAAAATAAAGTTATCCCACTCGGTCCCTTGGTTTTCTTTTCTCTTTGAGAGTGAATACACGTTTGATGTTTCATTGATGTACATGTAGTTGTTACCCTGATATGAGCACGGCTTAAATTTTAACCGAATTATGCTGTTAGTATTAAAGCCACCGTAAATCTACTTAAAATCAAAATGGAATTATACCACTTGGGCCCTTAAATCCCCTTTATGGAAGTCAACACAAACATTATTTTAATTGATGTTTGTGAAGTGGTTACCGAGATATAAGCATGACTTACAAATTTAAGTTAAAAGCAACCGCCGAGGTCACCACCCACAGGGAATTAACTTAAAAGCCACCGCCAAAGTCACCAACCATGCAGCGCTGAGTACAATAGCTCCCCCATTTTCAAACCACGAGTGACTACCTACCAACACATTTTCCATTGAAAGTGGATCGGGTTTGGGCAACTAAAATATTTATAAATTTGGCCTAAGTGCTTTGTGCACAGACCGTGGTTTCGTATCAGTGAGTTGAAAGAATGTTGCAGACACTATCTAAAGAAGTCTACTTTACCTGTTTCTCTCATTTCAGTACATATCGGATACTGATGTTCCCTTGTCGGTAAAGGTTGTGTGGGTCGTCAATGTGCTTTATCAATGCTATCAATATTTAAACAACCTAATCATTACATATGTTCATTAATGTTCAATGATAGTATTTCCATATGTAATCTATTCAAAGGAATGATGTAGATCTAAACTGTAGATTTTAAATTTAGTATTCTGACCTAACATAAAACACATATCACTATAAACAAACCCTGACAGGATAGCTGTTGAAGTTGCAGCGCTTAATGTTGCTTAAGAAAACCTGATATTTGACGATTTACTAACTCTATGATTTTTGTCTACCGGATATGCATATTGATACTTTTACATAAAATCAATTGGTCTTTTGTACATAGGACAGGTCATTTTGACTGCAGAATCATAATTCAAAATTTAAGTTAAGTACTGCTAAAATTGATACTGTATGCATTCAAAATATCAAGTCGTTTACATGAGTGTGTACGAATATTTCATACAGCTGTTAAAATGATAACTAGAAAGTTCTTGGCGAGGAGAAATGTTGACAATTTCATCTCAGGTAGTTAGAGAGAAAAGCATATTTGTGATAGAATAAGCAATAACTCTGGAGAAAGAAAGGACGAATTTCGTGTAATAATTAATGAAAGGTGCGTATTATGATAACTTAAGAAATCAGTATCTATCGCAATTTTTGAATGGTTATCATTATGGATTAAATTTATTCTTAAAATTAGTGAGTTCACAAAACGATAATCTGTTAATAAAACTCTCCAAATGTGTACTAGAGATGTTCAATAGAAATACTTTAGTCATGTCCAAGCTGATATAAACTAAAATACACTACAATGTTCATAAGATTCAATTAACACTTACTAATACTGATATAACATTTTAGACACTGAGTCTCGATGTTTGTTAATTCATATGTGGGTTTTTCTTCTCTTTTTTATTCCTGATTTTGTCTTTATCTTTTTGGCACACTGTTGTATTACTATATTTTTTGTGTATATTTGTATTATGGGCCGGTGACCTAAATTAATTGAATAAACTATTGTCATTGTCAAATAATGAGTTCAAACCCCATCAGATTTTCTTATCTCTTTATCATCACGGAGAAAAGGAGAACTTTAATTAATGCAGCTACTAAATAAGCAATATCCATTATCAAAACCCTTGCATAATCACAAAGTGTCAATGGTAACTGAGGCCTTTAGACAGAAAGACCTTAAGATAATAACGTTAGGATAGTGTTTCACAAGATTAGTTAATGTACATTGTATAGCAATGTTATTTAGCGAGGAACAGAACAAAGTCTGTGTTGACGACAAATAAAAGGCCTTTAATACTCTATTGTTCGATTTGTTCTAATTTGACTGGTTCAATGATTTCCCTAAAAAACAATCAAAGCTTCATTTTCATGTTAAATGCGACTTTCTTAAAGCAACAGTTAAGATTTTTTGTTTCTCTTCTAATCTGTTTTCAACGAAGATGTAATCGACCGCTGACTTGGGAGCGTCATTAAAAGTCATATACACATTTTTAACAAAATATCTACTGAAAACTAAAGTTCTTGGGACAAAAATCTACATTAGTAACAGTGACACGTTTAAAATCAAGTAAAGATCTGGGCACCAAATTTCATTTAAATACTACAAATGAATTTGTTTATAGTGACTTTGACCATGACATCATTTATTTCAAAACCAATCCTAAACTACGCAGTATTGGATCTATATACAAAATTTCATTTAAACATCTTTAAGAAAGTATATCATTTTTTCTTCAAACTTTTCAAACATGTCACATCCATATATACTCCCGAGCTGATATTGTTTTAAGGATATACAATCATGCACATGTGTGTCTAAAATAATGTTTTGAAAAGGAACGTGACCTATGCTCCTTTATTGGATCAATATAAAGTTTCCAATAAGAAAGTGCAGCATATTTGGTGACAAAAACAGTGTGATACAAATATGCGTTTACAAAAGTGTGTGTACATAAAAAGTATAAGCTTAAAATATATTTTATTTTGTAATTATAATCTAACATTGTCATAAAATTTGTTATACTGACAATGCTAAGCATGTTGCCAGGTAAATGTCACTTTGCGTGACCCGGTGCAGTTTACATTGTTTCGAAAATTGTCGTTATACAGTATGTTGTAGTTTTAGTATTTCTTAAAACAATTATTTTAATCAGTTTTTTTTAATCAAAGTCATAATTCTGGTTCAAGAACTCTTCAAAACTTTCATATTCTGATCAAGATTGGTCATGATCCTACAAAAACTACAGGTGCTACAGTGTAAACAAATCAAATATTACCTTTCAATGGAGTCGGTTTTAATGCTTGTCAAAGCCTTAATGATACTAACATTCTAACCACATTTGGTCTGGATGGGATCAGAGTTAAAAGGAATACATATTTGACAAGTAAATAATCATCCTTTTTCATTGACTTAAGAGACACAACTCTACAGTGTTTGGTTCATTAAAACAAAAAATATTTAAGCAAAAAACTATAATATCAAGTCGGTGTATCAACACCAGGGAAATAACTCGTAACAGCATAGACCAGTAGCTCTTCCTTTTTTTCAAAAAGACAAACTAAAAATGTTATTAAGCTCCCTTCTTTATGATTTTAAACATGTCCAAGATATGAACTTACGTGTTTTTTTAGATTCTTCTTGTTTTATCTTATTCTCCGCACCGTTGAGATGGTCAGCTAGATGACCCTGATGTGTATCATTCAAACACTTTTTAAAGGTTTTGTATCCATCAGGACCTTTGCTCATTACCTTTTCAATGATTGCCCTGTTCTTGTCTGAAGTCCTTCCTGTCTCCTAGAAATGTGGTTTTAACAGTTAGTTAGATATTAAGGGCAATATTCAGAATGTAAGAAATCTAATGTTGTGCAGTTTAAAATTCTTATGAAATAATTGCTGCAATTTGCCAAATAATTCTGCACTTGTCTTCTGTTAAAAAGAATCTTTCTTTTTAAAACTATTGTTCCGATTTCCCTCAAGCCCTCCTGTTTCCTAACAACCACATGTTAAATTTTCATCACATCAACGACAAAGTTATCAAAAACTCTTTGCAGCAGTATGGAAGAGATTGTATGAATAGCCATTATCTCAATATCTCATGTTTTCCGAGATGTGGTTAAAACCCCATCAAGTGTAAAATACCTTATAATCTTACTTATTGAAATATTCATAATTTTCATTTACTGCAGTTAAAAACTGTAGCTGCTTGCATAATATTACTACTAATAGGATTATTATAAGTAATTTACAATTTCATTTGACATCTAATCTACGAGATAAAAAATCATGTATTTAAACAAGGTTTATTTTATATTTCAATAGAGCTTGTGGTCCAGTGAAAGAACATCGAACCCAGGATCAGAGGGTTATAGGTTTGATCCTCTGCCACGGTTAGGTTTGATATCCTTGAGCAAGACACTTTATCCGTATATGCTAAGTACTGGTTCTAAATTGTAAAAACTTGTTTCACAATCGAAGTAAAATAAATAAATTTAAACTTTATTTCAGTACTGAGATTTTGTTTTGGAGAAGTGACTGGAATTACCCCCCCCCCCCCCCCCCCTTTTAAAAGAAATAAGTATATTTACCTCAATTTTTTAAAGAAACGGGGTATTAAGCTAAACCATGAAGGTACAATAACCCAAAATTCACTTTATCTGGCAACGGATAATGCTTCCGATTCATTCATTTTCTTACATACTAAACATTACTTACTATTATTTAAATTTAACATTTCATAAATATTCTGTCTCTCTAAAAACATCATATATATCTTACACCATAGTTGTGATATATATTTTGTACATCAAAACATAGCATTTCAACATTTTCTATCTTAAGGGTGTATGATAAAAATATCCTTACCCAGTTATACACATGGATATCATGTCCGGTATGAAAGAAGATGGTGACAGCTTTTAACTTCAACCTTATTTTTTAAGAACCACAATATGCTTTTATATTTAAGCAACATCTTGAAAACTGACTAGACAAGTACATGTATCTAACTGTATTGAAGATGAAAGACTCAACCAAAGTACTCAAAACACAAGTTATATTTCAGTTCTCAACTGTAAAGATGATATTATATATTTTTATTCATATATGTTCTGACGAAAGGAAGGACAACAGGGTTTTTAAAGAAAAAGAATGAACAAGAGTTGTCAGAAGAGAACAAAGCTCGACTATGGGATAAAACTCGCCTACCATGCAAAGATTGCGATTGGAGGCAAACACCAAAACTTAAACGCAACTAAACTCAAAACCTGGGTGTCCACATACGACGCCGGCGCAAGGGTCATGACAATAGCTCTCCTGGACAATCGTCCCGGCGAGCTAAAAAGTAAAATCAGTTAAAAGTAGCATATAAAATCTCTCCTTCTTGCTGAAGGTCTAATACTATCAGTGTTATAGACAGTAATTTACAGTAGGCAGTACCTGTATGTCACGTATGTCATTGTAGGGAAGAAATTCTATCTCGATGAATCTGTCTACAATAGGCTGTGGATCTAAATCTTCCACCAATCTTGTAAAGGAGCGCTGCAATGCTGACTTATACAGATCTGTTGAAGATAAAATATTGCAGTATACATATATTAGTATGTGAATATTTATTTTTATTTTATGTTTTTAATATTAAAACTGTATATAGTTATCAGAAAATTATTTTTGGTAATTTCAATGTTTAAAGGCAGTACGTCAGGTTTTAATTAAATTTTAGCTGAGCTTTATGACAAAATAATATCTCATGCTTATGTAGGCGTGATCAAACTTTGCAGTCCTGATCACGGCCAAAATAGTCATACGCAAGATGGGTAATTTTTCTAATTTCATTTTTTTCATGTATTTATATATGCAACAAATTAAGCAATAAAAGTATATGGTGGACAATGTTTTATGTCATTATTAAAACTGTTGCATAAAATAAATCAAACTCTACAATAAAAGAATATTTATAAAAACCCAGCTACCAGTATTATTGGTACTTTGAACTTTTAGAGCTTGCATAGATAATTTTATACTCAACAAGACCTTTTTGCCGAAAGGTTATCTACTAAAACATATTAAAATAAACTGAAAAGTGATTTTCAAATTTGGCCTTTGCACCAAGGTCAGACTAACTGTCAAGATTAAAACTACAATGTATTTTATGATGTATCCGTTTCAGTCCATACTTCAGTTTGGTTTCAAGTTTATCCTTCTTATTGGTTATATGTACGTGCATTACATTAATCTCAAAAAGAGCTGGAATGAAAAGATGATAGTCATCAAGAAACGCATGCGTGATATTTATTTTTAGAATTGTAATTTTGTTTCGATATCATCACTCTAATTAAAATAGTGTGCGTGATTTTTTAGTCACGTCCAAGACGTTTTGTGAAATTTAAAATTTCATCATTTTTATTTAATCCATAAATGATAGTTTGATACTTACTTTAAAAAAATTTAGGCGGAATCCCCAACTGAAAGGGATAATTTATATCAACAATGCGGGATCAGTCTAACGTTTAACCCTTATGCCCTTCTGGTCTAGTAAGGCATTTGAATCTTACTTGAACCAAATATTATTTGCCAGGACAAGATGATGCTTCAGGTCTCAAACTTATTAAAATAATACGTATGAAACAAGAGCTGTCGATAACACAATGGGCTTGACTATTAGAATATTTGTCACAAAAGTACAGATTTTATTGAGACTGATTACAAATCCAAGCAAACAATATATATCTAATTCACTAAATTCAGTAGGTCTCATAACTGCAGTTTTCAATCCAATACATGCAATGGCTGCTGAGTTATACAATGTCTAACTCAAACAAAGGCTATAATTTGCAAAATAACTCTTGCAGGAGTTATCCACCCATTAATTTAGTTGGTTCCATGGCTACAAAGCCATACATTAATGTTCAATCCATTGAGTGTTGGAATCGATGGTACCTGCACGTAAAACTTTAACCAAAATTTCTCAGTCAAAGAACGGCCACAATTTTCATTATATTCATGCAAAATTTATCTCACTCAGTCATTTTAGTAGGATTGATTACTAGGAAGACTTGTATGGAGTTTTAATCAAATACATTGAGTGGTCACTGAGATAGAGACTTGATGGTACTCACATGCAAAACTTTAACCAGAATTTCTAAGTCGAATAATGGCAATAATTTTTATTATATTCATTCAAGTGCTATCTGACTTAATTACTTTAGTACATTTGATGACTGTAACCAAATACATGAAATGGTACGAACTTGATGGTACTTACACGCAGAACTTTAACCATAATTTCTAAGTCAATCAAGGGCAATAATTTGCATTATATATAAGAGAGATCTAACTTCATTTAAGTTTGATGAATTGGAAGTGTTGTGTGAAGTTTCATCAAAATACATTAAGTAATTGTAAGATATGGACTTGATGCTACGTGCACACAAGACTTTAAGAACTTAAGAATGTCAAAGTCAAACAAGGGGAATACTTTTGTAATAAAGTCACCCAAGAGTTATCTAACTTAGTGTAGTAAATTTGATAACCGGGAATTCTTGTTCAAAGACACTACAAATATCCGTGACAGCGGATCAAACCAACGACCTACAAATCCATGGTCCAATGCTCTACCACCTAACCACGCGATCCACAAATAAAACAGGCTTTGTTGGTCTTAGAGCTATCAACACATTTAAACATAAAATAATGGCAGTGGTTGCATTCTATAATTTAATGTATACGAGATTTAAAATAACTAATGTAGCAGCTGTTATTTATTAGTTCAGCTACAAACGTTTCTTCTAATTCTAAGATGTTCAATGGAGGGTTAATGGACAAAAATATAGGAGATAATGCCCCTGGAAAGATTTACCACACGTACTTACCTGGTTTAGACATTATTTCTGTTTTCAAGCATGAAGAAAGTCCAACTTCAGCAGCTTCATCATGGCAAGCAAACCATGTATATCGTCATGCTTTTGGAATTAAAAATCTGGAACAAAAAAAGATATGCTAAGACTGCCACTCCAAGTTACATCATCTCCTTATCCCCACATGCTTTGTACTATTATTAACATAAATACTGCTTGCCACTGATTGGAAAGATAAATACCGTCTGTCAAAATGAGAAAAAGCATAGAGAAAGTTTGATATTATAGGATTAACGAATGCTTGCCAATAAAAGAGAACCCTACAGACATGTTTTCCGTTATAAGAGAAACATAAAGAATGCTTGCCATTATAGGAGAAGCATAGAGACAGTTTAATATTATAGGAGAAACATAAAGAATGCTTGTCATTATAAGAGAAGTATAGAGACAGTTTAATATTATAGGAGAAACATAAAGACAGTTTGATATTATAGGAGAAGCATAGAGACAGTATGATATTATAGGAGAAACATCGAGACAGTTTGATATTATAGGAGAAGCATAGAGACAGTTTGATATTTTAGGAGAAGCATAGAGACAGTTTAATATTATAGGAGAAACACAGAGACAGTTTGATATTATAGGAGAAACATAGAGACAGTTTGATATTATAGTAGAAAAATAGAGACAGTTTGTCATTATTGGAGAAACATAGAGCCAGTTTAATATTGTAAGAGAAACATAGAGACAGTTTGCCATTATAGGAGAAACATAGAGACAGTTTAATATTATAGGAGAAACATAACGAATGCTTTTCATAATAGGAGAAGCACAGAGACAGTTCGATATTATAGGAGAAACATAAAGAATGCTTGCCAATATTGGAGAAACATAAAGAATGCTTGCCAATATAGGAGAAACTTAGAGACATGTTTGCCGTTATAGGAGAAACATAATGAATGCTTGCCATTATAGGAGAATCATAGAGACCGTTTGTCATTATAGGAAAAGCATAGAGACAGTTTACCATTATTGGAGAAGTTTAAAGCATGCTTGCCATAATAGGAGTTCTCAGCATAGGGACTGCTTGTCCCTAAAAGAGAAGCAGAGATACTTTTGCTATTATAGGATAAACATAAAATTTGCTTGCCACTAAAGAAGCAGAATAGAATCTGCTTGCCATTATAAGAGAAGCAAAAAGGCATGTGGGGATGTGAACGCTTTGGTTGCGCAAATTTAAAGAAACTTTCCTTTGTTATTTTTGGACTACGAACACATGATTCAAGAAAGTCTGAGAATTTCAAATTGAGTTTGTGATTTGAAACAACTAACTCCAGCTGTAACTAAATTTCGTTAAATATTTATAAATATATTCACTTCATCATCGATAAAACTTTTTAGAAATAACTTGAAATATAAGATTTTTTGTTGAATAACAATAAATCCAAGTTTTATTTTGTAACAAATAGAATCTATTTATGGTAACATGTTTTAGTTAAATGTGTGAACACAGATCAACAGATTGTTCGTCGGCGTAGTATTTGTTACCGTAACTAGATATTACCATGTGGGTTTATATTAGGCTTAAATTTAATTTATTGTTTATTTGCTACTTCCAGATTACCCACAAAAGTCCTGTCGGTCAGAAACTCTTTTTGACACCATCTCCCTCCTAACATTAGTGCTGTTCATTCAAATGTTCATATTCAAATGTCTTATCCTGTCCGAATCAGGGTCCCCATCATAATGGCCTGCAAGCTGGTAAAACTATTTAATGCAGAGTGTCTTGACTAAAATTCTATAAAAAGGATTTAACACTTACATCGACATTTTTCCCATAACACACTTTCATACTTGATTAATTCTTATCTCTATAGTTTTCCCCGAAACTCACTTGCATACTTGATAAACGCTAATTTCTATAGTTTTCCTAACACCAACATCCATACTTGATTTACACTAATCTCTATAGTTTTTCCCATAACCAACTTCTGTACTTGATTAACAATAATCTCTATAGTTTTAACCATAACAAACGTCCATACATGGTTATAATTATCTCTATAGTTTTCCCTATTACATCACTCCCATACTTGATTAACACTAATCTCTATAGTTTTCCCATCATACACTTCCATACTTCATTTACGATAATCTCTATAGTTTTTCCCAATCACACTTCCATACTTGATTAACACTGATATCTTTAGTTTTTCCATATCACACTTCCATACTTGGATGAACTTATCTCTATAGTCTTTCCCATAACACACTTCCTTATTTGATTAACAATTATTTCTTTAGTTTTTCCCATAACTTACGTCCATACTTGATTAGCATTACATGTACTATCTGTAGTTTTTCCCATAACTCCCTTCCATACTTTATTAACACTAATCTCTATAGATTTTCACATAACACACTTCCATACATGACTAACGCTAATCTCTTTGTTTTTTCCCATATCACACTTCCATACTTGATTAACGCTAATCTCTATATTTTTTCCAATTACACACTTCTATACTTGATTCTCACTTATCTCTATAGTCTTTCCCATAACTTACTTCTATATTTAATTAACACTGATCTCTACAGTTTTCTCCGTTACATCACGTCCATACTTGATTAACGCTAATCTCTATAGTTTTTCCCATAACCAACTTCTATACTTGATTAACACTTATCTTTATAGTTTTTCCAATAACCCACTTCCATACTTGATTAATAATAATCTCTATAGTTTTTCCCATAACAAACGTCCATACATGGTTAACAATCATCTCTCTAGTTTTTACCATAATAAACGTCCATACATGGTTAATAATTATCTCTATAGTTTTCCCCATTACATCACTCCCATACTTGATAAACACTAATCTCTATAGTTTTCAAAAAAACACACTTCTATTCTTGATTAACACTAATCTCTATAGTTTTCCCGTAATACACTTCCATACTTCATTTACGATAATCTCTATAGTTTTTCCCAATCACACTTCTATACTTGATAAACACTTATATCTGTAATTTTTCCATATCACACTTCCATACTTGTATGAAATTATCTCTATAGTTTACCCTTAACCCACTTCCATATTTGATTAACAATTATCTCTTTAGTTTTTCCCATAACTTACGTCCATTCTTGATTAGTATTAATATCTGTAGTTTTTCCCATAACTCACTTCCATACTTTATTAACACTTATCTCTATAGATTTTCACATAACACACTTCCATACATGACTAACGCTAATCTCTTTGTTTTTCCCATATCACACTTCCATACTTGAATAACGCTAATCTCTATAATTTTTCCCATTACACACTTCTATACTTGATTCTCACTAATCTCTATAGTCTTTCCCATAACTTACTTCTATACTTAACACTGATCTCTACAGTTTTCTCCGTTACACCACGTCCATACTTGATTAACGCTAATCTCTATAGTTTTCCCATTACTCACTTTTACATGTATACTTGATTAACACTGATCTCTATAGTTTTTTTCTTATAACCCACTTCCATGCTTGACTAACGCTAATCTCTATAGTTTTTTCCCAAAACACACTTTTATACTTGATTCACACTAATATCTGTAGTTTTTCCAATAACACACATCCATACTTGATTAACACTAATCTCTAGAGTTTTCTTAACAACTCACTTTTATACTTGATTAACGCTAATCGTTATAGTTTTTCTCAAAACACACTTTTATACTTGATCGACACTTATCTTAATTGTTTTTTCCCATAACTCACTTTTATACTTGATTAACACTAATATCTGTTGTTTTTCCATAACACACTTTCATACTTGATTAACATTAATCTCTTTAGTTTTTCCCATAACACACTTCCATACGCCAGCCTTTCTAACCTTCCCATCCGGTTCACTCTTTACAGTGTCAGTAACAACACCATCACACCATTCATTTCTCGAAAGGTTCTTATCTTTCAGTAATACTACATTCCCATTTTTCACATTAGGGTGGGCAACAAACCACTTTCGCCGTCTTGGCAGATTCTGCAAGTATCTCTCCCGCCAGCTTTTCCAATATACGTCAGATAGCACTTGAACCTGTTTTAAATGTGCTTTATAAATCCTCACTCAAATCTTAATCTACAACACTTCCCTTCCCATTATATCTATGCATTTATTTTCAATCTTCTTCTTTATCTTGATAAATAAGACATTGTCTCGAGATTGCAACCCTTCATCTTCTCTCAGCGCTAACTTTTATACGGCTTAAATATCGAATTCCCGTCCTTGTCCTTACCAATACTGCCCACTGCTCTCCAATCAAACTAAGGCTTAGTTATTTCAGAGTGGTCCTGTGGAATGTTATTACATACAAACACTGTTCTTAATGATAGTTCATATAACCCGTCTAAAGATTGTACTTTTAGCGAGTGAACTTTACGACCAGAGGATTGGTGTAAGGCCAATTCGGAATTAATTGCTGTCCGTCTATTTCAAGAGAGTCTAATGGAGGAATACAAATATGATACAATGCTGAACACTCATGCGAAACTGATTTCATTGCAAAAGAATTGGAAGAATTTGAAAAGCAATTTGGAAAGCAAACTGAAAAGCAAGCAACTGAATTTTCCTTTCGTGCAAGTGATAACAACGTTTTCCGTAGCAAATTGACCAATTCAAAAGAAAATTCAGATCACAACTAAAGGCTTCAGTTCAACAAAGAGATCATCTATCTTTCTTATTGCAGAAAGTGAATAATGCATACTAATTGCAGTGTGTTGAAATGGAATAAAAGATGGAGAAGAGGCACGAAACTTTGAGTCAGCCATAATAGCAGGAACATACAACTATTTGATCTAAAAAATCCTTACAAAATGGAAAAGGATTTCTACTGCCAGAAATACTGAAGTACAAAATGACACAAAATACCGGACTTTATATCTATTAAGAGTCCATGGTACATGTAAGAATGCTTTAAGTGTGGTAGAAAAGGAAAATCATTTCATAATACTTTTTTAAACTTATTAAGCAACAATGTGCTGTAACAGTGTAAATATGAGTCTAAATTTACAGTGTTAAACTAAAGCAGTGAAGAGCTTTTATTCAGCATGTTTTTAAGAATTTCTTTTAAAACTTAATTTGATTTACTGATATTTTCTTTAAAATTTGAACAGTATCCAAATTTTCTCTCAATAACACTACTGACATGCCAATAAGTTCTCACAGATATCAAATATCAACTATATTCTGAGATCAATAAAGTCTTCATTAACATTGTATCGTAAAATAATGTACATGTATTACTAAAACGGATATTTTACTTGTAACTGTATAAAATACTATTTTAAATGTGTGTATCAAATGTGACGGATAAACAAAAAGAAAAACAATCTTTAGTAGAACCGCAAGGATTAACAAATGACTCATAGATATTTATGGCTTGAGTAAGTGATCAGTCGTATCAGAATATACAACAGCATCCAACCAATGGCGATATACCTTGGACCCCATTCGTACTGAGAGATACCAGATTACAATACACTGCCCCGGCTCTGCCGCCCTATCCTCCGTCTGTGTACAACAACGATGAGAACAGAATACAATTTGATCAACCCACGTATACACATTATAACATTGTGACAAAGTATGTGGGTTAATTGAGCAGTTAAACAAACGATTATACTGCATTGAACAAAATGTTTGAAAACGTACACCAACGGAAAAAGATTCATGATTGGTGCGGGCAGACATATCACAACTTAAGGCTGACAATTCAAGAATTATATACAGTCTAACCCATGTATGTGATTTTTGATGACACCAAGTTCCTAAAAAACGAAAACAACACACTCAGATCAAATATGACCGATACTTTAACAAGAACAAGAAATTAAAAGAGCAGTTCCTCGAACTTCAATCGCGACCCATGAGTGAAATTTTTTTTTCCGAATTACCTGAGGAGACAAGATTGGATAAGCCAGAGAACTATTCAGATACCGTTAACAGTTCTTTAAGGACAACATGGAAGGCGACTTTGTCATTGACCCCGAAAAAAAAATATCAAATTCATTTTGACCGAGTGTATAGACTAAGAATACGTAACATAAACGACTCCAGAGCAAAACCACGGCCCATAGTAGCCAAGTTCGAACGTATCCTGGACCATGAATATCTGCGTGAAATAGGACTTCTGCTTAACAAATCACAAATCGTCATCATAATGCGGGAGCAGTTTCCAGCGGATATTGAAGAACTGAAAATAACAATTAAACTCGAAATGCGCCAATGGATAGGTCAATATTGCAAATTCAACCTAGTCAGGAATAAACTCTGCTGCAATTGTCCAATTTTTATCACCGATATAACAAGTATGAAATCTATGCAACGACCTACTTTAATACAATTGCGTGGCGATAACCAGAAATTCAATCACAGACGTAGAAGGCGTTACAGTCATAATGGTAACCAGGCAACCACGTCCAAATCAGATCGTATCCATCTGCCACACATAAACTTTTCAACCCAAAATATATTTGACATCCGGCGAGACATGGACAAAGAGGATACCAAAACGTTCAACGCCCAATCAATAAAAAAGCGCGCTCGATCCTTGACAGATGAGAAAATAGAAATTATGTAAATCAAACGTTCAATGACAAAAGTGGTTATATAAATTCGTGGTAAGAACGGAACACAGACTGTTACCTATCCTCATGTAAGAATGCCCTCCACTCCCAAGATGTGCGTCTCCTCAACCGAATCATCACAACTTTGAAGGCAACGACCCGGTTAATGATCTAACGGCCAATCGGCCGTCGCCACGTGTACGAGAAAGTTAAACCATCGCTCAGACAATTATAGACTAAACGATGAGAACTCAAACTGTACAAATAAAACAAACTACTGTCATTCACTGTTATCACTAAATGTATGCAGACTGGAAAGCAAAGCGTCAGTTGCTGAGCTTATCGCTATATGGGTATGATGTTAATGGCTTATCGTAAACAAAAATGAATCAATTTGAAACAATTGAGTTCAGTGGATTTAACTTGCATTAAAATGAATCGACCAGAAATTACACAAATAAGATCAGGTGGTATTGCTTTAGCTTACACACAATATTTATACAATTATATCACTGTTTTAAATACTAAAAAACTAATTCTATGGTTTGTTATATCGAAGCGTATCACGAAAACTAGCGATATTCTCTGCGTTATTGTATTATATCCATACCACCTAACGGAACAAAATACGCGGGCGAGGATCCTTTCTTTCAAATTGAAAGTGAAATACGGTTATTCTCTGATAAATATGACAGATTGATTTTGGAGATTATAAATTTAGGACGACAATTTTGTCCGACCCTATACTTATTGATTCGTTATTTTTTTGACCATCAACGTGCATTGGAATATTAAATGATTATGACAATGAGACTTTGAAAATTCTAAAATATCGACAGAAAGGTCCAATAACGGCAAAACAGTGAATGCCTATCGGTACAAAATACTTGAAATTTGTTAAAACAATTGTATATATTACTATTAATGGCAGATTCTCGAAAATTGGTAAATGCCCCAGTAAGGGTGTACGTACAATCGATTATTTTACGGTCAAAGAATTCTATACTTTATTTTGTGATTGTCATATTTATATATGTTTACGATTGTCAATTAACGGTAAGTGTGAATATGCAGGGGATGTTAACAGTACTATTAAAAAAGTATGGGAAAATTATTATTTTCAAAATATTAGTCAAAATAAAATAAAATAAATAAAATTTTACAAAATATTTCCGATTTAGCAATAACAGATAATTAAACCTCTAATGACATTAACAACATTGTTGATAATATCAATGACGTTTTCTTAAATATAGTTCTAAAACACTTTGGTTACATAAAAATTAAAAAAGAAACCTGAAGAAATTTCACTATCATCGTTGTTTTTGCCTAAACAGTAGAAAGGCAAGAAAACATTTTCATATAGCTAGATAAATGTACAAATTACGCAGCAACTATGCATAAATAATAAAATCATTAAGACAACATCAAACATTCTTAAGAAAAGTGTTTGATATTAAAGATAAAGATCAAAACAAATATTGGATTTTTTTTACTAAACAGGGTACTGAAAAAATGTTTCAAAAATACCAAAGCGAGCATCATAGACCGGGTAAGAAATTAACACATTGAAACCTTAACAAATTTATATACATATGCTTATCTATTTGAAGCTATTTAATGTTATTTTTGACACTGGATTCGTATGAGAAACTGTAAAAACATGACTGTCAAGCTGGTTGTAGAAAAAAAAATATTCAACTACAACTTTTTATGCTAGATTTATTAATGCAATTAGTAGACAATTCTAATATAAAGCTCTTATTTGCCTTCATTGGTATAAATAAAGATTTCGATACTATATGTAGAGCAGGACTATGACAAAAAATATAACAACATCAATGGCAAATGCATCAATCTAATCAAACGATGTATAATAATATTAAGTCATGTGTCTGTAAATAATATAAAATCAGAGTTCTTTTGTTGTAATACCGGTGTCACGTTAGATATATTTTTCATTGTGTTTTGAGGGAAATATAAGAGATTAAATCCTGGCATTTATTTCACAATATTTTGCCTCGATTTCGAAAAATCTAGTCGTCAATTTGCCAACATACAAATCTTTATATTCTTAATAGTTATACTAATTTTCTTTATAGAATAAACATTAGGGAAATTTTAAATAAAGGTTAACATGCTGAAGGAGTTTACGAGTGCTTTTTGATGAGTAATTTATGTTTAATTTGACACCGTCAAGGCGTTACGTCATATTTACATATATTGATGGTGGACACTCTTTTCAGAACTTTTTTAATTTAAAGTTTTGAAATTAAACAAGGTGTTTTAAAATCAAATGTCGACTAAATTATTGAGTATATATAGATCAGAAAATCTAGTGCCCAGTAAGAAAAATCTATTGTATTATAAGAAATTTGAATGTCGTGGAAGGATGTTGAATATACATTTTATATAGATTAGAAAATGTAGTGCCTAGTAAGAAAAATCTATATTGAGTAAGGATGTAATGTAATCTAGTGAGAAAATTTAGTGTCGCATATGACAATATAGTGTCCTATAAGGAAATTGAATGTCGTGTAAGGATGTTGAGTATTGAGTGAGGAAATCTTTTGTCGCGTACGAAAATATAGTGTCATATAAGGAAATTGAATGTTGTGTAAGGATGTTGAGTATTGAGTGAGTAAATCTAGTGTTGCATATGCCAATATATTGTTTTATAAGGAAATTGAATATCATGAAAGGATGTTGAGTATACATGTATATAGATTGGGAAATCTGGTGCCCAGTATTAAAATCCATAGTCAAGTAAAGATGTTGTGTATCGAGTGAGAACTGTTATGTATGAAAATATAGTGTAAAAAAATGAAATTGAATGTTGTGTAAGGATGTTGAATATATATAGATTACGAAATCTAGTGCCCAGTAAGAAAAATCTATATTGACTGAGGATGTTATGTATCGAAAAAATCTCGTGTTGCGTATAAAAATATAGTGTTATATAAGGAAATTGAATGTCTTGTAAGGATAATGAATATCGAGTGAGAAAATCTAGTGTTGCATATAAAAATAAAGTGTCATATAAGGAAATTGAATGTCATGTAAGGATGTTGAGTAATGAGTGAGAAAATGTAGTGCCGTGTATCAAAATATAGTTTCATATAAGGAAATTGAATATCGAGTGAGAAAATCTAGTGTTGCATATAAAAATAAAGTGTCATATAAGGCAATTGAATGTCGTGTAAGGATGTTGAGTAATGAGTGAGAAAATGTAGTGTCGGGTATCAAAATATAGTTTCATATAAGGAAATTGAATGTCGTGTAAGGATGTTGTGTATCGAATGAGAAAACCTAGTGTCGCGTATGAAAATAAAGTGTCATATAAGGAAATTGAATGTCATGTTATGATGTTGACTATCGAGTGAGAAAATCTAGTGCCACATATGAAAATATAGTGTCATATAAGGAAATTGAATGTTGTGTTATGATGTTGAGTTTCGAGTGAGAAATTCTAGTGTTGCATATGAAAATATAGTGTCATATAAGGAAACTGAATATCGTGTAAGGATGTTTTGTATTGAGTGAGAAAATGTAGTGTTGCGTATGAAAATTTACAGCCAACTAAGGAACTTGAATGTCGTGGAAGGATGTTGCGTATATATGGATTAGAAAATCTAGTGCACTGTAAGAAAAATCTAATATCGAGGAAGGATGCTGTGTATTGAGTAAGAGAATCTAGTGTCGCATATGAAAATAAAGTGTCATATAAGGAAATTGAATGCCATGTAAGGATGTTGAGTATATATAGATTAGGAAATCTAGTGCCAAGTATTAAAATCTATAGTCCAGTAAAGATGTTGTGTATCGAGTGTGAAAATCTAGTGTTCCGTATAAAAATATAGTGTCAAATTAGAAAATTGGTACGAAACGTGTGCTTATCATGCAGTTGGTGCTTGCCTTGCGTAATTTTAATACCAAACACGTGTAATGTGCTTATCATGCAAGTTACACTTGTCTTGTATAATTTAGGTACAGACATGTGCTTATAATGCAATTGGTGTTTGTCTTGTGTAATTTAGGAACCAAACGCGTAGTCTCTATGCCGTTTGTGCTTTTCTTTTGTAAATTACGTTTTCAAGGTGTTTTTCTCATGCCGATTATGTTTTAATTGTGCAATTTTGGTACCAAACGTTTGTTTTTTCTTTTCGTTGGTGCTTATCACGTGCTTATCATGTAAGTAGCGCTTGTCTTATGTAATAAAGGTACCAAAAGTGTATTTATCATGCCCTTGATGCTTTGTGTTATTAAGGTACCAAACCTAAGCATATCATGCAGTTGGTGATTGCCTTGTGTAATTTAGGTACCAAACGTGTAGATCTGATGCCGATGGTGCCTGTCTTGTCTATTTTAGGTACCAAACATGTGCTTATCATGCAGTTGGTGCTTGTCTAGTGTAATTTAGGTACCAAACGCGTGGTTCTCATCCCGTTGGTACTTGTCGATTTTAATTAACCTACATAACGTGTGTTTGTCATTCCGTTTATGCTTTACTTGTAAAATAAGGACCAAACGTGTGCTTATCATGCAGTTTGAGCTTGTCTTATGTATTGTTAGTACTAAACGTGTGGTTCTCTTTCCGTTGGTGACTTTATTGTGTACTTTAGATACCAGATGTGTGGTTCTCAAGTAGTTGCTTCTTGTTTTGTGCTATTTAAGTACCAAACACGTTTTATCATGCTGGTAGCGCTTGTCTTATGTAAAAAAAAAAGTACCAAACGTTTGAGTCTCATGTCATTGATGCATGTGCATAACAGTTGGTGATTGTCTCTGTCTTGTTTCTTTTAGGTATCAAACGAGTGTTTATCATGCAGTTGGTGCTTGTATAGTGTAATTTATGTACCAAAACGCCTGGTTCTCATGCCATTGGTGGTTGCCGTGTGTAATTTACATACATAACGTGTGGTTTCATGCCGCTTATACGTTATTTGTGTAAGTTTGAAACCAAACGTGTGCTTATCATGCAGTTTGTGCTTGTGTAGGTATCAAAACGAATGGTCTCTTGGAGTTGGTACTTGTCTTGTGTAATTTAAATTCCAAACACGTGCCACGTCTTTATCATGCAGGTAACACTCGTCTTGTATTCTTTATATGCCAAATCTTTGCTTATCAACCTGCTCTTGTCTTTTGTAATATAAATATCAAACGCGTAGTTGTCATGCCGTTGGTGATTGTTTTGGGTAATTAAAGTATCGAATTGGTGGTCATCATGCAATTTGTGCTTGTCTTGTGCAACTTATGTTATAAACATGTGTCTATATTGCAGGTAGCACTTGTCTTGTGTAAAAAAGATCTCAAACAGATGGTTGTCATGCAGGTACACATAGCCATAGTCTTATGTAACTTTACTACCAAACGCGTAGTTATCATGCCGTTGGTGATTATTTTGTGTAAGTAAAGTATCAAATGGGTGGTCATCGTGCAATTTGTTCTTGTTTTGTGCAACGTATGTTTCAAACATGTGTCTATATTGCAGGTAGCACTTGTCTTGTGTAATAAAGATCTCAAACGGATGGTTATCATGCCGGTACTTGTAGCTATTGTCTTCTGTAGCTTAAGTACCAAACTACTTTGTCATGTGTAATTAAGATACCAAACGTGTGGTTACCCTACATAAGTATATTTTTGGGATTATCTTGTACGTAACGTTTGTCTTTTGTATTTTAAGTGTCAAAGGCGTTAACCACACAAGTAGAATGTGTTACTTGATATAATTATCGAAGTTTTGGTTAACCCAGAATTTAAGTTTGCCTTTTGAAAATAGGTTACCAGCATTTTCCTGAAGTGCCTGATTCGTAGAGTGCTTGGTCCAGTGGTAGAGTATCGGACCAATTGGGTTCGATACCACGGCTATGTGTAATGTCCTTGGGCAAGACCTTTTATCCTCATATGTTTAGACAAGTTTAAATAATATTTTTCTCGGAGAAATGAAGTTACAAAACGTATGTTTTTTTTCACGGTGTTGATTAAATCATACACACTGGTACTGGTGTATTTGTGTAGTAAGGTTTTGAACACAAAGTTGTATATGGAACGAACATAAAAGAAAAACGTGAGAGTGGGGATAAATGACTTCGAACCCAGGAGTCGCAGGTTCGATTCCGGTCACGGGTGTATTTAAATAAACTCGTATTATTTTAATTTGCCTATTATGTATTGATTTTTTTTATCATTTATCACATAATAAGTTTACTTAGCCTCAATTATACAAGTTTTTCCTTGTCGATATTCAATCAACTGTGAACTTTTATACCCAGGTGTTGTGACATGTATAAATTATTGGCTAAACTGGTCAGTGGAGAGAAATAATTTGACTAGTGAGATCTTTCAGACGAAACTAAGGAACATCAATCATGTAAATTTAAGTGTGATGTTTATGAACCTGAGGACCGAGGTTTCGTTGGGGAGCATTGGTAGCGAGGACGTATCGAGGATGATAAGGTTGTGTTGAGATAGTAGCAGTGATGTTGGAAATGGTAATGGCGATGGCAAGTTGTCGGCGTCGATTATTGCGAGTCTTCATACAAACTTGAAGTGCCAATCGAGTGGCTCGACTGCCGGTGAACAGTTGCTTGTAGAGAGGAGAGCGACGAGTCTACTCTATATTTGAGGAAGTGGTTTTGGAATCGGAACACAAACATTTAGATTAAAGATTATTGAACTTCGAAGAAATAAATGTGTAACTCAGTAAAAATAAGTGGCTTCATATAGTGATTTTAAACTAAATATATGATCTTTGTCGTTATGTATATTGTTTATCATATTTCCTGTAATTAAATTGTAAAATGTTAAACTAAAAATATGGTTGGTTTAATTCTGTACTGTCGTGATTGCCCTGCCTCGACCATCCTTCGACAATCCTCCCCCCCCCCCCCCCCATCCCCTCCCCCACTCATGAAAAATGGAAATATCATCAAAAACTTGATAAAGTTATGGTATGGAAGAAAATTACAACTCAATGATAGAAGACAGAGAAAGAAAGATAGGTGATTAAGAGAGAGAGACAGACAGACAGACAGACAGACAGACAGACAGACAGACAGACAGACAGACAGACAGACAGACAGACAGACAGACAGACAGACAGACAGACAGACAGACAGACAGACAGACAGACAGACAGGCAGGCAGGCAGGCAGGCAGGCAGGCAGGCAGACAGGCAGACTGCAGCCCTCATGTGTGCAATTCGATCCTCATGTATACATGTTTCAGACAGACAGACAGACAGACAGACAGACAGACAGACAGACAGACAGACAGACAGACAGACAGACAGGCAGGCAGGCAGGCAGGCAGGCAGGCAGGCAGGCAGGCAGGCAGATTTCACTTATATTTTATTTTGGAATGAATGTAGTCTTATTCTAGTAAGAGAATACTCAGCAACAATATCGTTATAAAAGATATTTAAAATCATATAAGTACAAGACAATCAGATATTTTGTGTTAAGTATTTTAAAACCAAATATAAAAATATATTAATGTCTGCATAAATATATACTATAAACATACGATTTCTGTTTAAATTGTGCAGTTCGTGTGCATATTTATTACATTTGTTAAGAAGATATTGTCAGAGTTTATAATTGTTTACGTAATACTAGCTGTCTTTCTTTGTACAATGACACCTGTTTAGTGTACATAACCTCTTAAGTGCAGTATATAAACACAAATCTAAGCAAGTTTTAATGAAAGCGTTGGTATAATTTATCACTGTGCATTTTCTCAAAATTAACCTGAGCTATGTAGATCTATAGCTGTTTTTTTTTTTACCAAACCTGCCACGGACTTTATCAGTATCCGGAAAAATGGCAAAACAAAATAACATAAGACAATTTATCACCATAAGGATTAGCATCAGCGATTTCCATTTTCACATGAACATTTTAGAATGCAGCATTTGATTGACGTTTGAAATTTTCCCGTGGGGTAGGGGAGGGGGCAGCCATTCTCTCACCAGCTAGAGGGCCTTCCCCTTCTCAGAAACTCCTTGATACAAATACAGATACACATAGTAAAGAAAAGAGATTAAAAACGCTCAGGAAGAGAGAGAGAGAGAGAGAACGGAGTTTGAGAGAATAAACAGAGCGAGAGTTAAGTTTGGAAATGTAGAAAGAATGAAGAAAATCGGAACTGTGATGAAATACAATGATAAAAGAGGAAAAATGAAGTGATGGATAGTGGGATAGTAGAGAAATAGAGATAAGATATGAGAGAGAGAGCGAGAGAGAGAGAGAGAGAGAGAGAGAGAGAGAGAGAGAAGAGAGAGGGAGAGAGAGAGAGAAAGAGAGAGGGGGGAAGCAAGCAGGCAGGTAGAAAGGAGAGAATTGAAGAAACGTAGGAGGTTATTATGACAAGAATCAAATAAAAATAGAATGAAAGGGTGCATGAAAGGAAGTGATTAGGGGAGTGAGCGGATGCAACCACTCCCTAAAGGTAAACCGATTGCTTATTGATTATTTTAATATATATATAACATGCTCTCCGTATTCCGTGGCCAAGTGGTTAATGCGTCTGCCTCAGAAGCGGGAAGTCGAAGGTTCGAATCCCAAAGAAAGCTTTCAAGGAGTAACGGTGTATAGCATAAAGGTGACACATAAGCCCAGTGTGGCTGCCCCTCTCAGTAGGGGTGACACTAGAATAAACAATTTACACTTTACACACGTATATCGCAAATCTAAAGTAGGACAAAATCCCTCCTTTTTAAATATGTATTAGTAAGTAATGCTTGTTTCATATTTCTAAATGTGCAAAATTCGATTTAAAATATATTATTTTAACTTCGTGGAATAACTATCTTAAAAAAGATCCGTCTTATTACATATTACGCCGTAAACATGTTACAATTCACAAGCAAGTTGCAATATTATATCTTATGCAATAATAAATTGTGTTAAGTTTTTGTTAACCATCGCGCTTTGAACTGGCCATTTACGTCTTATTACACAGTTACGCCCCCTTTTTCCCTCATGGTAACATGATTATTGCGCTTAAAAACAAGGCCTATGCAATTTGGTTTTGAAATAATTTCAAAATGGTTTATAGCAGTTGTGATTTCTTACTGCAGATGAGTAGAGCAAAGGTTGGTATAGCCTATACTGCAATAAGACATCACTGGTGTTAAAAAAGTAACTTATATAGGTATTCAACATATGCATGTATTTATGAGCATTTGGGGACTTCATTTTTCAAAAAGCTCAGGGTGTCACTGCACCCTATTTAAAAAAAAACGTGGTCAACCTACCAGTTATTGTGCATTTTTAAGTGGGTTTACATTCCTGGTATGAAAAAAACAAACCTGTGGTATTCTTTTCTTACCATGGCATTCCTAGACCTTTTTTATATAGAACAGAGAACAAAATTCAACTGTGTAGTGATACCTTCAGGCGAGCATTTATAATAATAATTATTGCTGTTGTTTTTATAAAGACTTTCATTTCAACTAAACAATATCAGAGACATATAAACAATTAAGGCACAAACGATATCCTGTCCACTGACAGGAAACAGGTGCGAAAATGGCACCTTGTTATCATAACAAAATTCAAGGACTTGTATAGTCTCTATATAAATCCTTGCAAAATTACTCAACCGCGATAAGGGATCATAGAGTCACAACCACCAATGTTTATGATTATAATTTATAAGCGTCGTATACGGTAGAGAAATAATAAATTGCAGTAAACATTGTTACATGCAACTTATAGATTGTATGAACAACACCCTTAGTGGCTAAGTGCATGGCTATTGTATAGATAATTTGTTTATAATTCATTAGATGGTTATTGTATAGCTGATTTATTTTTAATTTCAATGCACGGCTATTATATCGCTGATTCATCTTTAATTTCATTGCTCGTCTTTTATATAGCTAACTTGTTTATATTTAGTTTTAGTTAGTTGTGTTACTTTCAAGTTTCAAATCCAGTGTATTGGCATGTTGCTGCCGCTCATTATTCATATCAATTTTAGTAATGCATTATTTAAACACTTAAGTTTAATGTTTGGTCTATTGATTTAAGAAAAATATATAATGTTACTGCTACTCCTGAGTTGTTGTTTTTTTTCTCTTAATAACAAGGTTCGACTCTTGGTCTGTTTAATATGGTCATTATATAACTTTTTGGTCAGGCTTCAAATATAATTCTTAAATTTATAAAGAGGCAAACATTTTATTAATTATATCAATATACATTTTTTTCAGTTTCTTTTATCAATTTTATATACGAGTTTTACATGTGTCTTTTCAAATTAGGAGGGGGTAGAATGTTGTGCTAGCTTATTATGTATGGACCCATCGAACTGCCTCATGTAAACAAGTTTCAGCCAGCCAATCAGAATCGAGCCCGAGACGTTGCGAGAAGCGATATGACCATCAGCCGTTCTCTGGCTAACCAACAACCTTCCGATACAGACGTTCCATTATCCATGAACGTATTGGTAAGCAATGCATAACCCAACTTATAATATGGTAAGGTAAAAGTTATCTTGTTGTATTGTACTCTGTATATCCCTACTAGCCTTTTCAATAATAAACACAGTAAAAATAAGCTAAATATAAAGAAATATGTATTCGTTTAAATTTGCGCCATTCGTTTGCATATCTATTAAATTTATTCAAAATATAATGTCAGAGTTTTATAATATTTTACGTGATACTACCTGTCATTCATTATACAATAACACGTTATTTAATACTAAATACTTAAAATATTATCCACTTTTGTGTATTCAATATCAGCATTGTATAAACAAAACTATATATCTTCCATCTAAGCCTTAAGTTTGGGCTGAATGAAAAAGTTTGTATAATATATCACAGTGTATTTCTCAAAATATGATACGTAACCATATAGATTTATAGTTTGCTTTCTTAACCAAACGTGCAACGGGTTGGAGCAATATGAAAGGAATTGCAATACAAATAAACAAACATGAGACAATCGATCACAATAACAATTAGCATACATCTCCCACGAACATTTTTAATCTTAAAAAAACCCCGCTAGAATGCAGCATTTGATTGATGTTTGAAATATTAATTTTTCCCGTGGATGGGGTGGTTAGGGTGTAGCTATTCCCTTATCACCTTATCAGTTGGAGAGCTTTCCCCTTCCCAAACGCTTCATGATATAGATACAAAAAGTACTAGAGAGAGAGAGAGAGAGAGAGAGAGAGAGAGAGAGAGAGAGAGAGAGAGAGAGAGAGAGAGAGAGAGGGGGTGGGTTATGTGTTTGAAATAATGTGTAATTAATTTAATACATGAAGTAATCTACGTGTCACGTTAGATTCACACGTACTCCAGATAGTCTACGCGTGTGGATCTGTCGTAGGGGGTCATGAGATCCTCACGCAGAAAAAACATGTGTTCTTGTTTAAACATAGGTTAGACAGGCAAAAAAGCTCATTGGGGTGCTCTTGTGTTCTTAAAAAACAAACATTTTAATTGGACCTCGCTTGTCAGAGATACATTATGTAAATTAGGATTTTATTATGTGTGGTTAGCACAAGGAGTGGGTGATATAAATATATTTCTTTCTACATTCTAACAAAGACTACTAGATAATTATATTCAAAATTTAAACGAACGATTAAACAACTCCCCACGAACAAAATTTTACAGGGCATTTTATATTTCAAGGAAAAGTGAATATTCTAAAATTTAGAAAAGCGTTAACAAGACTTAGAATATCTGTGAATAGGTTAGAAATAGAAACAGGGCGAGGAAATAAAACAATAAAAACCCTAGAGAAAACAGAAACTGCAGTAATATGTAATATCTTGGATGACGAATTTCATTTTTTATTCGAATGCAGTACATATAATAACATAAGATGTCAGTACTTAAAGCCTTTAGTTAATTCTTAAGAAATCGCAGCATCTTTAAGACCGTCTAGTTATTTCAGTCTGATAACAAAACTCTGAATAAAACTTAGCAACATATATATTCAAAACTTTTGAAATCAGAAATACATTAATTTTTGAAAATTAACAACACTCTCCTGTTCTTAAAATTGCATAACTGTGTGTTGATTTAAAGCTGAACAGCAAATCAAACTAAAGTTTATGACAAAAAATAATTATTATTATTTGTTTAAGGAATAATTCTAAAGTATAAAATATGTCTAGCTTTTAATAGCATTTGGGGAAATGTTTCTTTACGCAGGAATAGGTTTAAATATACATGTAGGTATATAAAGATATTTCATACGATTCGCGTGCAATTGAACACATTAATGTTTGTATTATTGTTATTCTGTTATCTGTTTGCTCATGGTCATATGTGACTTATGCATAAATTTATATGAAACTTTGTACGGTTAATTGGGGATGGCCTTAATTGACCTATGACAGGGAAATAAAATCTAAATTCTATCAAATTTCGTAATCAGAATATTCATTATCGAATTCTGAATTGATTTGCATGTAAGATTTATTTCATTATGCCAATGTCTAGGGACGACACGTGCAACATCAATAAATTTGCAAAACTGCTATGTCTACTTATATCACAATTTAGTAATCAACCCTCCATATAATTTTATAACTGTAACTGAAGTCGTTTTGTCTTTGTTGTCAATCTATGGATCTTTCATCTACCATTATCTATGGGTGTTTTTTCCAGGTCTTTTATATTAGCAAATCTAGTTTTGTAATATCAAAAGGTGTTATCTTACAGTGTATTCCATTTGATCCATGTATTTTTACATGCTGTCAATGCCAACAGCATTTATTTTGTGCACAGTAACAGAGGACTGGTTTGTGATTTTGTTGTGTGGGTTTTTACACCTGTGTATTTGATAATCATTTTAATTATTGTAAATTATCTGCATTATCATTGTTTAAATTCTTGAAAAATAGTTGTATTTATATTATCAAGAAATGGCTAAATTAACACAATCAGATCACTAAATATGAAAGAAAATACATAATACAGGTAGTTCACATTCAATTTGATATTTGTGTCGACATAGTTGGATCCAGTTGCATTAAGTTATTATTATAGTTAGATAAATACAGCATGCAGATATGCAGGTTTAAGATACACAAACTGAAATGTCCATGTGACATTGAAACATCAATTGAAGATCTGCCTTTCCTAAATTCAAATCGTGTATCAAACACATGCTGTCGTGGTTGTCACATACTTATTCAATGTGTTTGTTCAAAATTGTACTAAACAATTTAGGATAATCATGCATTTTGTACCTAAATTACACAAAACAAGTGTTACCTGTATAATAACCCCTGATTTCAACCTAGGTTACACAAGACTAGGGTTACCTGCAGTAGAAACACGCATTTGGAACCAAAATTCCACAAGACAGGCACTAACCAAACGTTTGGTACCTAAATAACACAAGAAAAGAACCAATTATATGGTAATCTCATGTTTGGTACCTTATTACAAAAGAGAAGCGCTACCTGCATTTTGTACCTAAATTACATAAGACAAGCACCAACAAAATGAGGTCTTCACGTTTTGTACCTGAACTATACATAAACGGTATCAACGGCATGAGAACCACACGTTTGGTACCTAATTTACACATGAAAAGAACCAGTTATATGATAATCTCATGTTAGGTACCTAAATTACAAAAGAGAAGCGCTACCTGCATTTTGTACCTAAATTACATAAGACAAGCACCAACAAAATGAGGTCTACACGTTCTGTACCTGAACAATGCATAAAAGGTATCAACGGCATGAGAACCACACGTTTGGTACCTAATTTACACAAGACAAGTGTTACCTGCATGATAAGCCACTGTTAGCTGCCTAAATTAAACAAGCATGATAATCAAGTGTTTGATACTAAAATTACACAAGACAAGTGCTACCTGCATAAGCACACATTTTGTACTTAAATTACACAAAGACAAGTGCTACCTGCATAAGCACACATTTTGTACTTAAGTTATACAAGACAAGTGTTACCTACATAAGCACACATTTTGTACTTAAATTATACAAACACAAGTGCTACCTGCATCAGCACACATTTTGTACTTAAATTACACAAATACAAGTGTACCTGCATAAGCACACATTTTGTACTTTAATAACACAAAGACAAGTGCTACCTGCATAAGTACTCATTTTGTACTTAAATTACACAAAGACAAGTGCTACCTGCATAAGCACACATTTTGTACTTAAATTACACAAGACAAACACTACCTGCATAAGCACACATTTGGTACCTAAATTACACAAGACAAGCACTACCTGCACTACCTGTGTGGTAATCAAATGTATGGTACTGTAATTACACATGAAAAGCACCAATTATACGATAACCTCACGTTTGGTACCTAAATTGCAAAAGACAAATGCTACCTGCATGACGTTTGGTACATAAATTACATTAAACAAGCGCTATCTGAGATTGTGTAAGTTTTGCCTCACAAAAGAACAAATTTTTGTGACGACTTTGCCTAGAAAACCTCTTGCATAATACTCACAAAATAATACCAAATTTGAGAACAATTCCAAAGTATGCATTAAGCTTGCATACAAAAGTGGATGTACGTGTACAAATTGTAAAAGTTTAGGTTTTCTTTTTTGGTCAAATTATGGAAGTTGATTTATTGAAAAGGCTGCGTACGTTTAGGCTAATATTTTGCATGTTTTGTTTTAAAAAATGTTGAGAAAAGAAATCGTTGCTCAATGTAATTTGTAATTAAACATGCTATTTGAAAATCGATAATTTCCAGATACAAACGACAATACATTTACATGGTCCTATTTCAATTTAAAATGTTACATCAATGGGTGAAAATAAAATCACCAAGTTTCCTGAAATGCACATAATTATATGGCTGATTTTTTTTTTTTCAATTTCTTTTTCAAATCTATGTTCAATCATTATACATATAACAAAATACAAATGATGACAAACGTAAGTTAAGACAAGGTCTTTCATTCGAAGCAAAGCCTACATATCCCAACTGTCTTCAGAAATCCGCTGTGCAAAAAATATAACAAATATTCGTGTACGGCATACACAGAAAACTGGAGGAGGTATTACGTAACGAAATAAGTAACTGAAATATTGAGCCAGTCATACTCGAAAAATATTCGTTCACATCGCCCATTTAGGGGCTAAAAAGTTTAGTCGTAGATAAAATGGCACAATATCTAACGGGTTATTACAAAACTAAAACGGCTAAACACAATTGAAGTCTGGTATGACATGTTTCAAGAAAAGTCAACACCAAATAAATACTTTCATATTCACTTACTTATTTCAATATCGTCTAAAACAGGTGATGAGAAAAAATTCCTAATTTCCTATAAAAATTCTAGTACAAAACATATAAGAGATACTGTTCATATCAAAGTTTTGTATAATGTTAATACTATATTTGATAATCTAACATATATACATTTTTAGAATCATTAAACCAATACTTTATAATTTTGACCAATCTGTTTGTCAACAATGGATGGCGTGCTACATGTAATATCCCATAAACACCTGTGTTGCTAGATTTACACCTCTGACTTGTTTTCAAAACTTTAAGTGCAGAGGCTCAACTTCTTCCGAGTTTTTAAAACCTTATATTTGAATAGCATAATAAAGTATAGACATTATAAAGGCGTCCAAAAAAAGGATGGGTGTCTGTGGATTCATACTTTTTTTACATTTGAACATAAAAAGGTTCATGGGTTTGAGCGCTTTGTCGCCTATTACTTGTTGGTTCAGTACGAAGGAGCCTTTGAAATTAAAAACATGAAATGCCGTTATTGAATACGCCAAAGAAGAGCATTTTGCTATTAAATAACGTGTCATTGTATAATGAATGAAAGCTAGTATTACGAAAACTAAAATGAAACTTTGACATTACCGTTTGAACAATTTCAATATGCATACGAATGGAGCAAATTAAAACGAATACATATTTTTTTTATATTAAGCTTATGTTTCAGTTTTTGTCGACGTTCAATTAAATGTATTTGATTTTTATTGAAAATATCTTATACGATTTTTTATAACGATTTTGCTGTTGATTATTCTCCTACTAGAAAAAGACCAAATTATATTAGACTTAATGAAACATGTATTCATGAGGATCGAATTGCACACATGAGGACTGCAGTCTGTCTGTCTGTCTGTCTGTCCGTCCGTCCGTCCGTATGTCCGTCCGTCCGTCCGTCCGTCTGTCTGTCTGTTTGTCTGTCTAGGTTCCATAATGTTCCCATGTATGTTGTCCACAGGTCGTGATTACGTTCTGGTATAAATTATATATATGTCCAAATTAAGTGGTGCTATAAAAAATATAAAATATAAGTCTATATTTACTAGCTTTGTCGTTTTCCTTACTTTTTCATCAAAGATACATAGCGCAGCATAATTATGCGCTTCAATACTAAGCACGTCTGACTGTCAATCCAGGGGTTGTGAGTTCGAATTTCCGCCCGGCAACAGTCTCTGTGATGACTGATGTTCGACATTATTTCTCATTATCATTCGTCTATCATCTCTGATTCAAGTGGGAAAGTTATCAGCGGAGATGGGTTGTGCTCGAATACTGGTTAACTTTTCAGGATCCCAGGAAACATTGGTTCGGTTAACTGATTGTCTGTTAGAACTTGAAGGCATAACATAACGCTAAATATTCAATTAATTAATCAAACTTCATTCTGTTTTAGATGGTACTTCTGTATTTACTGTTCATATTAGCTAGAATATTCATTAGCCAGAGAAAGCCTAACTCAATTATTTGAAATCTGCATCAGCCTAGTAAGTAGTCTATCGATAAATGTTGTAATCTATCGATATACAAACGATTTTTTAATATGGATAAAGATTTGTTAGGCGACGCCAGAAATGGCATTGTCACATCAAAGTGTACCTGGGTGTGGGCTAAAAATGTTAAAAATGAGTCGAACAAAAACAGTGGGAATTATTTTTGACAAAGCAAAGCTTAGACACTTCTCCAGACTGTCATTGACAAAGGTCAGTTGCCAGGACTGCCAAGAATGACTTGATGTGTCACAAGGTTTAGACATCGTTACAGATCGGCTCAAGGCACAGACCAGACACAAGTGTGGCACCTCGCGTAACTATGATGAGCTTCTTCGTGAAATAAGCATCATTGAAAAGCAAAAAACAATCGATGTCAACCCTGCTGTCAAGAAAGCTCATCGCCAGCCGGGTTCCAATGAAGGATATGTAGTCTTCGTGGGAAGTCTACCAGAGGACTTATAGATAGCAGACCCATGATTACGAAAGTTTTTTGACTCGTTTTCACGTTTGTTGGAGGATGAATCAGAGTTACTTTCCTTTGATACTCTAGGTTTAGATGTATATACAGCAGATGGATCCATCCTCAATTAATTTAAATTGGATATTTTGAATCCAACATAAAGATTACTTTTTTACAAGATTACTATTTAAGTTGTTCCCGATACACATTTAAAAAGGACCTGCGAGTACAAATACTTCCTTATACATAGAATAGTCACTTTTTCTTGAAATTTTCTCACTTCTCCTGATCTTATTCAAACTCTTTTACTTGTAATTAACACTTGCATAAGGTTAAGGAAAGCTTACCCTACATAACAATTAATACATTTAATTATATGTCTGTGAGATATTACATCTTTCACATTATACCGCAAAATTTGTAATAAAAATCTTGGCAAGTGAACTGTTGATCAGGGCAAGTAATTTTTCAGCCAGTGCAAGTAGATTTTTTTCATTTTTCAACCTACTTGCCCTGGGCTAGTCTCCAATTTTTTTGTCTTGCAGCACTGTTGTCGAGTCAAATAAAAGGTCGTGTACAGTGAGTAAAACGTAAGATATATATACATTATTGAACAACTTAGCAGCTTAGAAAACGTAGACCTACGTTTCAGTTGAAGGTAAATTCTATACAGCATATATATTTTTTATCTCTTCTAATTAATACAGGACAGCATAATTTATTTACTACGACCACTTAGTTTCATTTTCGACGGAAGCTCCCCACGAAATCAACAAACAATTGGTCTCTATGAAATTTAATGATTTCACAGTACAAATCTCATTCAATTTCGATATAGGTTTAAGAAGTCTATGTTTTAGCTATACCGCACCAACTTTAACTCCAGTTCATCTTGTGTAATATTAATAACACATTTTCAACAATAACACATCGCCAGCCGATAGGTAGACAAAATTCGGAACATTCCATTGTTAATGAAGTAGTGTATCTGTGACAGACGGATCGATACATATATTCAATAAAGTAACTGGATTAAAAAATATAAAACCATAAAATGCATAATAATATTTCATACAGAGTGTAAACAAAAAGGCATATTAACCAGAGTGTTCATTGAATAATCCCCAATTATTCGATATGAACTCTTCTTATTGTCAATCTTGTTTACATAATACAACACATTATGTTATTGAAATCTAATCGCTATCACATTACAATTATATAAAACAGATATAAATAATAAAGCTAAGAGAATCTCTTTACAGAGCTATGGGAGACAGATTGCTTTTTTCTACATGTAAACACTTAAAACCAACAACTTATATTAAATTAATAAAACATCATCTAGATTAACCATTATATAGAATTAAATAAAACAAGTAAGATTTCGTCTTAAAACATACAAAATTAGCGTAAAAAAATAATCATTATACATTTAAATAAATTATATAAACTATTGTTTTTACGTTTGAAACGTCGATACAAAATTTGGCAGATAATTTTATTACTCTTTCATCTTTACAGCTTAACATTAATAAAACTTGTTCTTGAATTGTTAAACTTCTAAAATCAGTATTGTTCATGCTTATATAATCAAAATAGATCTTTCTAATATCATCATATATTGGACAGGATAGTAATACACGTTCTTTATCTTCGATTGTATCTATACTGTGAACACATACTGACTCTTCAGCAGGTAATCATTCATGATGTCCGGTTTTTATGCGAATGAGTTAGACCTACTCTGGATCGAAATTTTGAATAATCGCTAGGGTGTATTAAATATTTACCCTAACCTTCAACTTTATATTCAGTGTTAAAACTTTATACAGCCGCAACTTATGTCAACCATGCCTTGATGTTCACTTTTTAATTGATAATATTTCAAAATACAAATTATGTCTTTTAAATAAGTACTATTTATATTTCGTACTTAGTTCAAAAAGCTAATACCTATCGGACATTGTCAAAATAAACTTAATGCATAATATTTAGATAATTTATGTACAATAATATTTTCATGGTGTAAATCTGACCATTTAAAATAAATATTCATCTTTTTAAACTCATCTTGTTCTAAAATGGTCAGACTTTTTTATACTAATTTATCATAACTATTTGTTTCATAAAATTCAATCATTTTCAATAGTTTGTGTTGTTATCAATTAGGAAATGCTCGTATTAATACTACTACTACTACTACTACTACTACTACTATTACTACTACCAATACTACTACTTCTACCGCTACTAGTACTATTATTATTATTATTATCATTATACTTTTACAACTACTACTACCACTTCTACTACTAATTTTACTACTACTTGTACTTATTCTACTTATTATACTAATAATTCTACTATTGATACTAATTTTATCACTACTAAAGTTATTATTAGTAGTATAATTATTACAACTACTACTAATACTACAACAACAACTACTACTATAACTACTACTACTACTATTATCTGTATACTACTATTAGTATTACTACTACTACTCTTGCCTATATACTACTCCAACTACTACTACAACAACAACTATTAATACTACTACTACTACTACTACTACTACTACTACTACTACTACTATTACTATCACAACAACTATTACTACTATCACTACAACTATAACTTATATCATTACTGTTACTACTACTACCATTATTTCTACTACTACTACCACGATTATTTTTACCACTTCTACTACTACTAGTAGTACTACTTTTGCAACTGGAATAATTCTTCTACTATCACCACTGCTACTATTACCACTATAATTATTACAACTACTACTACTAATAATAATAATAATGCTACTTCTACTACTACTAATAATAATAATAATGCTACTTCTACTACTACTACTACTACAACTACTTTAACATGTACTACTTCTACTACTACCACTACTACTACTACTACTACTACTACTACTACTACTACTACTACTACTTTTAATACTTCTACTACTATTATTGCTATTTCTACTCCAATTACTACTTCAACTTTTACAACTACTTTCACAAGTACTTCTTCGACTACAACTTTTACTACTAATATAACTACCACTACTACTACTACTACTACTACAACAACAACAACAACAACTACTACTACTATTACTGCTTTTACTACTTATACTACTACAACTACTAACTACTATTACTGCTACTACTACTTCAACTACCACTATCACTGCCACTGCTACTGTTATTTCTACTACTACTACAACTCTTAATACTACTACTACTACTTCTACTACTACTATGACTACTACTACTGCTGCTGTTGCTGCTACTGCTACTTCTACTACTACTATTTCTACTACTACTAACACCACTACTACTACTGCTACTACTACTACTACTACTACTATTACCAATATTACTACTACTACTACTACTACTATTTCTACTACAACTATTACTACTACTTCTTCTTTTACTACTACTACTACTATTACTACTACAACTACCACTACTACAACTAAAACTACTACTACTACTCCTACAAATACTACTACTACCACTTCTACTACCACTATAACTACTTCTACTACTACTACTTCTACTACTTCTACTACTACTACTACTACTACTACTACTACTACTACTTCTACTACATGTACTACTACTACAATATTAGTACTAGTACTACTACTACTACCACTAATACTACTATTACTATTACTACTACAATATTAGTAGTAGTAGTACTACTACTACTACTACTACTACTTCTACTACCACTACTGAACAACTACTACTACTGTACAAATACAATTACTACTACTGCTACTACATGTACATGCATGCATGCATGCATACATACATGACACACAAACACACACACACACACACACACACACACATTCGTGGAAATACTTGAAGACTGATTCTCACAGTTGGGTAGATCCTTTAATAACAAAACGTCGGGCCAAATAAACCCAATCGGTAACTCGTCTGACTATTAATCAAGAGGCCGTAAGTTCGAAACTCCACCTGGGCACAGTTTCCGTTGTGTCACATATATATCATTGCCTCTAATATGTATTCGTCTCTCACCGCTGATTCAAGTGGGAAAGGTACCAGTTACTTGCGGATCTAGACTGCTCGTATACTAGTTAACATTCCAGGATTCGAGGGAATAGAAGTTAGGCTAACTTGTCGTCTGCTAGCCCTCGATGGTATAAAATGATGCTACATATTCAATCATTCAATCAATTATAACAAATGAATAAAAAGTTATACAACAGAAGATAAAATAATCAACAGAAATTGTGTTTGTATCATTTAAACATCGACTTAGTTAATCTCGTTAGTTAATATAATTAATGTGGTCTAATGTCGTCGCTGTGGTACTTGTGGAAAATACCCATTGACAAATGTTTACGTAATATACACGGAAACAAACACAGTTTATAATCTATTAATTTTTAATATTTGACACCGCTGGTATACAATAGCGGATCAAAACTAGTACACCATATAACCATCGCCTTCATAATATTTTCAAATAGTAACGCATTCATAAAATACACGGAAAACGAAACTTGAAGAAATAGCGTAATATACAGTATTATACAGTAATATACAGTAACGTGTAGTTATATATAATAAGCTGTCGGTTTTACCAAGTCCGAAACAAATCTCTGACTTCTTTTAAACACTATACATTTATCACATACAATGGTAGATATGGGTTATGACATTGGTGGAGGAACGTTTTAATAAGTGTGTGTGTGTGTGTGCGTGCGTGCGTGCGTGCGTGCGTAAGTGCGTGCGTGTGTGTGTGTGTGCGTGGCAGGAGGGGGACAACCTGAGGAGAGACTGTATGAGGATGTATCCCGCTTCTGTTGGTGTGTGTGTGTGAGGGGTTTGGGGTTGCTGGATTCCTTGGAACATTTCTTAAATATGAAATGCTGCATTATAGTGAGATTTTATGTTACAATTTGGATGTTGTTTGCCCCTTGGACCAATATTTTGTGACTTTTAAATGTTTTTATTAAATAGTATAACCGAACTCCAAACGGGGTTTAACCCCGATACATAATGCAATGGGATCAAAATGGGGATTTGGGAAGATATGGGTTGGTAAGTTCCCTGGTACGAGGGGCCTTCCCTGAAAATGTTTTATATTTTGAAAACCAAAAGCTGCATTCTTGTAAGTTTTTATCTTAAGAAAAAGAGCAGGGACGTAGCCAGAAAGGATTTCATGTTCACGAAAACCGTTTGGTAGGAGCCGGAAAAATGCACGCGGTTTACGAGGAGGGGAGAGTACTGGAGGGGTCTCCCTTTCCGTAATGGGGGTGGGGGGGGGGTAGGGGAGGGGTACGGGGAACTCCTCTGTGAAACTTTGGTTTTCTAAGTGCCAAATCGTGCATTTTGGTGCATTGTTCAAGTCCTGTCAGTCTCAGTATTTATACTCGAATGGTATAAATACATGTAGTTCAGAAACTGGAATATATAATTCTGGGAGTATTTTTGGAGCCTCCCTCAAATATTTTGGTTTTCTTAGTGCATTCTGGTTCATTGTAGAACCCAGTAGAAACGACATTCGTTGCGCTCAGGGGAATCCCCTGTTGGTAGGGGTATGGAAAAAAATGACATATACAACACCAAATACTGAATTTGAGTAAGATTTCAAGATAGAATATATGGTTGTCTTTTACTTCAGTTTGGTCTGTGGGGGGGGGGGGGGGGGGGGGGGGGGGGTGGGGGTGGAGTAAGAGTGTTGTTAGATTGAGCTAGTGGCGGCACGCACACACTCCTCTCCCCTGCCCCTGAATAAAAATGCTGGAGAGGGTGTTCCTTGTTGGTTAGGGTACGAGGGGCATCCTCTGGAAAATCTCGATCAAACATTGAAATTTGGTAACAATAAAGTGGGAAATGGTTGTTATTTACTCAATATTTTTGTGATATTTAAAACGCTTTATTCAGAAATAATATAAGATGTATTTAAAAATGAGCTTCCAATGGGTTTTAACCTCATGCATGACAGTCCAAACCGGGAGAAAGAGTGTGACGGGAGCTGGTAGTAGTACGGTGTCTTATTCCAAAAAAATGTGATATTTAAAACAATTTTTAAGGGTTAAAAATGTGCTATCATTTACTCTAAATTTTGTGACCTTTAGACATTGTTATCAAAATATTGGGGGTGGGGTGGCGGGGGCAAAACCTTATGCAGTCCCGGTCTCCTCTGCACCCTTCCCCCCCCCCCCCCCCCCCCACCCCCCCCCCCCCGCGGCTCCTACGACAATGTTATTCCAGTTTGGAATATGGGTTGGTGGTTGGTATACAAGAGCCTCAGCGATATCTTGATATCTTAAAAATCAAATACTGCATTTGGTAACAATAAGGGTGAAAATATTTGTGACAATGAACATGTTACTAAAGGGAATTTATCAGGATTTTAAAATTGGTTAAAAACATATTTTACCAAAATTTATATTTATATTAACATGCCAAATTAATATATCAAAAATAGATTTTCTGACTTGGACTACGCGCCTATATGTTAAACTGAAATATATTTCCCGCTTAAAAGTGCATTTTTTGTGACGTATTAAATGAGTGATGTGATTTTATTTTGAATTCAATTTGATCCGTTGTACACAGGAATGGATCCATGATTTCATTTGAGAGGGGGCGCATCACAAACTCTGAATGTGTTTCAGTAAGAAAATATAGTGAATTATAATAAAATATAGGAGTTTATCAGCGGGGTGGAGGGGTGGGCGTATGGCATTTTTAAAGAGTAGATCCGCTATTGAAACAGGCTTAACCGTAGTAAAAATTGTTTCATCTTAGAAAGAGTCTGAATGACGTCAATAGTATTTAAGTGCTGTTTTATTTTAGAATGGGGATTTCGTTTCAAGTTTACCACTCCAATTTTAATATAAATTTTGTCACGTTATGGTTGATTTGAACAACTAAATAACTAAACTGATACTAAACAATTCGGATTTTATCTATCAATGGTAATAAAAAGCTTTTTATCCATTTTAAAAGTATTTATTTAAGATATTTATAGGCCTATTTTTTCTGATAGTTCCTTTAAGAACAAAATATTAGATGAACATTTTGATATTAAAAACAAAACAACAGAATTGTATGCTGCATTCTAGTGAGTTTTAGGGTAAAAATATGTTGCCATTTACTCCCAACCCGAACACTGGGAAGTGCAGCAACCCAAGCCCTGCCCCTTCCCTTTGGCACTTACGCCTATGTATTTTGTTGTCCCTTCCACTTTTATGCAAGTAACATTTCTAGTTAACAAAGAAAGGGGGAGTCTATTATTGCAAAGTGGAAAACCGATTATAGATTGATGTGTACCGACGATTGGTTGCAATAGTCACGAGTGTCCTAATGAATAGAACAAACTTGTGCTAAAGTTTTGTAATCGAACCATTACTGTAGTTGATACATGAACTTAGGTGTGGTCAATAAAAACGCTAGAAAATAACAAAACTTAAAGTCTGATCATACTATCATCGTGACTGTGATCACTTTATACGTTGGTAATTGTCAGTTTATAATCAGATAATATATAATAGTTATCTATTTGGCCTGATCAAATTTTATCAATTAATTACATACTAAAAAACTGCAAATTAATTTATTCTTCAATTATAATTGTTTGTCTTAATCAATTTAAAACTATCGAATCAACAGAAAGAAGTATATGTAATATGCATTCGCTTAATTCAACCGTACACCGGTACAAATACTACAGAACTGGTCATTACATTTCGTGACACACTTTGTTGTATGACGTAAACAATTGCAGTATTTGATAATGACCAGTTCCCGTTTTGTTAATACTGTCAGATTATACTAATTTATTTAAGCTCGAAATGCCGATGAAATGCTCAAAGCTTATATAAACAGCTCTCAAGTCCGCTTCCTGGGTAGAACCAGTACTGAGTGTTGTTTTATGAGAGGCATCGGGTCGAGCTGAGGATCGAACCCGCAATCTCTGGCGTGAGCGGCCAACACTCTATCCATTAGACTACCGCCACGGAAATACGCTTAATACGGTTATCATACTAATGTTTAGTTTACAAGTTCTAAGTAAACATTAGGATACGTCGGTGCATACACCGACCACCATATATATCTTATAATCAGTTGATAAATAATTCAACCTATTTAAAATTGATACATGTAACATATATGTAAATAGGCAAATACAAATAATTGCGGAAGGACGGTGGTTCTACTCAGTCTGACTCAGTCTGAGGTCTTCCTCCACCAGTAAAACTGGGATATGCCATATATAACCTGAAATGTGTTGAAAATGGCGTTAAAACCCCATTCCCATTCCAAATACACTGACAAAATTAAATACCGTTCGATCAAATAATACCACGCACCAATAAGTCGTTATAATGTGAGTTTGGAAAATATGCTTATTACAGAGCCAGTGTACATAAATGTAAATATTAATTAACTTCCGGCACATTCGTTACCATGACGATAATGTTATACCGTATTTTTAAATATATTGTAGTATTTCAATGTTTTTTACTTTTATTAAAAAAAAACCCACACTTTAAACTTAAACACTTTATATACTAGTAACCATTTCCTTAAAACAAGAATTCAAACGTTTTATGAACGAGTACCAATGATTCAAACAAATCAAACAACGCAAAATAAATGAGGAAAAAAACTTCGTTATTTATGGTAGTATGCAAGAAAGCCGTTATTTTATAAGCTAGCCCTAGATATAACTTATTTATTTCTTTTGTCTTGGATGAAATACACTTGGATAACGGCAGAATAAGGCATTACTAGCTTGACATTTTAAAATCGTGAGAAGCAGACGCCATATATTTGCTGGTTACGCATAATCTCCACGTGGTCTGTACAATATACAAAAAACATATAAGTTAAGAAATAGTTGTATTGCAATTTATTCTACCTGAATTCTCGTTTAACTTCATTTAAACTTCCAGGATATATTAAATGTTACAATATGTATATACTTAATCTTATATTTATAGATCAATTCATAAAATGTGTGTTTTAACTTTAAATTGTATAACTTCCTCTACTGAGGATTACATTATTGGTTTAGAACCATCACAATACGGTAAATGATAATTCACTAACAGAGAGAAGTAATCAGGGTCGCTTCAGACTACATTCTTTATTAGGTATTCATTTACGTAAACCAAAAGTTTAAGGAAATAACTAAATAAAGACGCTACATTTTTATATTAACACGACTGATAATATTATACACATGGAATCATGAAATCACTCACTGCATTGTTAGAAAATGCAAAATGAGCATTTCTGCATATCAATATGAACTGAATAAATAATGCTATTTTCTTCTCACAACAGAAAACCTGTATGGTTGAGTTGAGGGAAAGTCTTGTTCTGTTTATGTGAGGATGTTTAGTTTTGAAATACAGTTGGTTCGGCATATATGTAAACCATATTACATATTAGAAGCGCGTGGTTCATTTAAATATTGTTTGAAATTTTGAATACACTATTTTTTAGGTCAACACATACATCGTTTACCAACCAAACAGTATATGTGTCAAACATAATTCTTTTTACTTAAAAGAGTTGTCAATGAGTAGTTATCAATATCACTACAATACTCTGAAAGGCAATTTTCAATGGTAAGGTATGGTTTGTGATGTTTTTGTTTTTTTATTCAGTTATACATAAAACTTGAGATGATCCATTTATGTATTATGATAAACGGAAAATGTTATCACCATGTGTACATATTTTAGAAAATAAAGCATAAACGTTTGCTGAAATGGTCACAATTAATTGACATTGATTTATCCCAATCGAAATAAGTTCATGCTGTAAAATTGATTTTACTCGATCGATTTTCAAATGCTACATTGTTCTATTTACAAAAAAACAAGAATGTATATATGATTTTTAACATAAAGATAAATATTTGCCAGTTGTATTTGTTAAAGCAGGAAATATTCAATGGACTCAGTAGCAAAGAAGTGTTAATGCACTTGCAATTTAAAAACGCAAACTTCAATTCATAATTGCTGGCAAACATTTTGTTTTGCTTTTTCTCCCACGGTAAACGGGAGTCCCGTGATCGCATTTCATTCATTATTTCAAAATCTTTGACAATTAAGTAAGTGAAACACACATTCAAATTAGTGCACTTTTTTACGTTTAACTTAGATCTGGAATATTATTTTACAGTTATGTTCGCGCTCATTTATCCTCAATAATAAACGTACTATACCTCCATTGTCTACCTACTCGTTCTCATGTGGTTCAGTTTTAAATTAGTTAAATATTGATAAAGGTTCTTTTTATCCGTTGTCTATTGACTTAGCCCGTGTGGTTCCGACTAATAATAGAATCACTGCCGATCTCTGCAGAGGGGTAGAAACCCTCCGAATGGGTGACATGTTCATTTTATCATTTTTTGTCATGTTAACTATTGTGGTTAAATTATCAACCCCTGTGTGGTTTCAGGGAGTCATATGAGTGATGGCAAGAATAGGACCACAGTGGCTCATGCATGTCGTAAGAAGCGACAATTTGAGTCATATAATAGAATTTGCTGAAACCTGAAACTCTGCAGTTCTGCAGGTATCAAGGTTCTAGGTTCATTCTGCATATTCATTTGTTGGTGTATTTTTGTTTAAATCTGTATGTTAATTTGTTTTTTGTACATGTAGAGTGAACCTGTAATCTTCCTTCCTGTTGGCGTCGAATAACCTATAATGTGTTGGTACGCCGTAAAACCATTTTCATTCATTCATTCTATTGACTCGTCCTCCTTGTTTTAATTTCATTTAGCTTAGTTAAATATTGATAAACGTACTATAGCCCTCTTGTCTACATACTCGTCCTACAGTGTTTTCAGAATGTTATACAGAATATAGGATTCAATACCCCATAGTGTATATCTACATGAATATCATACATCAATATATATGTATACTAAATTGTAACGTTTACACATACCTTAATTAATTTCTCTTCTTTATCCAATGTAAATACTTTTGACACTGCATGTTCCATTCAACTATAAAACTGAATACTGTATTTTACATGGTCATCCATGTTGTGTCACAATGAGCTCATCAAGCGTGTTATCTAACTAGCAATCACGTGTCGCACCTTTATAATCTAGATATACAAAGAGGCATGTGACGGCCTTGATAACGTTTACCGATAAAGAAAAATGCCAAAGCTTTATACATGAATGTGTATGATACAGTTTAGTCAGATAACAAATTGTAAAAATGGCGAATGACGTACTTTTATGAAGTATTGATATACTCTGATTATTAAATCAAATCAGTTACTGCAGTCTCTTACATCAAATGTAAGAATATAATATTGCTATATAAAGATTGGAATAGAGCGTCAAATTTATAAAGCTTCCGATATATATTTGCTAAGTTCAGTTTTATTCTACAAACTATTGTAATAATGATAAAAATTAAACATACTTGGCCTTCTAACATATTATACTTATCAATATAATTCTTATATCATTACACCTGGAACACACTAAAACAAATTGAAATGCATCTTCAATATCGTTACTTACTGTTACAGGTTTGACATATTCGCTCGTTTTTTTCTCATCTGAAACTGGAATATTCCTATTTTCGGTTCTAAGTGAATGAAAGAAAGAATGAAAAGACAGTCGTATCTTAAGATTTCATAACCAAAAGATAATTTTACATTTCTATATAAAACAATGAGAACTCTATTTGATTTATAGATGAAACTAGAGAATTAATTATGAACATTAGAGTAAAATATAGAACAATTTACTATCGAAAAAAAACAGCAGAGTATTTCTAGGCGAATTTCCATGTACTTGTTTAAAGCCGTAAAGGGACATATTTTGGCATTTCCTACAGAAAGTATTATCAGTGAGCTTGTAACAGTAAACGGTCGTATCGTTGTCATTTCTTCAATAGTTTGCGCGTCACAATATTTTAGTAGAATCAGTTAACCTTACATTAACCTTACATCTCATAACCAATTTCTGGCAAGCATAAACGGACAGTAAAGTTAGTGAAACTAAGTTGAGAAACGGGTCTATGAAAATATTTGTCATAAGTTATGCTTGATTTGTTTTGTCCAATTCTCCCACAGTTTGTGATTTTATCTAAATTTCCTGAAACAACCTAGGTCTCTATTATAAGCTATACATGTATTTTAAAATAAAGAAAACTTGATCAATATAATAATTTCACCTCTAAGTGCAGCTTATGACAATATTTCGGAATGGGCACTGGTTCTTGATTTGCTTCTGGCACTAATGACTGGATTCTATCCCTCTGTTTACGAGAAAAAGAGTCAAAAGTGTATTTCTCCGGCACATGTTATATTGTTTTCCATCGCAAATAAAGCTAATTGGTCAAGGAAAAGCATCACTTCATCGGCTGTTTGTTAATGACTGTTACCAACATCTTCTTCACACTGATTTTTGATTTCCTTCTGGCACCTATGAATTTCCCAAAAATTTCGAGAAATATAGTCAAAAATTGAATTGTGTTTTTACGACACATGTTATATTGTTTTCCATCGCAAATAAAGCTGATTGGTCAAGGAAAAGCATTAATGGTTATGCTTTGTCAGCTGTTTGTTAATGACTTTTATCAACGCCTACTTTTTAGTGTGAAGGTTTATTTTCTTATGTCTGGTATGATTTTCTTAAACGGGTAATGGATTTTAGAATAAGACCTTTTGGAGACAGTCGAAGATTGAACATTGGTTTCGCACAAAGAGAGTCTGTAAAACGACCCAATTTTGTTTCTTTGTTTATTTTCGCATTCAATACAACTGGGTATTGATAAGCAGAAATTAATGTGTTTATTATTACTGATGTACCTGGGTCTTGATATTGCGAATGGCAGACTCACTGACAACTCTTTTGTCAATTTTTAATATTTGGTTCAATGGGATAATGTCTTCGGGCCAATATGCCAAGGCTGACTTGGGAATGGTTTTGTTTATCGATACTCAGGTCTCTGGGTGTACCTATTTGAGGGCCAATATGTATGGCTTCTACATTACGTGCCTAACTGGACCTCTTCATACGAGAAACAGTTGGATTTATTGTCCAGAAAGATAGTGATTGATCCCTAGGACAACGCATGTAAATGTACTTATAGACAAACACCTGCTGATCCTTATTTCCACTCCTCATATTTCCTCTCCTTTTGTTCTTTATATGCTTTATTCTACCTCTATTCTGTGTCCTTATATCTATATAAATAAAACAAATCATTATGTTACATACAAATATATGTGGTTATATCTTGTTGGTAATTTCACAATATGAAAAAATCATTAACTTTGTTACTGATTGATTTGTTTTTTTCTTTTTATTAGTTCAACTGTAAGATATACCACTAAGTTTAATATACTTTTTACACATTAATCAATCTCTGTTGAATCATGCACCAAAATGTATTGTTATATGACTATGTTTATGTTGTTAATGACTTTATGAAATAAAATATTTAATCACAAAATGAACTTTAAAGAAACACAATTTTACATGTAAGTCCTTAAGTATTCACCCAGCCTAAAAAGCCCAGAGAAGAATCAACCTGAATATATTACTAATACCACTTCTGTAATTATAGCTAACACACCTAGAGGAGAATCAGCCTAGCTGCATTGCTAATAACACTTCTGTAATTAGTAATACGTCAAGGCTAACAAACCTAAAGGAGAATCAGCCTAGCTGCATTGCTAATAACACTTCTGTAATTAGCAATACGTCAAGGCTAACAAACCTAGAGGAGAATCAGCCTAGCTGCAGTGCTAATAACACTTCTGTAATTAGCAATACGTCTAGGCTAACAAACCTAGAGAAGAGTCAGCCTAGATGCATTGCTAATAACACTTCTGTAATTAGCAATACGTCTAGGCTAACAAACCTAGAGAAGAGTCAGCCTAGATGCATTGCTAATAACACTTCTGTAATTAGCAATACGTCTAGGCTAACAAACCTAGAGAAGAGTCAGCCTAGATGTATTGCTAATAACACTTCTGTAATTAGCAATACGTCTAGGCTAACAAACCTAGAGAAGAGTCAGCCTAGATGTATTGCTAATAACACTTCTGTAATTAGCAATACGTCTAGGCTAACAAACCTAGAGAAGAGTCAGCCTAGATGTATTGCTAATAACACTTCTGTAATTAGCAATACGTCTAGGCTAACAAACCTAGAGAAGAGTCAGCCTAGATGTATTGCTAATAACACTTCTGTAATTAGTAATACGTCAAGGCTAACAAACCTAGAGGAGAATCAGCCTAGATGTATTGCTAATAACACTTCTGTAATTAGCAGTACGTTTAGGCTAATATACCACTTGTTGACTAGTTAATTTCAATGTTTTGATTGTAATAATTTTATACTAAATTCGTAATAATAATAATAATATATTTGTAAACAGCAAATATATTATGGAACATTTCACCTGGTAACTTCCAAATTCCATATTGCAATTTTTATATATTCTTACCATGTAAAATACAAAGGACCTCATTGGCAATAAGCATTTGGGCTTTATGAGCAATCCAGGGTTAGTACACACTATTATGTAAGCACGATGTTGCATTAATTGATACTTCTTAGATATTTTCCGCTTATATCATTTAGGTTACCATAATTTCTATACTATAAGTTATTGTGATAGATCCGTAACCTTTTTACTTTTGAGCCTGCCAAAATAATAATATTAAAATTACATTCTGATGTACTTTTGATAATTTGAAATACTTTATTATTTCTATATAGTATGGTTGATAGTTGCCTTTTAATAATTTATCTACATTTCATTTGTTTTTGAGAATGTATATTAAATATAACCTGTATGTTTTAACTTGAAACACATCAATCATAAATCAATCAATACAGCCTATATGAACCGAAACATACTTACTTGACTAACATAATTCAATAGAGTGTCAAAACATCAAAACAATTCGTTTATCTGAATGTGTAACTTGTATATGTTTTTGATAGTAAAAAGGATTGCTTTTTAATAAATTCTTCTTTTTAAAGATCAGTAATGCGTTTCACAAAATAAATTATGACAAAAATCGTCGTAAACGTAAACCAGCAATTATTCATAATATTTTTATCCAAATGAAGCTAAGATGGCTCAGATCATGCAGCAAGTTACATATTTTCTGAAAATACAATCATTTTAAATGTCGATCTAAATTTGAACACGAAACGGAGAAATTGTCAAATTAATTTACGTCGATTCTTATCGTAAATATTTTGTGAAACGCACCCTAGTCTGGAGCAGTTTAATGTTGTACTAAATTAAAGAGTAAAGAAAAAAAGAAACATTCTGGAAAGGGAATGTGGACTGGTATAATTAAATGAACTTACCAATTAAAGAGGTGTTTAAATGAATAGTAAGATAGAAACATGCAAATTGTTTTAACGTTGTATCAAGATATAAGTGGTTTATAATCATTCAAATTAGTATCAAAAAAGTGTATTTTACAATTTATCTTTACTAGATACTGTTCTGTATCATACAGAGTTCTATGTTTTTTAATGCTGTTAAGTACAGACTTAACTGTTTTGAGTTTCTGATTGTGAATAAAGTTCTTTGCAATTAGTAGAAGTGGGTTCAAAATTGTGTCAAACGTTTTGTTTCCGTCTGTAATTGTCAAATATAAATGAATGTCTATACATTGTCTACGAATATTATTAATCAAACACGAGATATCTGGTAAGAAATGTAACAGTAGATAAAAATGTGCCTTATTTTTTCTATTTCTCTATTGCATATGCTGCAAATATCAGAGTCCTTGATTTTCTTTTTTAGAAGCGAGTTAGTTCCTAATACTTGGTGGATGGTTTTATATTGAAACCATGAAACCATTGCAAATTTGTGTTATTTGTTATGTTAAAATCAAGGCTATAAGACGTTGTCCCAACTAGAGTGGTTCTAATGCATAATTCATTTTCCCATTTGGTAGCGGATATGGGTATTATATATTTTGTATGGAAGACAGTTAGATTGATCTACATCCTTTGAAATATTCCATTAATATTGAAATTGATAAAGAGTATATAGGTGTCCTCCTATAGTCAATTGAAAGTTTGGATAAAACCTTTTAACCGATCATGGCTAGCAATATTCATATTTTATGAAGTTTGCATTTTTGTTGTATTTATAAATAAAATATATCATTGAGTAGAAATTACCCCGTAGAGAACCAATGATTATAAAATATACTTGTGGCCCAGACGTTAATATATCAATTTGTTGGCTTTTGTCAGTAAAAGCATGGTCGCATGGCCGCATTTTCTAGGCTTAAAATAACAAGTATTTGAATATATTTTGGTGAAAAAAGGCAAGATCTTGGATAAAAATATATTCACTATTAAAAAAACTTGCATTTTAAGAGGCGCTAAGTATATTATTACTGTATCCATAAAGCAAGACGGTTGCTTTTTATCAACTTACGGTTAATTATGTCAATGGACATGTCCAATAAAGGAACATTCATGCTGTACCATTTCTTCGTATTATTACATGTTGTATTGTTATTTCAGGACAATGCATTATTGTGCAAAACCTTTATTAGCCCTGGTGGCTGTGCTCATTGTCGGTGTCTACGTTTTATACAGGGATTTAGATAAAGATGTCCTAATGTGTAAGTGCATTAACATGTTTATTAACCCTTTACTTCATATAGACGCCTTTGGACACCTAATATAGACGTCTTTGGACACTTAATATAGACGCCTTTGGACACCAAATATAGGCACCTTTGAACACCTAATATAGACGCCTTTGGACACCTAATATAGACGCCTTTGGACACCTCTAATATAGAAGGCTTTTTAATTATTGGGTGAATTATGTTTAAATTAACTGACAGAGTGGAAAACAGTGCAGGAAGTGTTTATATTGCTCGTTACGAAATTTGAACTCTTCCTGCACTGTTTTCAAAGGCCTTCTGTGATTGGTGTGGGAAAACACGTATCTATGGAGTAAAGGGTTAACCGAAAATCAATATACTAATGTCGTCAGTCAAGAGTTAGTAATCTTAACTAAATGGTTTCGTATCGTCTAATTGTGATGAACATTTGGTATGCCTATACAAAAACAGCAAAGAAACGTTCTGCTGTAATATGTTCGTTAGGGTTTTTTTTATACT